>CM034623.1:23381830-23981830 GCA_020080225.1 Gynochthodes officinalis
CTAAAAACAACCTAACCAAACTAGACCCAACAACAATAAGATGAAACCTATCACATTTGAATCATAATAAGGCTAAATTGAATTCACTATTCCCAACTCCTCTAATCTTCAAATCCAACAACACTAGGACGAACCTAACACCTTTGGATTATGAAAGGAAAAGAAAAAGCTGAGTAGAGGCGCCACAACTAAAAGGAAGAGTTTTAGTTGATAAGCCTTGTAAGTTTTGCAAGCAATTTTGCCAGACTCAAACTAGCTCACTAAGAAACTAGTAAAGAAAGGAAAAATCCTTAAAGTTTATTACTCAAAATCTGATTCTAAATGCATAACCAAGGTCCCTATTTATAATGTTTCAAGAGGGACCAAGGTTGAAAATTACAAAAGGATTAAAGTAGTAAATCTGAACTTTTTGGTCAAGACTAGCATTAAATCTTCTCTTTGACCAAGAAAAGCTCTATGACCCAAAAAGACTCTTGGACTTAAAACACTTAATCTGAACATTAAAAATGCAGAAAACAACTTAAAAAGTCTTCAAAAAATAGCTGGAAATTCGTCCAAAAATTCAGCTCCAAAATGACCTTCAAACTTCTAACTTTAATTCTTTGACTAGTCTTCACTCCTTCACTTGCTAGTTGAATTTTGACCAAGGAAATCAGATGAGACCTTCAAAATACTCCATAATTTCGTCCATTTGACCATGCATTTGATCCTTAGAAGCTTCTTGAATTGTCTTGAAAAATTCATCACTTGGTGGGTTGAATTTGGACTTGAATTGTGGGCTGTTTTGGGCAGATTTGTTGACTGACTTTTGGGACTTGGGCTGAACGAAAATTGCATTATTTTGGACCAAATAAAGTGGTTAAGAATCAGCAACAACTCACTTAATTAGCCCCTTTTGAATCTAGGTCCAAGACTTGCAAAATGTTGTAACAAGTGGGCTGAACTTTGGTAGCATTGGTCCTTTCTTTGTCATGGACTTGAATGATCAATTTAGACAAAGATTCTTCCATCCTTTTCTTCCTTAAACGAGTCATGGGATTGGGCCAACCATGCCATCAAGTGCATGAGGTGGAGAAGGAGTCTCATTTTGAGAAGCATTATTCACAATTTGATCTTCATTGTTCTTGTCTTTGTTGTTTTCATGATGGGATCTTTGGAGCTCATCACTGAAGGATGAAGTATCGTGACATCCTAGGGTTGTATTGGATTGATAAGATTTAAATGCACTAGAATGTCTTCGATGTGTTTGAAGTGCAACTCACGGCGATAAGGAGCTAACAACATAGTACAATTAACCGGCACAAGCTTAACAGGCGAAGCAAGTCGAACCAAGAAAGATTAGACTAATGGATGAAGAATCGTCACATCCCAGGGTTCTACTACATTGATAAGAAGCAAATGCGCTCGAATGTATTAGGTGCGTTTGGTTTGCACTTCAAGCTATAAGGAACCAACAACACACAACAATTAACCAGCACAAGTTTAACTAGGGAAACAAGAAGAACTGGGGAAGATTAGACCAACGGATAAAGTATCATCACATCCTAGGGTTCTACTAGATTGATAAGATTCAAATGCGCTAGAATGTATTAGGTGTGTTTGATATGCATCGCTCGGCTATAAGGAGCCAACAGCTCTCAACAAGTAACCAGCACAAACTTATGTTGCGAAAAAAGTCAAGTCAGGGAAGATTTGACTAATGGATGAACAATCGTCACATCCTAAGGTTCTACTACATTGATAACAATGAAATGCGCTAGAATGTATTAGGTGTGTTTGTTTTGCAGTTCACCGGTATATGGAACCAACAACACACAACAATTAACTAGCATAAGCCTAACTTGCAAAACACGAAAAACCAAGGAGGATTAGACTAATGGATGACGCATCGTCACATCCTAGTGTTCTACTACATCCTAGTGTTCTACTACATTGATAAGAATCAGATGCGCTAGAATGTATTAGGTGTGTTTGATTTGCACTTCACGGGTATAAGGAACCAACAACACAGAACAATTAACTAGCAGAAACATAAGCTGCGAAATAAGTCAAATCAGGTAAGATTTGACAAATGGATGAAGCATCGTCACATCCTAATGTTCTGCATTGATAAGAATCAAATGCACTAGAATGTATTCGGTGCGTTTGATTTACACTTCACGGGTATAAGGAACCAACAAAGCACAACAATTAACCAGCACAAGCTTAACTTGCGAAACAAGAAAACCAGGGAAGATTAGACCAATTCATAATGTATCACCACATCCTAGGGTTCTACTGGATTGATAAGATTCAAATGCGCTAGAATGTATTATTTGTGTTTGATGTGCACCTCACGGCTATAAGGACGTAAGAAGAAACAACAATTAACCAGCCCAAACTTAACTTGCGAAACAAGTTGAACCAGGGAAGATTAGACTTAAGTATGAAGTATCGTGACATCCTAAGGTTGCACTAGATTCATAAGATTGAAATACACTAGAATGTATTAGGTGTATTTGATTTGCAACCCACGGCTATATGGAGCCACCAACACTTAACAATTTATCAGCACAAGCTTAACTTGCGAAACAAGGAGAACCAAGGAATATTAGACAAATGCATGAAGTATCATCACATCCTGGGGTTCTACTAGATTGAAAACATTCAAATGCACTAGAATGTCTTAGATGTGTTTGATGTGCACCTCACGGCTATAAGGAGCTAACAACATACAACAGTTAACCGGCAAAAACTTAACAGGCGAAGCAAGTCGAACCAGGGAAGATTTGGCTAATGGATGAAGCATCGTCACATCCCAGGGTTGTACTACATTGATAAGAATCAAATGCGCTAGAATGCATTAGGTGTGTTTGGTTTGCACTTCACGGCGATAAGGAACCAACAACACACAACAATTAACCAGCACAAGTTTAACTAGTGAAACAAGAAGAACCAAGGAAGATTGGACAGTTGGATGAAGTATTATCACATCCTAGGGTTGTACTAAATTGATAAGATTCAAATGCACTAGATTGTCTTAGATGTGTTTGATGTGCACCTCACGGCTATAAGGAGCTAACAACATACAACAGTTTACCGGCAAAAACTTAACAAACGAAGCAAGTCGAACAAGGGAAGATTTGGCTAATGGATGATGCATCGTCACATTCTAAGGTTCTACTATGTTGATAAGAATCAAATGCGCTAGAATGTATTAGGTGTGTTTGATTTGCAGATCACGGGTATAAGGAACCAGCAACACACAACAATTAACCAGCACAAGTTTAACTAGTGAAACAAGAAGACCTAGAGGAGATTAGACCAATGGATAAAGTATACTCACATCCTAGGGTTCTACTAGATTGATAAGATTCAAATGCACTAGAATGTGTTAGGCGTGTTTGATGTGCATCGTTCGGCTATAAGGAGCCAACAACACTCAACAATTAACTGTCACAAACTTAACAGGCGAAGCAAGTCGAACGAAGGAACATTTGGCTAATGGATAAGGCATTGTCACATCCTGAAATTCTACTACATTAATAAGAATCAAATGCCCTTGAATGTATTTGGTGTGATTGATTTGCACTTCACGGGTATAAGGAACCAACAACACACAACAATTAACTAGCACAAGCTAAACTTGCGAACACGAAGAACCAAGGAAGATTAGACTAAGGGATGAAGTATCGTCACATCATAGGGTCTTACTACATTGATAAGAATCCAATGTTCTAGAATGCATTAGTGTGTTTGATTTGCAATTCAAGGCTATAGGGAGCCAACAACACATAACAATTAATCAAGTCAAACTTAATTTGAAAAACAAGTCAACCGGGAAGAGTATACTAATGGATGAAGCATCCTCACATCCTAGGGTTCTACTAAATTGATAAAAATCAAATGCGCTAGAATGTATTAAGTGTGTTTGATTTGCACTTCACGGCTATACGGAACCAACAACACACAACAATTAGCAAACACAAGCTTAACTTGCGAAACAAGTCAAATCAGGGAAGATTTGACTAATGGATGAAGTATCGTTACATCCTAAGGTTCTACTACATTGATAAGAATCAAATGTATTAGAATGTATTAAGTGTGTTTGATTTGCCCCTCACGGCTATAAGAAAACAACAACACAAAACAATTAACCAACACAAGCTTAACTTGCGAAACACGAAGAACCAAGGAGGATTAGACCAAATCAAAATGTATCACCACATCCTAGTGTTCTATTGGATTGATAAGATTCAAATACGCTAGAATGTATTTGCTGTGTTAGATTTCCACCTCAGGGCTATAAGGAGCTAAGAACACACAACAATTAACCTGCTCAAACTTAACTTGCGAAACAAGTTGAACCAGGGAAGATTAGACTTAAGGATGAAGTACCGTGACATCCTAAGGTTGTACTAGATTCATAAGATTGAAATGCACTAGAATGTATTAGGTGTGTTTGATTTGCAACTCACGGCTATATGGAGCCACCAACACACAACAATTTATCAGCACAAGCTTAACTTGCGAAACAAGGAGAACCAAGGAAGATTAGACAAATGGATGAACTATCATCACATCCTAAGGTTCTACTAGATTGATAAGATTCAAATGCACTAGAATGTCTTAGGTGTGTTTGATCTGCATCTCACAGCAATAAGGAGCTAACAACAAATCTTAATTAACCGGTCAAACTTAATTTGCGAAGCAAGTCGAACCAAGGAAGATTTGAGTAATGGATGAAGCATCGTCACATCCTAAGGTTCTACTACATTGATAACAATCAAATGCGCTAGAATGCAGTAGGTGTGTTTGATTTGCACTTCACGGCTCTAACGAACCAACAACACACAACAATTAACCAGCACAAGCGTAACTTGCGAAACTTGGAGAACCAAGGAAGATTAGACAAATGGATGAAGTATCATCACATCCTAGGGTTGTACTACATTGATAAGATTGAAATGCACTAGATTGTCTTAGATGTGTTTGATGTGCACCTCACGGCTATAAGGGGCCAACAACACACAACAATTAATCAGCACAAACTTAAGTAGCGAAACAAGTCAAATCAGGGAAGATTTGACTAATGGATGAAGCATCGTCACATCCTAAGGTTCTACTACATTGATAAGAATCAAATGCGTTGGAATGTATTAGGTGTGTTTGATTTGCACTTCACGGCTAAAGAAGCCAACAACACACAACAATTAACCAGCACATGCTTAACTTGCGAAAAAAGAAGAACCAAGGAAGATTAGACAAATGGATGAAGTATCATCACATCCTAAGGTTTTACTATTTTGATAAGAGTCAAATGCACTAGAATGTATTAGGTGTGTTTGATTTGCAACTCACGGCCATAAGAAGCCAACAACACACAACAATTAATCAAGTCAAACATAAGTTGCGAAACAAGTCAAATCAGGGAAGATTTGACTAATGGATGAAGCATCGTCACATCCTAAGGTTCTACTACATTGATAAGAATCAAATGAGCTAGAATGTATTAAGTGTGTTTGAATTGCACTTCACGGCGATAAGGAGCCAACAACACACAACAATTAACCAGCACAAGCTTAACTTGCGAAAAAAGAAGAACCAAGGAAGATTAGACCAATTGATAGTGTATCACCACATCCTAGGGTTCTACTATATTGATAAGAATCAAATGCGGCAGAATGTATTAGTGTGTTTGATGTGCATCGCTCGGCTATAAGGAGCCAACAACACTCAACAATTAACCAGCACAAACTTAAGTAGCGAAACAAGTCAAATCAGGGAAGATTTGACTAATGGATGAAGCATCGTCACATCCTAAGGTTCTACTACATTGATAAGAATCAAATGCGCTAGAATGTATTAGGTGTGCTTGATTTGCACTTCACGGGTATAAGGAACCAACAACACACAACAATATTAACCAGCACAAGCTTAACTTGCGAAACTCGAAGAACCAAGGAAGATTAAACCAATTGATATTGTATTACCACATCCTAAGGTTCTTCTACATTGATAAGATTCAAATGCGCTAGAATGTATTAGATGTATTTGATGTGCACCTCACGGCTATAAGGAGCTAAGAACACACAACAATTAACCAGCCCAAACTTAACTTGCGAAACAAGTTGAACCAGGGAAGATTAGACTGAAGGATGAAGTATCGTGACATCCTAGGGTTGTACTAGATTGATAAGATTTAAATGCACTAGAATGTCTTCGATGTGTTTGAAGTGCACCTCACGGCGATAAGGAGCCAACAACATACAACAATTAACCAAAACAAACTAAACAGGCGAAGCAAGTCGAACCAAGAAAGATTAGACTAATGGATGAAGAATCGTCACATCCCAGGGTTCTACTACATTGATAAGAAGCAAATGCGCTAGAATGTATTAGGTGCGTTTGGTTTGCACTTCAAGCTATAAGGAACCAACAACACACAACAATTAACCAGCACAAGTTTAACTAGGGAAACAAGAAGAACTGGGGAAGATTAGACCAAAGGATAAAGTATCATCACATCCTAGGGTTCTACTAGATTGATAAGATTCAAATGCGCTAGAATGTATTAGGTGTGTTTGATATGTATCGCTCGGCTATAAGGAGCCAACAACTCTCAACAAGTAACCAGCACAAACTTATGTTGCGAAAAAACTCAACTCAAGGAAGATTTGACTAATGGATGAACAATCGTCACATCCTAAGGTTCTACTACATTGATAACAATGAAATGCGCTAGAATGTATTAGGTGTGTTTGTTTTGTAGTTCACCGGTATATGGAACCAACAACACACAACAATTAACTAGTGGATGACGCATCGTCACATCCTAGTGTTCTACTACATTGATAAGAATCAGATGCGCTAGAATGTATTAGGTGTGTTTGATTTGCACTTCACGGGTATAAGGAACCAACAACACAGAACAATTAACTAGCAGAAACATAAGTTGCGAAATAAGTCAAATCAGGTAAGATTTGACAAATGGATGAAGCATCGTCACATCCTAATGTTCTACTGCATTGATAAGAATCAAATGCACTAGAATGTATTCGGTGCGTTCGATTTGCACTTCACGAGTATAAGGAACCAACAAAGCACAACAATTAACCAGCACAAGCTTAACTTGCGAAATAAGAAGAGCCAGGGAAGATTAGACCAATTCATAACGTATCACCACATCTTAGGGTTCTACTGGATTGATAAGATTCAAATGCGCTAGAATGTATTATTTGTGTTTGATGTGCACCTCACGGCTATAAGGACGTAAGAAGAAACAACAATTAACCAGGCCAAATTTAACTTGCGAAACAAGTTGAACCAGGGAAGATTAGACTTAAGTATGAAGTATCGTGACATCCTAAGGTTGCACTAGATTCATAAGATTGAAATACACTAGAATGTATTAGGTGTATTTGATCTGCAACCCACGGCTATATGGAGCCACCAACACTTAACAATTTATCAGCACAAGCTTAACTTGCGAAACAAGGAGAACCAAGGAAGATTAGACAAATGCATGAATTATCATCACATCCTGGGGTTCTACTAGATTGAAAACATTCAAATGCACTAGAATGTCTTAGATGTGTTTGATGTGCATCTCACAGCAATAAGGAGTTAACAACGTACAATAGTTAACCGGCAAAAACTTAACAGGGGAAGCAAGTCGAACCAGGGAAGATTTGACTAATGGATGAAGCATCGTCACATCCCAGGGTTGTACTACATTGATAAGAATCAAATGCGCTAGAATGCATTAGGTGTGTTTGGTTTGCACTTCACGGCGATAAGGAACCAACCACACACAACAATTAACCAGCACAAGTTTAATTAGCGAAACAAGAAGAACCATGGAAGATTGGACAATTGGATGAAGTATTATCACATCCTAGGGTTGTACTACATTGATAAGATTGAAATGCACTAGATTGTCTTAGATGTGTTTGATGTGCACCTCACGGCTATAAGGAGCTAACAACACACAACAACACACAACAATTAACCAGACAAACTTAATGCAAAGCAAGTCAAACCAGGGAAGATTTGACTAATGGATGAAGCATCGTCACATCCTAAGGTTCTACTACATTGATAAGAATCAAATGCGTTGGAATGTATTAGGTGTGTTTGATTTGCACTTCACGGCTCTAACGAACCAACAACACACAACAATTAACCAGCACAAGCGTAACTTGCGAAACTTGGAGAACCAAGGAAGATTAGACAAATGGATGAAGTATCATCACATCCTAAGGTTGTACTATTTTGATAAGAGTCAAATGCACTAGAATGTCTTAGATGTGTTTAAAGTGCACCTCACGGCTATAAGGGGCCAACAACACATAACACTGAATCAAGTCAAGCTTAATTTGAGAAACAAGTCGAACCGGGGAAGATTAGACTAATGGATGAAGCATCCTCACATCCTAGGGTTCTACTACATTGATAAGAATCAAATGAGCTAGAATGTATTAAGTGTGTTTGAATTGCACTTCACGGCGATAAGGAGCCAACAACACACAACAATTAACCAGCACAAGCTTAACTTGCGAAAAAAGAAGAACCAAGGAAGATTAGACCAATTGATAGTGTATCACCACATCCTAGGGTTCTACTATATTGATAAGAATCAAATGCGGCAGAATGTATTAGTGTGTTTGATGTGCATCGCTCGGCTATAAGGAGCCAACAACACTCAACAATTAACCAGCACAAACTTAAGTAGCGAAACAAGTCAAATCAGGGAAGATTTGACTAATGGATGAAGCATCGTCACATCCTAAGGTTCTACTACATTGATAAGAATCAAATGAGCTAGAATGTATTAAGTGTGTTTGAATTGCACTTCACGGCGATAAGGAGCCAACAACACACAACAATTAACCAGCAAAAGCTTAACTTGCGAAAAAAGAACCAAGGAAGATTAGACCAATTGATAGTGTATCACCACATCCTAGGGTTCTACTATATTGATAAGAATCAAATGCGATAGAATGTATTAGTGTGTTTGATGTGCATCGCTCGGCTATAAGGAGCCAACAACACTCAACAATTAACCAGCACAAACTTAAGTAGCGAAACAAGTCAAATCAGGGAAGATTTGACTAATGGATGAAGCATCGTCACATCCTAAGGTTCTACTACATTGATAAGAATCAAATGCGCTAGAATGTATTAGGTGTGCTTGATTTGCACTTCACGGGTATAAGGAACCAACAACACACAACAATATTAACCAGCACAAGCTTAACTTGCGAAACTCGAAGAACCAAGGAAGATTAAACCAATTGATAATGTATTACCACATCCTAAGGTTCTTCTACATTGATAAGATTCAAATGCGCTAGAATGTATTAGATGTATTTGATGTGCACCTCACGGCTATAAGGAGCTAAGAACACACAACAATTAACCAGCCCAAACTTAACTTGCGAAACAAGTTGAACCAGGGAAGATTAGACTGAAGGATGAAGTATCGTGACATCCTAGGGTTGTACTAGATTGATAAGATTTAAATGCACTAGAATGTCTTCGATGTGTTTGAAGTGCACCTCACGGCGATAAGGAGCCAACAACATACAACAATTAACCGGCACAAGCTTAACAGGCGAAGCAAGTCGAACCAAGAAAGATTAGACTAATGGATGAAGAATCGTCACATCCCAGGGTTCTACTACATTGATAAGAAGCAAATGCGCTAGAATGTATTAGGTGCGTTTGGTTTGCACTTCAAGCTATAAGGAACCAACAACACACAACAATTAACCAGCACAAGTTTAACTAGGGAAACAAGAAGAACTGGGGAAGATTAGACCAAAGGATAAAGTATCATCACATCCTAGGGTTCTACTAGATTGATAAGATTCAAATGCGCTAGAATGTATTAGGTGTGTTTGATATGTATCGCTCGGCTATAAGGAGCCAACAACTCTCAACAAGTAACCAGCACAAACTTATGTTGCGAAAAAAGTCAAGTCAGGGAAGATTTGACTAATGGATGAACAATCGTCACATCCTAAGGTTCTACTACATTGATAACAATGAAATGCGCTAGAATGTATTAGGTGTGTTTGTTTTGCAGTTCACCGGTATATGGAACCAACAACACACAACAATTAACTAGCATAAGCCTAACTTGCAAAACACGAAAAACCAAGGAGGATTAGACTAATGGATGACGCATCGTCACATCCTAGTGTTCTACTACATTGATAAGAATCAGATGCGCTAGAATGTATTAGGTGTGTTTGATTTGCACTTCACGGGTATAAGGAACCAACAACACAGAACAATTAACTAGCAGAAACATAAGTTGCGAAATAAGTCAAATCAGGTAAGATTTGACAAATGGATGAAGCATCGTCACATCCTAATGTTCTACTGCATTGATAAGAATCAAATGCACTAGAATGTATTCGGTGCGTTCGATTTGCACTTCACGGGTATAAGGAACCAACAAAGCACAACAATTAACCAGCACAAGCTTAACTTGTTAAATAAGAAGAACCAGAGAAGATTAGACCAATTCATATCGTATCACCACATCTTAGGGTTCTACTGGATTGATAAGATTCAAATGCGCTAGAATGTATTATTTGTGTTTGATGTGCACCTCACGGCTATAAGGACGTAAGAAGAAACAACAATTAACCAGGCCAAATTTAACTTGCGAAACAAGTTGAACCAGGGAAGATTAGACTTAAGTATGAAGTATCGTGACATCCTAAGGTTGCACTAGATTCATAAGATTGAAATACACTAGAATGTATTAGGTGTATTTGATCTGTAACCCACGGCTATATGGAGCCACCAACACTTAACAACTTATCAGCACAAGCTTAACTTGCGAAACAAGGAGGACCAAGGAAGATTAGACAAATGCATGAAGTATCATCACATCCTGGGGTTCTACTAGATTGAAAACATTCAAATGCACTAGAATGTCTTAGATGTGTTTGATGTGCATCTCACGGCAATAAGGAGCTAACAACGTACAACAGTTAACCAGCAAAAACTTAACAGGGGAAGCAAGTCGAACCAGGGAAGATTTGACTAATGGATGAAGCATCGTCACATCCCAGGGTTGTACTACATTGATAAGAATCAAATGCGCTAGAATGCATTAGGTGTGTTTGGTTTGCACTTCACGGCGATAAGGAACCAACCACACACAACAATTAACCAGCACAAGTTTAATTAGCGAAACAAGAAGAACCATGGAAGATTGGACAATTGGATGAAGTATTATCACATCCTAGGGTTGTACTACATTGATAAGATTGAAATGCACTAGATTGTCTTAGATGTGTTTGATGTGCACCTCACGGCTATAAGGAGCTAACAACATACAACAGTTAACCGGCACAAACTTAACAGGCAAAGCAAGTCGAACCAGGGAAGATTTGACTAATGGATGAAGCATCGTCACATCCTAAGGTTCTACTACATTGATAAGAATCAAATGCGTTGGAATGTATTAGGTGTGTTTGATTTGCACTTCACGGCTCTAACGAACCAACAACACACAACAATTAACCAGCACAAGCGTAACTTGCGAAACTTGGAGAACCAAGGAAGATTAGACAAATGGATGAAGTATCATCACATCCTAAGGTTGTACTATTTTGATAAGAGTCAAATGCACTAGAATGTCTTAGATGTGTTTAAAGTGCACCTCACGGCTATAAGGGGCCCACAACACATAACACTGAATCAAGTCAAGCTTAGTTTGAGAAACAAGTCGAACCGGGGAAGATTAGACTAATGGATGAAGCATCCTCACATCCTAGGGTTCTACTAGATTGATAAGAATCAAATGAGCTAGAATGTATTAAGTGTGTTTGAATTGCACTTCACGGCTATAAGTAGCCAACAACACACAACAATTAACCAGCACAAGCTTAACTTGCGAAAAAAGAAGAACCAAGGAAGATTAGACCAATTGATAGTGTATCACCACATCCTAGGGTTCTACTATAATGATAAGAATCAAATGCGGTAGAATGTATTAAGTGTGTTTGTTGTGCATCGCTCGGCTATAAGGAGCCAACAACACTCAACAATTAACCAGCACAAACTTAAGTTGCGAAACATGTCAAATCAGGGAAGATTTGACTAATGGATGAAGCATCGTCACATCCTAAGGTTCTACTACATTGATAAGAATCAAATGCGCTAGAATGTATTAGGTGTGCTTGATTTGCACTTCACGGGTATAAGGAACCAACAACACACAACAATATTAACCAGCACAAGCTTAACTTGCGAAACTCGAAGAACCAAGGAAGATTAAACCAACTGATAATGTATTACCACATCCTAAGGTTATTCTACATTGATAAGATTCAAATGCGCTAGAATGTATTAGATGTATTTGATGTGCACCTCACGGCTATAAGGAGCTAAGAACACACAACAATTAACCATCCCAAACTTAACTTGCGAAACAAGTTGAACCAGGGAAGATTAGACTGAAGGATGAAGTATCGTGTCATCCTAGGGTTGTACTAGATTGATAAGATTTAAATGCACTAGAATGTCTTCGATGTGTTTGAAGTGCACCTCATGGCGATAAGGAGCCAACAACATACAACAATTAACCGGCACAAGCTTAACTTGAAACAAAGTCGAACCAAGAAAGATTAGACTAATGGATGAAGAATCGTCACATCCCAGGGTTCTACTACATTGATAAGAAGCAAATGCGCTAGAATGTATTAGGTGCGTTTGATTTGCACTTCAAGGTATAAGGAACCAACAACACACAACAATTAACCAAAGACAAGTTTAACTAGCGAAACAAAGTGAACCAGGAAGATTAGACCAATGGATAAAGTATCGTCACTTCCTAGAGTCCTACTAGATTGATAAGATTCAAATGCGCTAGAATGTATTAGGTGTGTTTGATTTGCACGTCACGGCTATAAGGAGCCAACAACACTCAACAATTAACCAAAGACAAACTTAACTTGCGAAACAAGAAGAACCAAGGAAGATTTGACTAATGGATGAACAATCGTCACATCCTAAGGTTCTACTACATTGATAACAATGAAATGCGCTAGAATGTATTAGGTGTGTTTGATTTGCACTTCACGGGTATAAGGAACCAACAACACAGAACAATTAACTAGCAGAAACATAAGTTGCGAAGCAAGTCGAACCAGGGAAGATTGGACTAATGGATGACGCATCGACAGATCCCAAGGCTCTACTACAATGATAAGAATCAAATGCACTAGAATGTATTAGGTGTGTTTGATTTGCACTTCACGGGTATAAGGAACCAACAACACACAACAATTAACTAGCACAAGCTTAACTTGTGAAACAAGAAGAACCAAGGAAAATTAGACCAATTCATAATGTATCACCACATCCTAGGGTTCTACTGGATTGATAAGATTCAAATGCGCTAGAATGTATTATTTGTGTTTGATGTGCACCTCACGGCTATAAGGACGTAAGAAGAAACAACAATTAACCAGCCCAAACTTAACTTGCGAAACAAGTTGAACCAGGGAAGATTAGACTTAAGTATGAAGTATCGTGACATCCTAAGGTTGCACTAGATTCATGAGATTGAAATACACTAGAATGTACTAGGTGTGTTTGATTTGCACTTCACGGCTATATGGAGCCACCAACACTTAACAACTTATCAGCACAAGCTTAACTTGCGAAACAAGGAGAACCAAGGAAGATTAGACAAATGCATGAAGTATCATCACATCCTGGGGTTCTACTAGATTGAAAACATTCAAATGCACTAGAATGTCTTAGATGTGTTTGATGTGCATCTCACAGCAATAAGGAGCTAACAACACTCAACAATTAACCAAAGAAAACTTAAGTTGAAGCAAGTCGAACCAGGGAAGATTTGACTAATGGATGAAGCATCGTCACATCCCAGGGTTGTACTACATTGATAAGAATCAAATGCGCTAGAATGCATTAGGTGTGTTTGGTTTGCACTTCACGGCGATAAGGAACCAACCACACACAACAATTAACCAGCACAAGTTTAATTAGCGAAACAAGAAGAACCATGGAAGATTGGACAATTGGATGAAGTATTATCACATCCTAGGGTTGTACTACATTGATAAGATTGAAATGCACTAGATTGTCTTAGATGTGTTTGATGTGCACCTCACGGCTATAAGGAGCTAACAACACACAACAGTTAACCGGCACAAACTTAACAGGCAAAGCAAGTCGAACCAGGGAAGATTTGACTAATGGATGAAGCATCGTCACATCCTAAGGTTCTACTACATTGATAAGAATCAAATGCGTTAGAATGTATTAGGTGTGTTTGATTTGCACTTCACGGCTATAACGAACCAACAACACACAACAATTAACCAGAACAAGCGTAACTTGCGAAACTTGGAGAACCAAGGAAGATTAGACAAATGGATGAAGTATCATCACATCCTAAGGTTGTACTATTTTGATAAGAGTCAAATGCACTAGAATGTCTTAGATGTGTTTAAAGTGCACCTCACGGCTATAAGGGGCCCACAACACATAACACTGAATCAAGTCAAGCTTAGTTTGAGAAACAAGTCGAACCGGGGAAGATTAGACTAATGGATGAAGCATCCTCACATCCTAGGGTTCTACTACATTGATAAGAATCAAATGAGCTAGAATGTATTAAGTGTGTTTGAATTGCACTTCACGGCGATAAGGAGCCAACAACACACAACAATTAACCAGCACAAGCTTAACTTGCGAAAAAAGAAGAACCAAGGAAGATTAGACCAATTGATAGTGTATCACCACATCCTAGGGTTCTACTATATTGATAAGAATCAAATGCGGCAGAATGTATTAGTGTGTTTGATGTGCATCGCTCGGCTATAAGGAGCCAACAACACTCAACAATTAACCAGCACAAACTTAAGTAGCGAAACAAGTCAAATCAGGGAAGATTTGACTAATGGATGAAGCATCGTCACATCCTAAGGTTCTACTACATTGATAAGAATCAAATGCGCTAGAATGTATTAGGTGTGCTTGATTTGCACTTCACGGGTATAAGGAACCAACAACACACAACAATATTAACCAGCACAAGCTTAACTTGCGAAACTCGAAGAACCAAGGAAGATTAGACCAATTGATAATGTATCACCACATCCTAAGGTTCTTCTACATTGATAAGATTCAAATGCGCTAGAATGTATTAGATGTATTTGATGTGCACCTCACGGCTATAAGGAGCTAAGAACACACAACAATTAACCAGCCCAAACTTAACTTGCGAAACAAGTTGAACCAGGGAAGATTAGACTGAAGGATGAAGTATCGTGACATCCTAGGGTTGTACTAGATTGATAAGATTTAAATGCACTAGAATGTCTTCGATGTGTTTGAAGTGCACCTCACGGCGATAAGGAGCCAACAACATACAACAATTAACCGGCACAAGCTTAACAGGCGAAGCAAGTCGAACCAAGAAAGATTAGACTAATGGATGAAGAATCGTCACATCCCAGGGTTCTACTACATTGATAAGAAGCAAATGCGCTAGAATGTATTAGGTGCGTTTGGTTTGCACTTCAAGCTATAAGGAACCAACAACACACAACAATTAACCAGCACAAGTTTAACTAGGGAAACAAGAAGAACTGGGGAAGATTAGACCAAAGGATAAAGTATCATCACATCCTAGGGTTCTACTAGATTGATAAGATTCAAATGCGCTAGAATGTATTAGGTGTGTTTGATATGTATCGCTCGGCTATAAGGAGCCAACAACTCTCAACAAGTAACCAGCACAAACTTATGTTGCGAAAAAAGTCAAGTCAGGGAAGATTTGACTAATGGATGAACAATCGTCACATCCTAAGGTTCTACTACATTGATAACAATGAAATGCGCTAGAATGTATTAGGTGTGTTTGTTTTGCAGTTCACCGGTATATGGAACCAACAACACACAACAATTAACTAGCATAAGCCTAACTTGCAAAACACGAAAAACCAAGGAGGATTAGACTAATGGATGACGCATCGTCACATCCTAGTGTTCTACTACATTGATAAGAATCAGATGCGCTAGAATGTATTAGGTGTGTTTGATTTGCACTTCACGGGTATAAGGAACCAACAACACAGAACAATTAACTAGCAGAAACATAAGTTGCGAAATAAGTCAAATCAGGTAAGATTTGACAAATGGATGAAGCATCGTCACATCCTAATGTTCTACTGCATTGATAAGAATCAAATGCACTAGAATGTATTCGGTGCGTTCGATTTGCACTTCACGAGTATAAGGAACCAACAAAGCACAACAATTAACCAGCACAAGCTTAACTTGCGAAATAAGAAGAGCCAGGGAAGATTAGACCAATTCATAACGTATCACCACATCTTAGGGTTCTACTGGATTGATAAGATTCAAATGCGCTAGAATGTATTATTTGTGTTTGATGTGCACCTCACGGCTATAAGGACGTAAGAAGAAACAACAATTAACCAGGCCAAACTTAACTTGCGAAACAAGTTGAACCAGGGAAGATTAGACTTAAGTATGAAGTATCGTGACATCCTAAGGTTGCACTAGATTCATAAGATTGAAATACACTAGAATGTATTAGGTGTATTTGATCTGCAACCCACGGCTATATGGAGCCACCAACACTTAACAATTTATCAGCACAAGCTTAACTTGCGAAACAAGGAGAACCAAGGAAGATTAGACAAATGCATGAAGTATCATCACATCCTGGGGTTCTACTAGATTGAAAACATTCAAATGCACTAGAATGTCTTAGATGTGTTTGATGTGCATCTCACAGCAATAAGGAGCTAACAACGTACAACAGTTAACCGGCAAAAACTTAACAGGGGAAGCAAGTCGAACCAGGGAAGATTTGACTAATGGATGAAGCATCGTCACATCCCAGGGTTGTACTACATTGATAAGAATCAAATGCGCTAGAATGCATTAGGTGTGTTTGGTTTGCACTTCACGGCGATAAGGAACCAACCACACACAACAATTAACCAGCACAAGTTTAATTAGCGAAACAAGAAGAACCATGGAAGATTGGACAATTGGATGAAGTATTATCACATCCTAGGGTTGTACTACATTGATAAGATTGAAATGCACTAGATTGTCTTAGATGTGTTTGATGTGCACCTCACGGCTATAAGGAGCTAACAACATACAACAGTTAACCGGCACAAACTTAACAGGCAAAGCAAGTCAAACCAGGGAAGATTTGACAAATGGATGAAGCATCGTCACATCCTAAGGTTCTACTACATTGATAAGAATCAAATGCGTTGGAATGTATTAGGTGTGTTTGATTTGCACTTCACGGCTGTAACGAACCAACAACACACAACAATTAACTAGCACAAGCGTAACTTGCGAAACTTGGAGAACCAAGAAAGATTAGACAAATGGATGAAGTATCATCACATCCTAAGGTTGTACTATTTTGATAAGAGTCAAATGCACTAGAATGTCTTAGATGTGTTTAAAGTGCACCGCACGGCTATAAGGGGCCAACAACACATAACACTGAATCAAGTCAAGCTTAATTTGAGAAACAAGTCGAACCGGGGAACATTAGACTAATGGATGAAGCATCCTCACATCCTAGGGTTCTACTACATTGATAAGAATCAAATGAGCTAGAATGTATTAAGTGTGTTTGAATTGCACTTCACGGCGATAAGGAGCTAACAACACACAACAATTAACCAGCACATGCTTAACTTGCGAAAAAAGAAGAACCAAGGAAGATTATACCAATTGATAGTGTATCACCACATCCTAGGGTTCTACTATATTGATATGAATCAAATGCGGCAGAATGTATTAGTGTGTTTGATGTGCATCGCTCGGCTATAAGGAGCCAACAACACTCAACAATTAACCAGCACAAACTTAAGTAGCAAAACAAGTCAATCGGGGAAGATTTGACTAATGGATGAAGCATCGTCACATCCTAAGGTTCTACTACATTGATAAGAATCAAATGCGCTAGAATGTATTAGGTGTGCTTGATTTGCACTTCACGGGTATAAGGAACCAACAACACACAACAATATTAACCAGCACAAGCTTAACTTGCGAAAAAGAAGAACCAAGGAAGATTAGACCAATTGATAGTGTATCACCACATGCTAAGGTTCTTCTAGATTGATAAGATTCAAGTGCGCTGGAATGTATTAGATGTATTTGATGTGCATCTCACGGCTATAAGGAGCTAAGAACACACAGCAATTAACCAGCCCAAACTTAACTTATAAACAAGTTGAACCAGGGAAGATTAGACTAATGGATGAAGTATCGTGACATCCTAAGGTTGTACTGGATTGATAAGATTTAAATGCACTAGAATGTCGTAGATCTGTTTGATTTGCACTTCACGGCTATAGGGAGCTAACAACATACAACAGTTAACCACCACAAGCTTAACTTAAGTAAACAAAGTCGAACCAAGAAAGATTAGACTAATGGATGAAGAATCGTCACATCCCAGGGTTCTACTACATTGATAAGAAGCAAATGCGCTAGAATGTATTAGGTGCGTTTGGTTTGCACTTCAAGCTATAAGGAACCAACAACACACAACAATTAACCAGCACAAGTTTAACTAGGGAAACAAGAAGAACTAGGGAAGATTAGACCAACGGATAAAGTATCATCACATCCTAGGGTTCTACTAGATTGATAAGATTCAAATGCGCTAGAATGTATTAGGTGTGTTTGATATGCATCGCTCGGCTATAAGGAGCCAACAACTCTCAACAAGTAACCAGCACAAACTTATGTTGCGAAAAAAGTCAAGTCAGGGAAGATTTGACTAATGGATGAACAATCGTCACATCCTAAGGTTCTACTACATTGATAACAATGAAATGCGCTAGAATGTATTAGGTGTGTTTGTTTTGCAGTTCACCGGTATATGGAACCAACAACACACAACAATTAACCAGCACATGCTTAACTTGCGAAAAAAGAAGAACCAAAGAAGATTAGACTAATGGATGAAGCATCCTCACATCCTAGGGTTCTACTACATTGATAAGAATCAGATGCGCTAGAATGTATTAGGTGTGTTTGATTTGCACTTCACGGGTATAAGGAACCAACAACACAGAACAATTAACTAGCAGAAACATAAGTTGCGAAATAAGTCAAATCAGGTAAGATTTGACAAATGGATGAAGCATCGTCACATCCTAAGGTTCTACTACATTGATAAGAATCAAATGCGCTAGAATGTATTAGGTGTGTTTGGTTAGCACTTCACGGGTATAAGGAACCAACAAAGCACAACAATTAACCAGCACAAGCTTAACTTGCGAAACAAGAAGAACCAGGGAAGATTAGACCAATTCATAATGTATCACCACATCCTAAGGTTCTACTGGATTGATAAGATTCAAATGCGCTAGAATGTATTATTTGTGTTTGATGTGCACCTCACGGCTATAAGGAGCTAAGAAGAAAGAACAATTAACCAGGCCAAACTTAACTTGCGAAACAAGTTGAACCAGGGAAGATTAGACTTAAGTATGAAGTATCGTGACATCCTAAGGTTGCACTAGATTCATAAGATTGAAATGCACTAGAATGTATTAGGTGTAGTTGATCTGCATCTCTCGACTATAAGGAGCCAACAACACACAACAGTTAACCGGCAAAAACTTAACAGGGGAAGCAAGTCGAACCAGGGAAGATTTGACTAATGGATGAAGCATCGTCACATCCCAGGGTTGTACTACATTGATAAGAATCAAATGCGCTAGAATGCATTAGGTGTGTTTGGTTTGCACTTCACGGCGATAAGGAACCAACCACACACAACAATTAACCAGCACAAGTTTAATTAGCGAAACAAGAAGAACCATGGAAGATTGGACAATTGGATGAAGTATTATCACATCCTAGGGTTGTACTACATTGATAAGATTGAAATGCACTAGATTGTCTTAGATGTGTTTGATGTGCACCTCACGGCTATAAGGGGCCAACAACACATAACACTTACCCGGCGCAAACTTAACAGGCAAAGCAAGTCGAACCAGGGAAGATTTGACTAATGGATGAAGCATCGTCACATCCTAAGGTTCTACTACATTGATAAGAATCAAATGCGTTAGAATGTATTAGGTGTGTTTGATTTGCACTTCACGGCTATAACGAACCAACAACACACAACAATTAACCAGAACAAGCGTAACTTGCGAAACTTGGAGAACCAAGGAAGATTAGACAAATGGATGAAGTATCATCACATCCTAAGGTTGTACTATTTTGATAAGAGTCAAATGCACTAGAATGTCTTAGATGTGTTTAAAGTGCACCTCACGGCTATAAGGGGCCCACAACACATAACACTGAATCAAGTCAAGCTTAGTTTGAGAAACAAGTCGAACCGGGGAAGATTAGACTAATGGATGAAGCATCCTCACATCCTAGGGTTCTACTAGATTGATAAGAATCAAATGAGCTAGAATGTATTAAGTGTGTTTGAATTGCACTTCACGGCTATAAGTAGCCAACAACACACAACAATTAACCAGCACAAGCTTAACTTGCGAAAAAAGAAGAACCAAGGAAGATTAGACCAATTGATAGTGTATCACCACATCCTAGGGTTCTACTATAATGATAAGAATCAAATGCGGTAGAATGTATTAAGTGTGTTTGTTGTGCATCGCTCGGCTATAAGGAGCCAACAACACTCAACAATTAACCAGCACAAACTTAAGTTGCGAAACATGTCAAATCAGGGAAGATTTGACTAATGGATGAAGCATCGTCACATCCTAAGGTTCTACTACATTGATAAGAATCAAATGCGCTAGAATGTATTAGGTGTGCTTGATTTGCACTTCACGGGTATAAGGAACCAACAACACAGAACAATATTAACCAGCACAAGCTTAACTTGCGAAACTCGAAGAACCAAGGAAGATTAGACCAATTGATAATGTATCACCACATCCTAAGGTTCTTCTAGATTGATAAGATTCAAATGCGCTGGAATGTATTAGATGTATTTGATGTGCACCTCACGGCTATAATGAGCTAAGAACACACAGCAATTAACCAGCCCAAACTTAACTTGCGAAACAAGTTGAACTAGGGAAGATTAGACTGAAGGATGAAGTATCATGACATCCTACGGTTGTACTAGATTGATAAGATTTAAATGCACTAGAATGTCTTCGATGTGTTTGAAGTGCACCTCACGGCGATAAGGAGCCAACAACATACAACAATTAACCGGCACAAGCTTAACAGGCGAAGCAAGTCGAACCAAGAAAGATTAGACTAATGGATGAAGAATCGTCACATCCCAGGGTTCTACTACATTGATAAGAAGCAAATGCGCTAGAATGTATTAGGTGCGTTTGGTTTGCACTTCAAGCTATAAGGAACCAACAACACACAACAATTAACCAGCACAAGTTTAACTAGGGAAACAAGAAGAACTGGGGAAGATTAGACCAAAGGATAAAGTATCATCACATCCTAGGGTTCTACTAGATTGATAAGATTCAAATGCGCTAGAATGTATTAGGTGTGTTTGATATGTATCGCTCGGCTATAAGGAGCCAACAACTCTCAACAAGTAACCAGCACAAACTTATGTTGCGAAAAAACTCAACTCAAGGAAGATTTGACTAATGGATGAACAATCGTCACATCCTAAGGTTCTACTACATTGATAACAATGAAATGCGCTAGAATGTATTAGGTGTGTTTGTTTTGTAGTTCACCGGTATATGGAACCAACAACACACAACAATTAACTAGTGGATGACGCATCGTCACATCCTAGTGTTCTACTACATTGATAAGAATCAAATGCACTAGAATGCATTCGGTGCGTTCGATTTGCACTTCACGAGTATAAGGAACCAACAACACGGAACAATTAACTAGCAGAAACATAAGTTGCGAAATAAGTCAAATCAGGTAAGATTTGACAAATGGATGAAGCATCGTCACATCCTAATGTTCTACTGCATTGATAAGAATCAAATGCACTAGAATGTATTCGGTGCGTTCGATTTGCACTTCACGAGTATAAGGAACCAACAAAGCACAACAATTAACCAGCACAAGCTTAACTTGCGAAATAAGAAGAGCCAGGGAAGATTAGACCAATTCATAACGTATCACCACATCTTAGGGTTCTACTGGATTGATAAGATTCAAATGCGCTAGAATGTATTATTTGTGTTTGATGTGCACCTCACGGCTATAAGGACGTAAGAAGAAACAACAATTAACCAGGCCAAACTTAACTTGCGAAACAAGTTGAACCAGGGAAGATTAGACTTAAGTATGAAGTATCGTGACATCCTAAGGTTGCACTAGATTCATGAGATTGAAATACACTAGAATGTATTAGGTGTATTTGATCTGCAACCCACGGCTATATGGAGCCACCAACACTTAACAATTTATCAGCACAAGCTTAACTTGCGAAACAAGGAGAACCAAGGAAGATTAGACAAATGCATGAATTATCATCACATCCTGGGGTTCTACTAGATTGAAAACATTCAAATGCACTAGAATGTCTTAGATGTGTTTGATGTGCATCTCACAGCAATAAGGAGCTAACAACGTACAACAGTTAACCGGCAAAAACTTAACAGGGGAAGCAAGTCGAACCAGGGAAGATTTGACTAATGGATGAAGCATCGTCACATCCCAGGGTTGTACTACATTGATAAGAATCAAATGCGCTAGAATGCATTAGGTGTGTTTGGTTTGCACTTCACGGCGATAAGGAACCAACCACACACAACAATTAACCAGCACAAGTTTAATTAGCGAAACAAGAAGAACCATGGAAGATTGGACAATTGGATGAAGTATTATCACATCCTAGGGTTGTACTACATTGATAAGATTGAAATGCACTAGATTGTCTTAGATGTGTTTGATGTGCACCTCACGGCTATAAGGAGCTAACAACACACAACAGTTAACCGGCACAAACTTAACAGGCAAAGCAAGTCGAACCAGGGAAGATTTGACTAATGGAGGAAGCATCGTCACATCCTAAGGTTCTACTACATTGATAAGAATCAAATGCGTTGGAATGTATTAGGTGTGTTTGATTTGCACTTCACGGCTCTAACGAACCAACAACACACAACAATTAACCAGCACAAGCGTAACTTGCGAAACTTGGAGAACCAAGGAAGATTAGACAAATGGATGAAGTATCATCACATCCTAAGGTTGTACTATTTTGATAAGAGTCAAATGCACTAGAATGTCTTAGATGTGTTTAAAGTGCACCTCACGGCTATAAGGGGCCAACAACACATAACACTGAATCAAGTCAAGCTTAATTTGACAAACAAGTCGAACCGGGGAAGATTAGACTAATGGATAAAGCATCCTCACATCCTAGGGTTCTACTACATTGATAAGAATCAAATGAGCTAGAATGTATTAAGTGTGTTTGAATTGCATTTCACGGCGATAAGGAGCCAACAACACACAACAATTAACCAGCACAAGCTTAACTTGCGAAAAAAGAAGAACCAAGGAAGATTAGACCAATTGATAGTGTATCACCACATCCTAGGGTTCTACTATATTGATAAGAATCAAATGCGGCAGAATGTATTAGTGTGTTTGATGTGCATCGCTCGGCTATAAGGAGCCAACAACACTCAACAATTAACCAGCACAAACTTAAGTAGCGAAACAAGTCAAATCAGGGAAGATTTGACTAATGGATGAAGCATCGTCACATCCTAAGGTTCTACTACATTGATAAGAATCAAATGAGCTAGAATGTATTAAGTGTGTTTGAATTGCACTTCACGGCGATAAGGAGCCAACAACACACAACAATTAACCAGCACAAGCTTAACTTGCGAAAAAAGAAGAACCAAGGAAGATTAGACCAATTGATAGTGTATCACCACATCCTAGGGTTCTACTATATTGATAAGAATCAAATGCGGCAGAATGTATTAGTGTGTTTGATGTGCATCGCTCGGCTATAAGGAGCCAACAACACTCAACAATTAACCAGCACAAACTTAAGTAGCGTAACAAGTCAAATCAGGGAAGATTTGACTAATGGATGAAGCATCGTCACATCCTAAGGTTCTACTACATTGATAAGAATCAAATGCGCTAGAATGTATTAGGTGTGCTTGATTTGCACTTCACGGGTATAAGGAACCAACAACACACAACAATATTAACCAGCACAAGCTTAACTTGCGAAACTCGAAGAACCAAGGAAGATTAAACCAATTGATATTGTATTACCACATCCTAAGGTTCTTCTACATTGATAAGATTCAAATGCGCTAGAATGTATTAGATGTATTTGATGTGCACCTCACGGCTATAAGGAGCTAAGAACACACAACAATTAACCAGCCCAAACTTAACTTGCGAAACAAGTTGAACCAGGGAAGATTAGACTGAAGGATGAAGTATCGTGACATCCTAGGGTTGTACTAGATTGATAAGATTTAAATGCACTAGAATGTCTTCGATGTGTTTGAAGTGCACCTCACGGCGATAAGGAGCCAACAACATACAACAATTAACCGGCACAAGCTTAACAGGCGAAGCAAGTCGAACCAAGAAAGATTAGACTAATGGATGAAGAATCGTCACATCCCAGGGTTCTACTACATTGATAAGAAGCAAATGCGCTAGAATGTATTAGGTGCGTTTGGTTTGCACTTCAAGCTATAAGGAACCAACAACACACAACAATTAACCAGCACAAGTTTAACTAGGGAAACAAGAAGAACTGGGGAAGATTAGACCAAAGGATAAAGTATCATCACATCCTAGGGTTCTACTAGATTGATAAGATTCAAATGCGCTAGAATGTATTAGGTGTGTTTGATATGTATCGCTCGGCTATAAGGAGCCAACAACTCTCAACAAGTAACCAGCACAAACTTATGTTGCGAAAAAACTCAACTCAAGGAAGATTTGACTAATGGATGAACAATCGTCACATCCTAAGGTTCTACTACATTGATAACAATGAAATGCGCTAGAATGTATTAGGTGTGTTTGTTTTGTAGTTCACCGGTATATGGAACCAACAACACACAACAATTAACTAGTGGATGACGCATCGTCACATCCTAGTGTTCTACTACATTGATAAGAATCAGATGCGCTAGAATGTATTAGGTGTGTTTGATTTGCACTTCACGGGTATAAGGAACCAACAACACAGAACAATTAACTAGCAGAAACATAAGTTGCGAAATAAGTCAAATCAGGTAAGATTTGACAAATGGATGAAGCATCGTCACATCCTAATGTTCTACTGCATTGATAAGAATCAAATGCACTAGAATGTATTCGGTGCGTTCGATTTGCACTTCACGAGTATAAGGAACCAACAAAGCACAACAATTAACCAGCACAAGCTTAACTTGCGAAATAAGAAGAGCCAGGGAAGATTAGACCAATTCATAACGTATCACCACATCTTAGGGTTCTACTGGATTGATAAGATTCAAATGCGCTAGAATGTATTATTTGTGTTTGATGTGCACCTCACGGCTATAAGGACGTAAGAAGAAACAACAATTAACCAGGCCAAACTTAACTTGCGAAACAAGTTGAACCAGGGAAGATTAGACTTAAGTATGAAGTATCGTGACATCCTAAGGTTGCACTAGATTCATGAGATTGAAATACACTAGAATGTATTAGGTGTATTTGATCTGCAACCCACGGCTATATGGAGCCACCAACACTTAACAATTTATCAGCACAAGCTTAACTTGCGAAACAAGGAGAACCAAGGAAGATTAGACAAATGCATGAATTATCATCACATCCTGGGGTTCTACTAGATTGAAAACATTCAAATGCACTAGAATGTCTTAGATGTGTTTGATGTGCATCTCACAGCAATAAGGAGCTAACAACGTACAACAGTTAACCGGCAAAAACTTAACAGGGGAAGCAAGTCGAACCAGGGAAGATTTGACTAATGGATGAAGCATCGTCACATCCCAGGGTTGTACTACATTGATAAGAATCAAATGCGCTAGAATGCATTAGGTGTGTTTGGTTTGCACTTCACGGCGATAAGGAACCAACCACACACAACAATTAACCAGCACAAGTTTAATTAGCGAAACAAGAAGAACCATGGAAGATTGGACAATTGGATGAAGTATTATCACATCCTAGGGTTGTACTACATTGATAAGATTGAAATGCACTAGATTGTCTTAGATGTGTTTGATGTGCACCTCACGGCTATAAGGAGCTAACAACACACAACAGTTAACCGGCACAAACTTAACAGGCAAAGCAAGTCGAACCAGGGAAGATTTGACTAATGGAGGAAGCATCGTCACATCCTAAGGTTCTACTACATTGATAAGAATCAAATGCGTTGGAATGTATTAGGTGTGTTTGATTTGCACTTCACGGCTCTAACGAACCAACAACACACAACAATTAACCAGCACAAGCGTAACTTGCGAAACTTGGAGAACCAAGGAAGATTAGACAAATGGATGAAGTATCATCACATCCTAAGGTTGTACTATTTTGATAAGAGTCAAATGCACTAGAATGTCTTAGATGTGTTTAAAGTGCACCTCACGGCTATAAGGGGCCAACAACACATAACACTGAATCAAGTCAAGCTTAATTTGACAAACAAGTCGAACCGGGGAAGATTAGACTAATGGATAAAGCATCCTCACATCCTAGGGTTCTACTACATTGATAAGAATCAAATGAGCTAGAATGTATTAAGTGTGTTTGAATTGCATTTCACGGCGATAAGGAGCCAACAACACACAACAATTAACCAGCACAAGCTTAACTTGCGAAAAAGAAGAACCAAGGAAGATTAGACCAATTGATAGTGTATCACCACATCCTAGGGTTCTACTATATTGATAAGAATCAAATGCGATAGAATGTATTAGTGTGTTTGATGTGCATCGCTCGGCTATAAGGAGCCAACAACACTCAACAATTAACCAGCACAAACTTGAGTAGCGAAACAAGTCTAATCAGGGAAGATTTGACTAATGGATGAAGCATCGTCACATCCTAAGGTTCTACTACATTGATAAGAATCAAATGCGCTAGAATGTATTAGGTGTGCTTGATTTGCACTTCACGGGTATAAGGAGCCAACAACATACAACAATTAACCAGACAAACTTAACTTGCGAAACAAGTCAAACCAAGGAAGATTAGACCAATTGATGAAGTATCACCACATCCTAAGGTTCTACTACATTGATAAGAATCAAATGCGCTAGAATGTATTAGATGTGTTTGATGTGCACTTCACGGCTATAAGGAGCCAACAACACACAACAATTAACCAAAGACAAACTTAACTTGTAAACAAGAAGAACCAAGGAAGATTTGACCAATGGATAAAGCTTCATAACATCCTAAGGTTCTACTACATTGATAAAAATTAAATGCGCTAGAATATATTATGTGTGTTTGATTTGCACTTCACGGGTATAAGGAACCAACGACACGCAACAATTAACCAGCACAAGCTTAACTTGCGAAACACAAAGAACCAAGGAAGATTAGACCAATTGATAATGTATCACCAAATCCTAGGGTTCTACGGGATTGATAAGATTCAAATGCGCTAGAATTTATTAGATGTGTTTGATTTGCACCTCACGGCTATAAGGAGCAAAGTACACACAACAATTAACTAGCCTAAACTCAACTTGCGAAACATGTTGAACCAGGGAATATTAAGTGATGAATGAAGTATCGTCACATCCTAAGGTTGTAGTATATTGATAAGATTGAAACGCACTAGAATGTCTTAGATGTGTTTGATATGCACCTCATGGCTAACAACATACAACAGTTAACCGGCAGAAATTTAACAGGCGAAGCAGGTAGAACCATGGAAGATTAGACTAATGAATGAAGCATCATTACATCCCAGGGTTCTACTACATTGATAAGAATCAAATGCGCTAGAATGTACTAGGTGTGTTAGGTTTGCGCTTCACTGCTATAAGGAGCCAAGAACACACAACAATTAACCAGCACAAGTTTCACTTGCGAAACAAGAAGATCCAAGGAAGATTAGACCAATTGATAATATATCACGACATCCTAGGATTCTACTAGATTGATAAGAATTAAATGCACTAGAATGTATTAGGTGTGTTTGATATGCACCTCACGGCTATAATGAGCCAACAACACTCAACAATTAACCAGCACAAACTTAACAGGCGAAACAAGTCCAACCAGGGAAGATTTGACTAATCTATGAAGCATCGTCACATACTAAGGTTCTACTACATTGATAAGAATCAAATGCATTAGAATGTATTGGATGTGTTCGATTTGCACTTCACGGGTATAAGGAACCAACAACACACATCAATTAACTTGCAAACAAGTTTAAGGAAAGATTAGACCAACGGATAAAGTATCATCACATCCTAAGGTTCTACTAGATTGACAAGAATCAAATACACTAGAATGTATTAGTTGTGTTTGATGTGCATCGCTCAGCTGTAAGGAGCCAACAACACTCAACAATTAACCACCACAAACTTAAGTTGCGAAACAAGTCAAATCAGGGAAGATTTGACTAATGGATGAAGCATCGTCACATCCTAAGGTTCTACTACATTGATAAGAATCAAATGCACTAGAATGTATTAGGTGTGTTTGATTTGTACTTCACGGGTATAAGGAACCGACAACACACAACAATTAACCAGCACAAGCTTAACTTGCGAAACAAGAATAACAAAGGAAGATTAGACCAATTGATAATGTATCACCACATCCTAGGGTTCTACTATATTGATAAGAATCAAATGCGGCAGAATGTATTAGTGTGTTTGATGTGCATCGCTCGGCTATAAGGAGCCAACAACACTCAACAATTAACCAGCACAAACTTAAGTAGCGAAACAAGTCAAATCAGGGAAGATTTGACTAATGGATGAAGCATCGTCACATCCTAAGGTTCTACTACATTGATAAGAATCAAATGCGCTAGAATGTATTAGGTGTGCTTGATTTGCACTTCACGGGTATAAGGAACCAACAACAATATTAACCAGCACAAGCTTAACTTGCGAAACTCGAAGAACCAAGGAAGATTAGACCAATTGATAATGTATCACCACATGCTAAGGTTCTTCTAGATTGATAAGATTCAAGTGCGCTGGAATGTATTAGATGTATTTGATGTGCATCTCACGGCTATAAGGAGCTAAGAACACACAACAATTAACCAGCCCAAACTTAACTTGCGAAACAAGTTGATCCAGCGAAGATTAGACTGAAGGATGAAGTATCGTGACATTTTAGGGTTGTACTAGATTGATAAGATTTAAATGCACTAGAATGTCTTCGATGTGTTTGAAGTGCACCTCGCGGCGATAAGGAGCCAACAACATACAACAATTAACCGGCACAAACTTAACAGGCGAAGCAAGTCGAACCAAGAAAGATTAGACTAATGGATGAAGAATCGTCACATCCCAGGGTTCTACTACATTGATAAGAAGCAAATGCGCTAGAATGTATTAGGTGCGTTTGGTTTGCACTTCAAGGCTATAAGGAACCAACAACACACAACAATTAACCAGCACAAGTTTAACTAGGGAAACAAGAAGAACTGGGGAAGATTAGACCAACGGATAAAGTATCATCACATCCTAGGGTTCTACTAGATTGATAAGATTCAAATGCGCTAGAATGTATTAGGTGTGTTTGATATGCATCGCTCGGCTATAAGGAGCCAACAACTCTCAACAAGTAACCAGCACAAACTTATGTTGCGAAACAAGTCAAATCAGGGAAGATTTGACTAATGGATGAACAATCGTCACATCCTAAGGTTCTACTACATTGATAACAATGAAATGCGCTAGAATGTATTAGGTGTGTTTGATTTGCACTTCACTGGTATATGGAACCAACAACACACAACAATTAACTAGCATAAGCCTAACTTGCAAAACACGAAAAACCAAGGAGGATTAGACTAATGGATGACGCATCGTCACATCCTAGTGTTCTACTACAATGATAAGAATCAGATGCGCTAGAATGTATTAGGTGTGTTTGATTTGCACTTCACGGGTAGAAGGAACCAACAACACAGAACAATTAACTAGCAGAAACATAAGTTGCGAAATAAGTCAAATCAGGTAAGATTTGACAAATGGATGAAGCATCGTCACATCCTAATGTTCTACTGCATTGATAAGAATCAAATGCACAAGAATGTATTCGGCGCGTTCGATTTGCACTTCACGCGCATAAGGAACCAACAAGCACAACAATTAACCAGCACAAGCTTAACTTGCGAAACAAGAAGAACCAGGGAAGATTAGACCAATTCATAATGTATCACCACATCCTAAGGCTCTACTGGATTAACAAGATTCAAATGTGCTAGAATGTATTATTTGTGTTTGATGTGCACCTCACGGCTATAAGGACGTAAGAAGAAACAACAATTAACCAGGCCAAACTTAACTTGCGAAACAAGTTGAACCAGGGAAGATTAGACTTAAGTATGAAGTATCGTGACATCCTAAGGTTGCACTAGATTCATAAGATTGAAATACACTAGAATGTATTAGGTGTATTTGATCTGCAACCCACGGCTATATGGAGCCACCAACACTTAACAATTTATCAGCACAAGCTTAACTTGCGAAACAAGGAGAACCAAGGAAGATTAGACAAATGCATGAAGTATCATCACATCCTGGGGTTCTACTAGATTGAAAACATTCAAATGCACTAGAATGTCTTAGATGTGTTTGATGTGCACCTCACGGCTATAAGGAGCTAACAACATACAACAGTTAACCGGCAAAAACTTAACAGGCGAATCAAGTCGAACCAGGGAAGATTTGGTTAATGGATGAAGCATTGTCACATCCCAGGGTTGTACTACATTGATAAGAATCAAATACGCTAGAATGCATTAGGTGTGTTTGGTTTGCACTTCACGGCGATAAGGAACCAACAACACACAACAATTAACCAGCACAAGTTTAATTAGCGAAACAAGAAGAACCAAGGAAGATTGGACAATTGGATGAAGTATTATCACATCCTAGGGTTGTACTAAATTGATAAGATTGAAATGCACTAGATTGTCTTAGATGTGTTTGAAGTGCACCTCACGGCTATAAGGGGCCAGCAACACATAACATTGAACCAGGTCAAACTTAATTTGCGAATCAAGTCGACCCAAGGAAGATTAGACTAATGGATGAAGCATCCTCACATCCTAGGGTTCTACTAGATTGATAACATTCAAATGCGCTAGAATGTATTAGGTGTGTTTGATGTGCACTTCACGGCTATAAGTAACCAACAACACACAACAATTAACCAAAGACAAGCTTAACTTATAAACAAGAAGAACCAAGGAAGATTAGACAAATGGATGAAGTATCATCACATCCTAAGGTTCTACTAGATTGATAAGAATCAAATGCGCTAGAATGTATTAGATGTGTTTGATTTGCACTTCACGGCTATAAGGAGCCAACAACACACAACAATTAACCAAAGTCAAACTTAAGTTGCGAAACAAGTCAAATCTGGGAAGATTTGACTAATGGATGAAGCATCGTCACATCCTAAGGTTCTACCACATTGATAAGAATCAAATGCGCTAGAATGTATTAGGTGTGTTTGATTTGCACTTTACCGCTATAACGAACCAACAACACACAACAATTAACCAAAGACAAGTTTAACTTGCGAAACCACGGAAGATTAGACAAATAGATGAAGTATCATCACATCCTAAGATTCTACTACATTGATAAGAACCAAATGACCTAGAATGTATTAAGTGTGTTTGAATTGCACTTCACGGCGATAAGGAGCCAACAACACACAACAATTAACCAGCACAAACTTAAGTAGCGAAACAAGTCAAATCAGGGAAGATTTGACTAATGGATGAAGCATCGTCACATCCTAAGGTTCTACTACATTGATAAGAATCAAATGCGCTAGAATGTATTAGGTGTGCTTGATTTGCACTTCACGGGTATAAGGAACCAACAACACACAACAATTAACCAGCACAAGCTTAACTTGCGAAAAAAGAAGAACCAAGGAAGATTAGACCAATGGATGAAGCATCGTCACAACCTAATGTTCTACTAGATTTATAAGATTCAAATGCACTAGAATGTATTAGATGTGTTTGATGTGCACCACACGGCTATAAGAAGCCAACAACACACAACAAATAACCAAGTCAAACTTAACTTGCGAAACAAGTTGAACCAGGAAGATTTGACTAATGGATGAAGCATCGTCACATCCTAAGGTTCTACTACATTGATAAGAATCAAATGCGTTAGAATGTATTAGGTGTGTTTGATTTGCACTTCACAGCTATAACGAACCAACAACACACAACAATTAACCAGAACAAGCGTAACTTGCGAAACTTGGAGAACCAAGGAAGATTAGACAAATGGATGAAGTATCATCACATCCTAGGGTTCTACTAGATTGAAAACATTCAAATGCACTAGAATGTCTTAGATGTGTTTGATGTGCATCTCACAAATATAAGGGGGCACACACAACAAAACACAACAAAAAAAAAAAAACTTAACAAAGAAAAAAAAGGAAGATTTGACTAATGGATGAAGTATCGTCACATCCTAAGTTTCTACTACATTGATAAGAACCAAATACGCTAGAATGTATTAGTTGTGTTTGATCTGCACCTCACGGCTATAAGGAGCCAACAACACACAACAATTAATCAGCACAAGCTCAACTTGCGAAACAAAGAGAACCAGGGAAGATTGGACAATTGGATAAACTATCATCACATTCTAGGGTTCTACTCGATTGATATGATTCAAATGCACTAGAATGTATTAGATGTGTTTGATGTGCACCTCACGGCTATAAGGAGCTAACAACATACAACAATTAACCCGCAAAAACTTAACTGGCGAAGCAAGTCGAACCTGGGAAGATTTGGCTAATGGATGAAGTATCGTCACATCCCGGGGTTGTACTACATTAATAAGAATCCAATGCGCTAGAATGTATTAGGTGTGTTTGATTTGCACTTCACGGCTATACGGAACCAACAACACACAACAATTAGCAAACACAAGCTTAACTTGCGGAACAAGGAGGACCAAGGAAGATTAGACAAATGGATGAATTTTCATCACATCCGAGGGTGCTACTACATTGACAAGAACCAAATGCACTACAATCTTTCGATGCTTTTGAAGTGCACCTCACGGCTATAAGAGGCCAATAGCACAAAACAATTAACCAGTCAAACTTAACTTGACAAACAAGTCGAACCAGGGAAGTTTAGACAAATGGATGAGGTATCATCACATCCTAGGGTTCTACTAAATTGATAAGAATCAAATGAGCTAGAATGTATTAGGTGTGTTTGATTTTGCAATTCACGGCTAGAAAGAGCCAACAACACACAACAATTAACCAGCACAAGCTTAACTTGCGAAACAAGAGGAACCAAGGAAGATTAGACCAACGGATAAAGTATCATCACATCCTTGGGTTCTACTATATCGATAAGCATCAAAGGCACCAGAATGTATTAAGTGTGTTTGAATTGCACTTCACGGCGATAAGGAGCCAACAACACACAACAATTAACCAGCACAAACTTAAGTAGCGAAACAAGTCAAATCAGGGAAGATTTGACTAATGGATGAAGCATCGTCACATCCTAAGGTTCTACTACATTGATAAGAATCAAATGAGCTAGAATGTATTAAGTGTGTTTGAATTGCACTTCACGGCGATAAGGAGCCAACAACACACAACAATTAACCAGCACAAGCTTAACTTGCGAAAAAAGAAGAACCAAGGAAGATTAGACCAATTGATAGTGTATCACCACATCCTAGGGTTCTACTATATTGATAAGAATCAAATGCGGCAGAATGTATTAGTGTGTTTGATGTGCATCGCTCGGCTATAAGGAGCCAACAACACTCAACAATTAACCAGCACAAACTTAAGTAGCGAAACAAGTCAAATCAGGGAAGATTTGACTAATGGATGAAGCATCGTCACATCCTAAGGTTCTACTACATTGATAAGAATCAAATGCGCTAGAATGTATTAGGTGTGCTTGATTTGCACTTCACGGGTATAAGGAACCAACAACACACAACAATATTAACCAGCACAAGCTTAACTTGCGAAACTCGAAGAACCAAGGAAGATTAGACCAATTGATAATGTATCACCACATCCTAAGGTTCTTCTAGATTGATAAGATTCAAATGCGCTGGAATGTATTAGATGTATTTGATGTGCACCTCACGGCTATAATGAGCTAAGAACACACAGCAATTAACCAGCCCAAACTTAACTTGCGAAACAAGTTGAACTAGGGAAGATTAGACTGAAGGATGAAGTATCATGACATCCTACGGTTGTACTAGATTGATAAGATTTAAATGCACTAGAATGTCTTCGATGTGTTTGAAGTGCAACTCACGGCGATAAGGAGCTAACAACATAGTACAATTAACCGGCACAAGCTTAACAGGCGAAGCAAGTCGAACCAAGAAAGATTAGACTAATGGATGAAGAATCGTCACATCCCAGGGTTCTACTACATTGATAAGAAGCAAATGCGCTCGAATGTATTAGGTGCGTTTGGTTTGCACTTCAAGCTATAAGGAACCAACAACACACAACAATTAACCAGCACAAGTTTAACTAGGGAAACAAGAAGAACTGGGGAAGATTAGACCAACGGATAAAGTATCATCACATCCTAGGGTTCTACTAGATTGATAAGATTCAAATGCGCTAGAATGTATTAGGTGTGTTTGATATGCATCGCTCGGCTATAAGGAGCCAACAACTCTCAACAAGTAACCAGCACAAACTTATGTTATAAAGAAGTCAAATCAGGGAAGATTTGACTAATGGATGAACAATCGTCACATCCTAAGGTTCTACTACATTGATAACAATGAAATGCGCTAGAATGTATTAGGTGTGTTTGATTTGCACTTCACTGGTATATGGAACCAACAACACACAACAATTAACTAGCATAAGCCTAACTTGCAAAACACGAAAAACCAAGGAGGATTAGACTAATGGATGACGCATCGTCACATCCTAGTGTTCTACTACATTGATAAGAATCAGATGCGCTAGAATGTATTAGGTGTGTTTGATTTGCACTTCACGGGTATAAGGAACCAACAACACAGAACAATTAACTAGCAGAAACATAAGCTGCGAAATAAGTCAAATCAGGTAAGATTTGACAAATGGATGAAGCATCGTCACATCCTAATGTTCTACTGCATTGATAAGAATCAAATGCACTAGAATGTATTCGGTGCGTTCGATTTGCACTTCACGGGTATAAGGAACCAACAAAGCACAACAATTAACCAGCACAAGCTTAACTTGCGAAACAAGAAGAACCAGGGAAGATTAGACCAATTCATAACGTATCACCACATCTTAGGGTTCTACTGGATTGATAAGATTCAAATGCACTAGAATGTATTATTTGTGTTTGATGTGCACCTCACGGCTATAAGGACGTAAGAAGAAACAACAATTAACCAGGCCAAATTTAACTTGCGAAACAAGTTGAACCAGGGAAGATTAGACTTAAGTATGAAGTATCGTGACATCCTAAGGTTGCACTAGATTCATAAGATTGAAATACACTAGAATGTATTAGGTGTATTTGATCTGTAACCCACGGCTATATGGAGCCACCAACACTTAACAACTTATCAGCACAAGCTTAACTTGCGAAACAAGGAGGACCAAGGAAGATTAGACAAATGCATGAAGTATCATCACATCCTGGGGTTCTACTAGATTGAAAACATTCAAATGCACTAGAATGTCTTAGATGTGTTTGATGTGCATCTCACAGCAATAAGGAGCTAACAACGTACAACAGTTAACCGGCAAAAACTTAACAGGGGAAGCAAGTCGAACCAGGGAAGATTTGACTAATGGATGAAGCATCGTCACATCCCAGGGTTGTACTATATTGATAAGAATCAAATGCGCTAGAATGCATTAGGTGTGTTTAGTTTGCACTTCACGGCGATAAGGAACCAACAACACACAACAATTAACCAGCACAAGTTTAATTAGCGAAACAAGAAGAACCAAGGAAGATTGGACAATTGGATGAAGTATTATCACATCCTAGGGTTGTACTAAATTGATAAGATTGAAATGCACTAGATTGTCTTAGATTTGTTTGAAGTGCACCTCACGGCTATAAGGAGCTAACAACATACAACAGTTAACCGGCACAAACTTAACAGGCAAAGCAAGTCGAACCAGGGAAGATTTGACTAATGGATGAAGCATCGTCACATCCTAAGGTTCTACTACATTGATAAGAATCAAATGCGTTAGAATGTATTAGGTGTGTTTGATTTGCACTTCACGGCTATAACGAACCAACAACACACAACAATTAACCAGAACAAGCGTAACTTGCGAAACTTGGAGAACCAAGGAAGATTAGACAAATGGATGAAGTATCATCACATCCTAAGGTTGTACTAGATTGATAAGAGTCAAATGCACTAGAATGTCTTAGATGTGTTTAAAGTGCACCTCACGGCTATAAGGGGCCAACAACACATAACACTGAATCAAGTCAAGCTTAATTTGAGAAACAAGTCGAACCGGGGAAGATTAGACTAATGGATGAAGCATCCTCACATCCTAGGGTTCTACTACATTGATAAGAATCAAATGAGCTAGAATGTATTAAGTGTGTTTGAATTGCACTTCACGGCTATAAGGAGCCAACAACACACAACAATTAACCAGCACAAGCTTAACTTGCGAAAAAAGAAGAACCAAGGAAGATTAGACCAATTGATAGTGTATCACCACATCCTAGGGTTCTACTATATTGATAAGAATCAAATGCGATAGAATGTATTAGTGTGTTTGATGTGCATCGCTCGGCTATAAGGAGCCAACAACACTCAACAATTAACCAAAGACAAACTTAACATGCGAAACAAGTCAAATCGAGGAAGATTTGACTAATGGATGAAGCATCGTCACATCCTAAGGTTCTACTACATTGATAAGAATCAAATGCGCTAGAATGTATTAGGTGTGTTTGATTTGCACTTCACGGCGATAAGGAGCCAACAACACATCATAATTAACCAAACTTAACTTGCGAACAAGTCGAACCAGGAAGATTAGACCAATTGATGAAGTATCACCACATCCTAGGGTTCTACTACATTGATAAAATTCAAATGAGCTAGAATGTATTAGTGTGTTTGATTTGCACTTCAAGGCTATAAGGAGCCAACAACACACAACAATTAACCATCACAAGCTTAACTTGATAAACAAGGAGAATCACGGAAGATTTGACTAGTGGATGAAACATCGTCACATCCTAAGGTTCTGCTACATCGATAAGAATTAAATGCGCTAGAATGTATTAGGTGTGTATGATTTGCACTTCACGGGTATAAGCAACCAACAACACACAACAATTAACCAGCACAAGCTTAACTTCCGAAACACGAACAACCAAGGAAGATTAGACTAATGGATGAAGCATCGTCACAACCCAGGGTTGTACTACATTGATAAGAATCAAATGCGCTAGAATGTATTAGATGTGTTTGATGTGCACCTCACGGCTATAAGGAGCTAAAAACACACAACAATTAACCAGCCCAAACTTAACTTGCGAAACAAGTTGAACCAGGGAAGATTAGACTTAAGGATGAAGTATCGTGACATCCTAAGGTTGTACTAGATTGATAAGATTGAAATGCACTAGAATGTATCAGGTGTGTTTGACTTGCACTTCACGGCGCTAAGGAGCCAACAACACACAACAATTAATCAAAGACAAGCTTAACTTATAAACAAGGAGAACCAAGGAAGATTTGACAAATGGATGAAATATCATCACATCCTGGGGTTCTACTGGATTGATAAGATTCAAATGCGCTAGAATGTATTATTTGTGTTTGATGTGCACCTCACGGCTATAAGGGGCCAACAACACACAACAATTAACTGTGCAAACTTAACTTGCGAAACAAGTCGAACTAGGGAAGATTAGACTAGTGGATGAAGTATCGTCACATCCTAGGGTTCTACTACATTGATAAGAATCAAATGTGCTACATTGTATTAGGTGTGTTTGATTTGCACTTCCCGGTTATGAGGAACCAACAACACACAACAATTAACCAAGACAAGCTTAACTTGGTAAACAAGAAGAACCAAGGAAGATTAGACCAATGGATGAAGTATCATCACATCCTAAGGTTCTACTAGATTGATAAGAATCAAGGGTGCTAGAATGTATTAAGTCTGTTTGATTTGCACTTCACGGCTATAAGGAGCCAACAACACACAACAATTAACCAAAGACAAGCTTAACTTGCGATACAAGGAGAACCACGGAAGATTAGACAAATAGATGAAGTATCATCACATCCTAGGGTTCTACTACATTGATAAGATTCAAATGCTCTAAAATGTCCTAGATGTGTTTGATTTGCACCTCACGGCTATAAGGAACCAACAACACACAACAATTAACCAGCAAAAACTTAACTTAAACAAGTCGAACTGGGAAGATTTGACTAATGGATGAAGTATCGTCACATCCTAAGGTTCTACTACATTGATAAGAATCAAATGCGCTAAAATGTATTAAGTGTGTTTGATTTGCACCTCACGTCTATAAGAAACCAACAACACACAACAATTAACTAGCACAAGCTTAACTTGCAAAACACGAAGAACCAAGGTAGATTAGACAAATGGATGAAGTATCATCACATCCTAGGGTTCTACTAGATTGATAAGGTTCAAATGCACTACAATGTCTTAGATGTGTTTGAAGGGCACCTCACGGCTATAAGGGGCCAACAACACATAATATTGAACCAGGTCAAAGTTAATTTGCGAAACAAGCCGAACCAGGGAAGATTAGACTCATGGATGAAGCATCGTCACATCCCAGGGTTCTACTACATTGATAAGAATCAAATGCGCTAGAATGTGTTAGGTGTGTTTGGTTTGCACTTCACGGCTATAAGGAACCAACAACACACAACAATTAACCAGCAAAAGTTTAACTAGCGAAACAAGAAGAACCAGGGAAGATTAGACCAACAGATAAAGTATCATCACATCCTAGGATTCTACTACATTGACAAGAATCAAATGCGCTAGAATGTATTAAGTGTGTTTGCTTTGCACTTCACGGGTATAAGGAAGCAACAACAAGCAACAATTAATCAGCACAAGCTCAACTTGCGAAACAAGAAGAACCAGGGAAGATTAGACAATTGGATGAAGTATCATCACATCCTTGGGTTCTACTCGATTGATAAGATTCAAATGCACTAGAATGTATTAGACGTGTTTGATGTGCAACTCACGGCAATAAGGAGCCAACAACACATGATAATTAACCTGGTCAAACTTAACTTGCGAATAAGTGGAACCATGGAAGATTAGACTCAGGGATGAAGTATCGTCACATCCTAGGGTTCTACTATTGATAAGAATCAAATGCACTAGAATGTATTAGTGTGTTTGATTTGCAATTCAAGGCTATAAGGAGCCAACAACAAACAACAATTAACCATCACAAACTTACCTAAACAAGGAGAGCCAAGGAAGATTAGACTAATGGATGAAATGTCATCACATCCTAAGGTTCAACTACATTGATAACAAGCAAATGCGCTAGAATGTATTAGTTGTGTTTGATTTCCACCTCACGGCTGTAAGGAACCAAGAACACACAACAATTAATCACCACAAAATTATCTTGCGAAACAAAGAGAACCAAGAAGGATTAGATAATTGAATGAAGTATCATCACATCCTAGAGTTCTACTACATTGATAAGATTCAAATGCACTAGAATGTATTAGATGTGTTAGATGTGTTTGATGTGCACCTCACGGCTATAAGGAGCTAACAACACACAACAATTAACCAGCACAAACTTTACTTATGAAAGAAATTGAACCAGGAAGATTTGACTAATGGATGAAGTATCGTCACATCCTAAGGTTCTACTATATTGATAACAATCAAATGCACTAGAATGTATTAGGTGTGTTTGATTTGCAACTTGTGGCAATATGGAACCAACAACACACAACAATTAACCAGACAAGCTTAACTTATAAACAAGGAGAACCAAGGAAGATTAGACAAATGGATGAAGTATCATCACATCCTAAGGTTCTACTAGATTGATAAGATTCAAATGCACTAGAATGTATTAGATGTGTTTAATGTGCAACTCACGGCTATAAGGAGCCAACAACAAATCATAATTAACTGGTCAAACTTAACTTGACAAACAAGTCGAACCAAGGAGGATTAGACTAATGGATGACGCATCGTCACATCCTAGTGTTCTACTACATTGATAAGAATCAGATGCGCTAGAATGTATTAGTGTGTTTGATTTGCAAATCAAGGCTATAAGGAGCCAACAACACACAAAAATTAACCAGCACAAGTTTAACTTGAGAAACAAGAAGAACCAAGGAAGATTAGACCAATTGATAATGCATCACCACATCCTACGGTTCTACTATATTGATAAGAACCAAATACGCTAGAATGTATTAGTTGTGTTTGATTTGCACCTCACGTCTATAAGGAGCCAACAACACACAACAATTAATCAGCACAAGCTCAACTTGCGAAACAAAGAGAACCAAGGAAGATTGGACAATTGGATGAACTATCATCACATTCTAGGGTTCTACTCGATTGATAAGATTCAAATGCACTAGAATGTATTAGATGTGTTTGATTTGTACTTCACGGGTATAAGGAACCAACAACAGACAACAATTAACCAGCACAAACTTAACTTGCGAAACAAGAAGAACAAAGGAAGATTAGACCAATTGATAATGTATCACCACATCCTAGGGTTCTACAATATTGATACGAATCAAATGCGCTAGAATGTATTAGTGTGTTTGATGTGCATCGCTCGGCTATAAGGAGCCAACAACACTTAACAATTAACTAACACAAACTTAAGTTGCGAAACAACTCAAATCAGGGAAGATTTGACTAATGGATGAAGCACCGTCACATCCTAAGGTTCTACTACATTGATAACAATCAAATGCGCTAGAATGTATAAGGTGTGTTTGATTTGCACTTCACGGGTATAAGTAACCAACAACACACAACAATATTAACCAGCACAAGCTTAACTTGCGAAACTCGAAGAACCAAGGAAGATTCGACCAATTGATAATGTATCACCACATCCTAAGGTTCTTCTGGATTGATAAGATTCAAATGCGCTAGAATGTATTAGATGTGTTTGATGTGCACCTCACGGCTATAAGGAGCTAAGAACACACAACAATTAACCAGCCCAAACTTAACTTGCGAAACAAGTTGAACCAGGGAAGATTAGACTGAAGGATGAAGTATCGTGACATCCTAGGGTTGTACTAGATTGATAAGATTTAAATGCACTAGAATGTCTTCGATGTGTTTGAAGTGCACCTCACGGCGATAAGGAGCCAACAACATACAACAATTAACCGGCACAAACTTAACAGGCGAAGCAAGTCGAACCAAGAAAGATTAGACTAATGGATGAAGAATCTTCACATCCCAGGGTTCTACTACATTGAAAGAAGCAAATGCGCTAGAATGTATTAGGTGCGTGTGGTTTGCACTTCAAGGCTATAAGCAACCAACAACACACAACAATTAACCAGCACAAGTTTAACTAGGGAAACAAGAAGAACTGGGGAAGATTAGACCAACGGATAAAGTATCATCACATCCTAGGGTTCTACTAGATTGATAAGATTCAAATGCGCTAGAATGTATTAGGTGTGTTTGATATGCATCGCTCGGCTATAAGGAGCCAACAACTCTCAACAAGTAACCAGCACAAACTTATGTTGCGAAAAAAGTCAAGTCAGGGAAGATTTGACTAATGGATGAACAATCGTCACATCCTAAGGTTCTACTACATTGATAACAATGAAATGCGCTAGAATGTATTAGGTGTGTTTGTTTTGCAGTTCACCGGTATATGGAACCAACAACACACAACAATTAACTAGCATAAGCCTAACTTGCAAAACACGAAAAACCAAGGAGGATTAGACTAATGGATGACGCATCGTCACATCCTAGTGTTCTACTACATTGATAAGAATCAGATGCGCTAGAATGTATTAGGTGTGTTTGATTTGCACTTCACGGGTATAAGGAACCAACAACACAGAACAATTAACTAGCAGAAACATAAGTTGCGAAATAAGTCAAATCAGGTAAGATTTGACAAATGGATGAAGCATCGTCACATCCTAATGTTCTACTGCATTGATAAGAATCAAATGCACTAGAATGTATTCGGTGCGTTCGATTTGCACTTCACGGGTATAAGGAACCAACAAAGCACAACAATTAACCAGCACAAGCTTAACTTGCGAAACAAGAAGAACCAGGGAAGATTAGACCAATTCATAATGTATCACCACATCCTAGGGTTCTACTGGATTGATAAGATTCAAATGCGCTAGAATGTATTATTTGTGTTTGATGTGCACCTCACGGCTATAAGGACGTAAGAAGAAACAACAATTAACCAGCCCAAACTTAACTTGCGAAACAAGTTGAACCAGGGAAGATTAGACTTAAGTATGAAGTATCGTGACATCCTAAGGTTGCACTAGATTTATAAGATTGAAATACACTAGAATGTATTAGGTGTATTTGATTTGCAACCCACGGCTATGTGGAGCCACCAACACTTAACAATTTATCAGCACACGCTTAACTTAAGAAACAAGGAGAACCAAGGAAGATTAGACAAGTGCATGAAGTATCATCACATCCTGGGGTTCTACTAGATTGAAAACATTCAAATGCACTAGAATGTCTTAGATGTGTTTGATGTGCACCTCACGGCTATAAGGAGCTAACAACATACAACAGTTAACCGGCAAAAACTTAACAGGCGAAGCAAGTCGAACCAGGGAAGATTTGGCTAATAGATGAAGCATCGTCACATCCCAGGGTTGTACTACATTGATAAGAATCAAATGCGCTAGAATGCATTAGGTGTGTTTGGTTTGCAGTTCACGGCGATAAGCAACCAGCAACACACAACAATTAACCAGCACAAGTTTAACTAGCGAAACCAAGGAAGATTGGACAATTGGATGAAGTATTATCACATCCTAGGGTTGTACTAAATTGATAAGATTGAAATGCACTAGATTGTCTTAGATGTGTTTGATGTGCACCTCACGGCTATAAGGAGCTAACAACATACAACAGTTAACCGGCACAAACTTAACAGGCAAAGCAAGTCGAACCATGGAAGATTTGACTAATGGATGAAACATCGTCACATCCTAAGGTTCTACTACATTGATAAGAATCAAATGCGTTAGAATGTATTAGGTGTGTTTGATTTGCACTTCGCGGCTATAACGAACCAACAACACACAACAATTAACCAGCACAAGCGTAACTTGCGAAACATGGAGAACCAAGGAAGATTAGACAAATGGATGAACTATCATCACATCCTAAGGTTGTACTAGATTGATAAGAGTCAAATGCACTAAAATGTCTTAGATGTGTTTAAAGTGCACTGACGGCTATAAGGGGCCAACAACACATAACACTGAATCAAGTCAAGCTTAATTTGAGAAACAAGTCGAACCGGGGAAGATTAGACTAATGGATGAAGCATCCTCACATCCTAGGGTTCTACTACATTGATAAGAATCAAATGAGCTAGAATGTATTAAGTGTGTTTGAATTGCACTTCATGGCTAGAAGGAGCCAACAACACACAAAAATTAACCAGCAAAAGCTTAACTTGCGAAAAAAGAACCAAGGAAGATTAGACCAATTGATAGTGTATCACCACATCCTAGGGTTCTACTATATTGATAAGAATCAAATGCGATAGAATGTATTAGTTGTGTTTGATCTGCACCTCACGGCTATAAGGAGACAACAACACACAACAATTAATCAGCACAAGCTCAACTTGCGAAACAAAGAGAACAAAGGAAGATTGGACAATTGGGTGAAGTATTAAGACGTCCTAGGGTTGTACTAGATTTACAAGATTTAAATGCGTTAGAATGTATTAGGTGTATTTCATGTGTACAACTCACGGCAATAAGGAGCCAACAACATATCATAATTAACCCGGTCAAACTTAACTTGGGAACAAGTCGAACCGGGAAGATTAGACTACTGGATGAAGAATCGTCACATCTTAACGTTCTACTACATTGATAACAATCAAATGCGCTAGAATGTATTAGTTGTGTTTGATTTGCACCTCACGGCTATAAGGAGCCAACAACACACAACAATTAACCATCACAAGCTTACCTTGCGAAACAAGGAGAGCCAAGGAAGATTAGACCAATGGATAAAATGTCATCACATCTTGGGGTTCTACTATATTGATAAGAATCAAATGCGCTAGAATGTATTAGTTGTGTTTGATTTGGAGCCAACAACACACAACAATTGATCACCACAAAATCAACTTGCGAAACAAAGAGAACTAAGGAAGATTAGACAATTGGATGAAGTATCATCACATCCTAGGGTTCTACTCGATTGATAAGATTCAAATGCACTAGAATGTGTTAGATGTGTTTGATGTGCACCTCACGGCTATAAGGAGGTAAGAACACACAACAATTAACCAGCCCAAACTTTACTTGCGAAACAAGTTTAACTAGAGAAGATTAGACTTAAGGATGAAGTGTCGTGACATCCTAAGGTTGTACTAGATTGATAAGATTGAAATGCACTAGAATGTATTAGGTGTGTTTGATGTGCATCGCTCGGCTATAGGGAGCCAACAACACTCAACAATTAACCAGCACAAACTTAAGTTGCGGAAGAAGTCAAATCAGGGAAGATTTGACTAATGGATGAAGCACCGTCACATCCTAAGGTTCTACTACATTGATAAGAATCAAATGCGGCAGAATGTATTAGTGTGTTTTATGTGCATCGCTCGGCTATAAGGAGCCAACAACACTCAACAATTAACCAGCACAAGCTTAACTTGCGAAAAAAGCAGAACCAAGGAAGATTAGACCAATTGATAGTGTATCACCACATCCTAGGGTTCTACTATATTGATAAGAATCAAATGCGGCAGAATGTATTAGTGTGTTTGATGTGCATCGCTCGGCTATAAGGAGCCAACAACACTCAACAATTAACCAGCACAAACTTAAGTAGCGAAACAAGTCAAATCAGGGAAGATTTGACTAATGGATGAAGCATCGTCACATCCTAAGGTTCTACTACATTGATAAGAATCAAATGCGCTAGAATGTATTAGGTGTGCTTGATTTGCACTTCACGGGTATAAGGAACCAACAACACACAACAATATTAACCAGCACAAGCTTAACTTGCGAAACTCGAAGAACCAAGGAAGATTAGACCAATTGATAATGTATCACCACATCCTAAGGTTCTTCTAGATTGATAAGATTCAAATGCGCTAGAATGTATTAGATGTGTTTGATGTGCACCTCACGGCTATAAGGAGCTAAGAACACACAACAATTAACCAGCCCAAACTTAACTTGCGAAACAAGTTGAACCAGGGAAGATTAGACTGAAGGATGAAGTATCGTGACATCCTAGGGTTGTACTAGATTGATAAGATTTAAATGCACTAGAATGTCTTCGATGTGTTTGAAGTGCACCTCACGGCGATAAGGAGCCAACAACATACAACAATTAACCGGCACAAACTTAACAGGCGAAGCAAGTCGAACCAAGAAAGATTAGACTAATGGATGAAGAATCTTCACATCCCAGGGTTTCACTACATTGAAAGAAGCAAATGCGCTAGAATGTATTAGGTGCGTGTGGTTTGCACTTCAAGGCTATAAGCAACCAACAACACACAACAATTAACCAGCACAAGTTTAACTAGGGAAACAAGAAGAACTGGGGAAGATTAGACCAACGGATAAAGTATCATCACATCCTAGGGTTCTACTAGATTGATAAGATTCAAATGCGCTAGAATGTATTAGGTGTGTTTGATATGCATCGCTCGGCTATAAGGAGCCAACAACTCTCAACAAGTAACCAGCACAAACTTATGTTATAAAGAAGTCAAATCATGGAAGATTTGACTAATGGATGAACAATCGTCACATCCTAAGGTTCTACTACATTGATAACAATGAAATGCGCTAGAATGTATTAGGTGTGTTTGATTTGCACTTCACTCGTATATGGAACCAACAACACACAACAATTAACTAGCATAAGCCTAACTTGCAAAACACGAAAAACCAAGGAGGATTAGACTAATGGATGACGCATCGTCACATCCTAGTGTTCTACTACATTGATAAGAATCAGATGCGCTAGAATGTATTAGGTGTGTTTGATTTGCACTTCACGGGTATAAGGAACCAACAACACAGAACAATTAACTAGCAGAAACATAAGCTGCGAAATAAGTCAAATCAGGTAAGATTTGACAAATGGATGAAGCATCGTCACATCCTAATGTTCTACTGCATTGATAAGAATCAAATGCACTAGAATGTATTCGGTGCGTTTGATTTACACTTCACGGGTATAAGGAACCAACAAAGCACAACAATTAACCAGCACAAGCTTAACTTGCGAAACAAGAAAACCAGGGAAGATTAGACCAATTCATAATGTATCACCACATCCTAGGGTTCTACTGGATTGATAAGATTCAAATGCGCTAGAATGTATTATTTGTGTTTGATGTGCACCTCACGGCTATAAGGACGTAAGAAGAAACAACAATTAACCAGCCCAAACTTAACTTGCGAAACAAGTTGAACCAGGGAAGATTAGACTTAAGTATGAAGTATCGTGACATCCTAAGGTTGCACTAGATTCATAAGATTGAAATACACTAGAATGTATTAGGTGTATTTGATTTGCAACCCACGGCTATATGGAGCCACCAACACTTAACAATTTATCAGCACAAGCTTAACTTGCGAAACAAGGAGAACCAAGGAAGATTAGACAAATGCATGAAGTATCATCACATCCTGGGGTTCTACTAGATTGAAAACATTCAAATGCACTAGAATGTCTTAGATGTGTTTGATGTGCACCTCACGGCTATAAGGAGCTAACAACATACAACAGTTAACCGGCAAAAACTTAACAGGCGAAGCAAGTCGAACCAGGGAAGATTTGGCTAATAGATGAAGCATCGTCACATCCCAGGGTTGTACTACATTGATAAGAATCAAATGCGCTAGAATGCATTAGGTGTGTTTGGTTTGCACTTCACGGCGATAAGCAACCAACAACACACAACAATTAACCAGCACAAGTTTAACTAGCGAAACCAAGGAAGATTGGACAATTGGATGAAGTATTATCACATCCTAGGGTTGTACTAAATTGATAAGATTGAAATGCACTAGATTGTCTTAGATGTGTTTGATGTGCACCTCACGGCTATAAGGAGCTAACAACATACAACAGTTAACCGGCAAAAACTTAACAGGCTAAACAAGTCGAACAAGGGAAGATTTGGCTAATGGATGAAGCATCGTCACATCCTAGGGTTGTACTACATTGATAAGAATCAAATACGCTAAAATGCATTAGGTGTGCTTGGTTTGCACTTCACGGCTATAACGAACCAACAACACACAACAATTAACCAGCACAAGCGTAACTTGCGAAACAAGGAGAACCAAGGAAGATTAGACAAATGGATGAAGTATCATCACATCCTAAGGTTGTACTAGATTGATAAGAGTCAAATGCACTAGAATGTCTTAGATGTGTTTAAAGTGCACCTCACGGCTATAAGGGGCCAACAACACATAACATTGAATCAAGTCAAGTTTAATTTGAGAAACAAGTCGAACCGGGGAAGATTAGACTAATGGATGAAGCATCCTCACATCCTAGGGTTCTACTACATTGATAAGAATCAAATGAGCTAGAATGTATTAAGTGTGTTTGAATTGCACTTCACGGCGATAAGGAGCCAACAACACACAACAATTAACCAGCACAAACTTAAGTAGCGAAACAAGTCAAATCAGGGAAGATTTGACTAATGGATGAAGCATCGTCACATCCTAATGTTCTACTGCATTGATAAGAATCAAATGCACTAGAATGTATTCGGTGCGTTTGATTTACACTTCACGGCTATAAGGAACCAACAAAGCACAAAAATTAACCATCACAAGCTTAACTTGCGAAACAAGAAAACCAGGGAAGATTAGACCAATTCATAATGTATCACCACATCCTAGGGTTCTACTGGATTGATAAGATTCAAATGCGCTAGAATGTATTATTTGTGTTTGATGTGCACCTCAGGGCTATAAGGGGCCAACAACCCACAACAATTAACCACAAACTTTACTTGCGAAACAAGTTGAACCAGGGAAGATTAGACTTAAGGATGAAGTATCGTGACATCCTATGGTTCTACTAGATTGATAAGATTGAAATGCACTAGAATGTATTAGGTGTGTTTGATTTGCAACCCACGGCTATAAGGAGCCAACAACACTTAACAATTTATCAGCACAAGCTTAACTTGCGAAACAAGAAGAACCAGGGAAGATTAGACCAATTCATAATGTATCACCACATCCTAAGGTTCTACTGGATTGATAAGATTCAAATGCGCTAGAATGTATTATTTGTGTTTGATGTGCACCTCACGGCTATAAGGAGCTAACAACGTACAACAGTTAACCGGCAAAAACTTAACAGGGGAAGCAAGTCGAACCAGGGAAGATTTGACTAATGGATGAAGCATCGTCACATCCCAGGGTTGTACTACATTGATAAGAATCAAATGCGCTAGAATGCATTAGGTGTGTTTGGTTTGCAGTTCACGGCGATAAGCAACCAGCAACACACAACAATTAACCAGCACAAGTTTAACTAGCGAAACCAAGGAAGATTGGACAATTGGATGAAGTATTATCACATCCTAGGGTTGTACTAAATTGATAAGATTGAAATGCACTAGATTGTCTTAGATGTGTTTGATGTGCACCTCACGGCTATAAGGAGCTAACAACATACAACAGTTAACCCGCAAAAACTTAACAGGCGAAGCAAGTCGAACCAGGGAAGATTTGGCTAATGGATGTAGTATCGTCACATCCCGGGGTTGTACTACATTAATAAGAATCCAATGCGCTAAAATGCATTAGGTGTGCTTGGTTTGCACTTCACGGCTATAATGAACCAACAACACACAACAATTAACCAGCACAAGCGTAACTTGCGAAACAAGGAGAACCGAGGAAGATTAGACAAATGGATGAAGTATCATCACATCCTAAGGTTGTACTAGATTGATAAGAGTCAAATGCACTAGAATGTCTTAGATGTGTTTAAAGTGCACCTCACGGCTATAAGGGGCCAACAACACATAACATTGAATCAAGTCAAGTTTAATTTGAGAAACAAGTCGAACCGGGGAAGATTAGACTAATGGATGAAGCATCCTCACATCCTAGGGTTCTACTACATTGATAAGAATCAAATGAGCTAGAATGTATTAAGTGTGTTTGAATTGCACTTCACGGCTATAAGGAGCCAACAACACACAACAATTAACCAGCACAAGCTTAACTTGCGAAACAAGAAGAACTGGGAAGATTGGACAAATGGATAACGTATCAACGCATCCTAGGGTTCTACTACATTGATAAGAATCAAATGAGTCAGTATGTATTAGGCGTGTTTGATTTGCACTTCACGGCTATAAGGAGCCAAAAACATACAACAATTAACCAGTACAAGTTTAACTTGCGAAACAAGGAAAACCAAGGAAAATTACACAAATGGATGAAGTATCATTACATCCGAGGGTTGTACTAGATTGATAAGATTTAAATGCGTTAGAATGTATTTCATGTGTACAACTCACGGCAATAAGGAGCCAACAACACATCACAATTAACCAGTCAAACTTGGGAACAAGTCGAACCTGGGAAGATTAGACTAAGGGATGAAGCATCTTCACATCCTAGGGTTTTACTAAATTGATAAGAATCAAATGCGCTAGAATGTATTAGGTGTGTTTGATTTGCACTTCACGGCTATACGGAACCAACAACACACAACAATTAGCAAACACAAGCTTAACTTGCGAAATAAGGAGAACCAAGGAAGATTAGACCAGTGGATAAAGTATCATCATATCCTAGGGTTCTGCCATATTGATAAGAATCAAATGCGCTAGAATGTATTAGTTGTGTTTGACTTGCACTGCACGGCGCTACGGAGCCAACAACACACAACAATTAATCTGCACAGCTTAACTTGTGAAACAAAGAGAACCAAGGAAGATTAGACAATTGGATGCAGTATCATCACATCCTAAGGTTCTACTAGATTGACAAGATTCAAATACTAGAATGTATTTCATGTGTGCAACTCACGGCTGTAAGGAGCCAACAACACATCACATCTTACCTGGTCAAACGTAACTTGCGAACAAGTCGAACCAGGGAAGATTAGACTACGGGATGAAGTATCATCACATCCTAGGGTTCTACTACATTGATAAGAATCCAATGAGCTAGAATGCATTAGTGTGTTTGATTTGCAATTCAAGGCTCTAAGGAGCCAACAACAAACAACAATTAACCATCACAAGCTTACCTTGCGAAACAAGGAGAGCCAAGGAAGATTAGACCAATGGATAAAATGTCATCACATCTTGGGTTTCTACTATATTGATAAGAATCAAATGCGCTAGAATGTATTAGTTGTGTTTGATTTGCACCTCACGGCTATAAGGAGCCAACAACACACAACAATTAATCAGCACAAGCTCAACTTGCGTAACAAAGAGAACCAAGGAAGATTGGACAATTGGATGAAGTATCATCACATTCTAGGGTTCTACTCGATTGATAAGATTCAAATGCACTAGAATGTGTTAGATGTGTTTGATGTGCACCTCACGGCTATAAGGAGGTAAGAACACACAACAATTAACCAGCGCAAACTTTACTTGCGAAAGAAATTGAACCAGGGAAGATTAGACTTAAGGATTAAGTATCGTGACATCCTAAGGTTGTACTAGATTCATCTGATTGAAATGCACTAGAATGTATTAGGTGTGTTTGATTTGCAACTAACGGCTATATGGAGCCACCAACACACAACAATTTATCAGCACAAGCTTAACTTGCGAAACAAGGAGAACCAAGGAAGATTAGACAAATGGATGAACTATCATCACATCCTAAGGTTCTACTAGATTGATAAGATTCAAATACTAGAATGTATTAGGTGTGTTTAATGTGTCCAACTCACGGCAATAAGGAGCCAACGACAAATCATAATTAACCAGGTCAAACTTAACTTGCGAACAAGTCGAACCAGGGGAGATTAGACTAAGGGATGAAGTATCGTCACATCCTATGGTTCTACTACATTGATAAGAATCCAATGAGCTAGAATGCATTAGTGTGTTTGATTTGCAAATCAAGGCTATAAGGAGCCAACAACACACAAAAATTAACCAGCACAAGCTTACCTTGCGAAACAAGGAGAGCTAAGGAAGATTAGACCAATGGATAAAGTATCATCGCATCTTAAGGTTCTACTATATTGATAAGAACCAAATACGCTAGAATGTATTAGTTGTGTTTGATCTGCACCTCACGGCTATAAGGAGCCAACAACACACAACAATTAATCAGCACAAGCTCAACTTGCGAAACAAAGAGAACCAAGGAAGATTGGACAATTGGATGAACTATCATCACATTCTAGGGTTCTACTCGATTGATAAGATTCAAATGCACTAGAATGTATTAGATGTGTTTGATGTGCACCTCACGGCTATAAGGAGCTAAGAACACACAACAATTAACCAGCCCAAACTTTACTTGCGAAACAAGTTGAACTAGGGAAGATTAGACTTAAGGATGAAGTGTCGTGACATCCTAAGGTTGTACTAGATTGATAAGATTGAAATGCACTAGAATGTATTAGGTGTGTTTGATGTGCATCGCTCGGCTATAGGGAGCCAACAACACTCAACAATTAACCAGCACAAACTTAAGTTGCGGAAGAAGTCAAATCAGGGAAGATTTGACTAATGGATGAAGCACCGTCACATCCTAAGGTTCTACTACATTGATAACAATCAAATGCGCTAGAATGTATTAGGTGTGTTTGATTTGCACTTCACGGGTATAAGTAACCAACAACACACAACAATTAACCAGCACAAGCTTAACTTGAGAAACAAGAAGAACCAAGGAAGATTAGACCAATTGATAATGCATCACCACATCCTAGGGTTCTACTATATTGATAAGAATCAAATGCGGTAGAATGTATTAGTGTGTTTGATGTGCATCGCTCGGCTATAAGGAGCCAACAACACTCAACAATTAACCAGCACAAACTTAAGTAGCGAAACAAGTCAAATCAGGGAAGATTTGACTAATGGATGAAGCATCGTCACATCCTAAGGTTCTACTACATTGATAAGAATCAAATGCGCTAGAATGTATTAGGTGTGCATGATTTGCACTTCACGGGTATAAGGAACCAACAACACACAACAATATTAACCAGCACAAGCTTAACTTGCGAAACTCGAAGAACCAAGGAAGATTAGACCAATTGATAATGTATCACCACATCCTAAGGTTCTTCTGGATTGATAAGATTCAAATGCGCTAGAATGTATTAGATGTGTTTGATGTGCACCTCACGGCTATAAGGAGCTAAGAACACACAACAATTAACCAGCCCAAACTTAACTTGCGAAACAAGTTGAACCAGGGAAGATTAGACTGAGGGATGAAGTATCGTGACATCCTAGGGTTGTACTAGATTGATAAGATTTAAATGCACTAGAATGTCTTCGATGTGTTTGAAGTGCACCTCACGGCGATAAGGAGCCAACAACATACAACAATTAACCGGCACAAACTTAACAGGCGAAGCAAGTCGAACCAAGAAAGATTAGACTAATGGATGAAGAATAGTCACATCCCAGGGTTCTACTACATTGATAAGAATCAAATGCGCTAGAATGTATTAGGTGCGTTTGGTTTGCACTTCAAGGCTATAAGGAACCAACAACACACAACAATTAACCAGCACAAGTTTAACTAGGGAAACAAGAAGAACTGGGGAAGATTAGACCAACGGATAAAGTATCATCACATCCTAGGGTTCTACTAGATTGATAAGATTCAAATGCGCTAGAATGTATTAGGTGTGTTTGATATGCATCGCTCGGCTATAAGGAGCCAACAACTCTCAACAAGTAACCAGCACAAACTTATGTTGCGAAACAAGTCAAATCAGGGAAGATTTGACTAATGGATGAACAATCGTCACATCCTAAGGTTCTACTACATTGATAACAATGAAATGCGCTAGAATGTATTAGGTGTGTTTGATTTGCACTTCACTGGTATATGGAACCAACAACACACAACAATTAACTAGCATAAGCCTAACCTGTAAAACACGAAAAACCAAGGAGGATTAGACTAATGGATGACGCATCGTCACATCCTAGTGTTCTACTACATTGATAAGAATCAGATGCGCTAGAATGTATTAGGTGTGTTTGATTTGCACTTCACGGGTATAAGGAACCAACAACACAGAACAATTAACTAGCAGAAACATAAGCTGCGAAATAAGTCAAATCAGGTAAGATTTGACAAATGGATGAAGCATCGTCACATCCTAATGTTCTACTGCATTGATAAGAATCAAATGCACTAGAATGTATTCGGTGCGTTTGATTTACACTTCACGGGTATAAGGAACCAACAAAGCACAACAATTAACCAGCACAAGCTTAACTTGCGAAACAAGAAGAACCAGGGAAGATTAGACCAATTCATAATGTATCACCACATCCTAGGGTTCTACTGGATTGATAAGATTCAAATGCGCTAGAATGTATTATTTGTGTTTGATGTGCACCTCACGGCTATAAGGACGTAAGAAGAAACAACAATTAACCAGCCCAAACTTAACTTGCGAAACAAGTTGAACCAGGGAAGATTAGACTTAAGTATGAAGTATCGTGACATCCTAAGGTTGCACTAGATTTATATGATTGAAATACACTAGAATGTATTAGGTGTATTTGAGTTGCAACCCACGGCTATATGGAGCCACCTACACTTAACAATTTATCAGCACAAGCTTAACTTACGAAACACGGAGAACCAAGGAAGATTAGACAAGTGCATGAAGTATCATCACATCCTGGGGTTCTACTAGATTGAAAACATTCAAATGCACTAGAATGTCTTAGATGTGTTTGATGTGCACCTCACGGCTATAAGGAGCTAACAACATACAACAGTTAACCGGCAAAAACTTAACAGGCGAATCAAGTCGAACCAGGGAAGATTTGGTTAATGGATGAAGCATTGTCACATCCCAGGGTTGTACTACATTGATAAGAATCAAATACGCTAGAATGCATTAGGTGTGTTTGGTTTGCACTTCACGGCGATAAGGAACCAACAACACACAACAATTAACCAGCACAAGTTTAACTAGCGAAACCAAGGAAGATTGGACAATTGGATGAAGTATTATCACATCCTAGGGTTGTACTAAATTGATAAGATTGAAATGCACTAGATTGTCTTAGATGTGTTTGATGTGCACCTCACGGCTATAAGGAGCTAACAACATACAACAGTTAACCGGCACAAACTTAACAGGCGAAGCAAGTCGAACCAGGGAAGATTTGGCTAATGGATGAAGCATCGTCACATCCTAAGGTTCTACTACATTGATAAGGATCAAATGCGTTAGAATGTATTAGGTGTGTTTGATTTGCACTTCACGGCTATAACGAACCAACAACACACAACAATTAACCAGCACAAGCGTAACTTGCGAAACAAGGAGAACCAAGGAAGATTTGACAAATGGATGAAGTATCATCACATCCTAAGGTTGTACTAGATTGATAAGAGTCAAATGCACTAGAATGTCTTAGATGTGTTTAAAGTGCACCGCACGGCTATAAGGGGCCAACAACACATAACGTTGAATCAAGTCAAGTTTAATTTGAGAAACAAGTCTAACCGGGGAAGATTAGACTAATGGATGAAGCATCCTCACATCCTAGGGTTCTACTACATTGATAAGAATCAAATAAGCTAGAATGTATTAAGTGTGTTTGAATTGCACTTCACGGCTATAAGGAGCCAACAACACACAACAATTAACCAGCACAAGCTTAACTTGCGAAACAAGGGGAACTGGGGAAGATTAGACAAATGGATAACGTATGATCAGATCCTAGGGAAGATTTGGTTAATGGATGAAGCATTGTCACATCCCAGGGTTGTACTACATTGATAAGAATCAAATACGCTAGAATGCATTAGGTGTGTTTGGTTTGCACTTCACGGCGATAAGGAACCAACAACACACAACAATTAACCAGCACAAGTTTAACTAGCGAAACCAAGAAAGATTGGACAATTGGATGAAGTATTATCACATCCTAGGGTTGTACTAAATTGATAAGATTGAAATGCACTAGATTGTCTTAGATGTGTTTGATGTGCACCTCACGGCTATAAGGAGCTAACAACATACAACAATTAACCCGCAAAAACTTAACAGGCGAGGCAAGTCGAACCAGGGAAGATTTGGCTAATGGATGAAGTATCGTCACATCCCGGGGTTGTACTACATTAATAAGAATCCAATGCGCTAAAATGCATTAGGTGTGCTTGGTTTGCACTTCACGGCTATAACAAACCAACAACACACAACAATTAACCAGCACAAGCGTAACTTGCGAAACAAGGAGAACCGAGGAAGATTAGACAAATGGATGAAGTATCATCACATCCTAAGGTTGTACTAGATTGATAAGAGTCAAATGCACTAGAATGTCTTAGATGTGTTTAAAGTGCACCTCACGGCTATAAGGGGCCAACAACACATAACATTGAATCAAGTCAAGTTTAATTTGAGAAACAAGTCTAACCGGGGAAGATTAGACTAATGGATGAATCATCCTCACATCCTAGGGTTCTACTACATTGATAAGAATCAAATGAGCTAGAATGTGTTAAGTGTGTTTGAATTGCACTTCACGGCTATAAGGAGCCAACAACACACAACAATTAACCAGCACAAGCTTAACTTGCGAAACAAGGGGAACTGGGGAAGATTAGACAAATGGATAACGTATGATCAGATCCTAGGGTTCTACTACATTAAAAGGAATCAAATGCGCAACAATTAACCATCACAAGCTTAACTTGCGAAACAAGAAAACCAGGGAAGATTAGACCAATTCATAATGTATCACCACATCCTAGGGTTCTACTGGATTGATAAGATTCAAATGCGCTAGAATGTATTATTTGTGTTTGATGTGCACCTCACGGGTATAAGGAACCAACAAAGCACAACAATTAACCATCACAAGCTTAACTTGCGAAACAAGAAAACCAGGGAAGATTAGACCAATTCATAATGTATCACCACATCCTAGGGTTCTACTGGATTGATAAGATTCAAATGCGCTAGAATGTATTATTTGTGTTTGATGTGCACCTCACGGCTATAAGGAAGTAAGAAGAAACAACAATTAACCAGCCCAAACTTAACTTGCGAAACAAGTTGAACCAGGGAAGATTAGACTTAAGTATGAAGTATCGTGACATCCTAAGGTTGCACTAGATTTATAAGATTGAAATACACTAGAATGTATTAGGTGTATTTGATTTGCAACCCACGGCTATGTGGAGCCACCAACACTTAACAATTTATCAGCACACGCTTAACTTAAGAAACAAGGAGAACCAAGGAAGATTAGACAAGTGCATGAAGTATCATCACATCCTGGGGTTCTACTAGATTGAAAACATTCAAATGCACTAGAATGTCTTAGATGTGTTTGATGTGCACCTCACGGCTATAAGGAGCTAACAACATACAACAGTTAACCGGCAAAAACTTAACAGGCGAAGCAAGTCGAATTAGGGAAGATTTGGCTAATGGATGTAGTATCGTCACATCCCAGGGTTGTACTACATTGATAAGAATCAAATGCGCTAGAATGCATTAGGTGTGTTTGGTTTGCACTTCACGGCGATAAGGAACCAACAACACACAACAATTAACCAGCACAAGTTTAACTAGCGAAACCAAGGAAGATTGGACAATTGGATGAAGTATTATCACATCCTAGGGTTGTACTAAATTGATAAGATTGAAATGCACTAGATTGTCTTAGATGTGTTTGATGTGCACCTCACGGCTATAAGGAGCTAACAACATACAACAGTTAACCGGCACAAACTTAACAGGCGAAGCAAGTCGAACCAGGGAAGATTTGGCTAATGGATGAAGCATCGTCACATCCTAAGGTTCTACTACATTGATAAGGATCAAATGCGTTAGAATGTATTAGGTGTGTTTGATTTGCACTTCACGGCTATAACGAACCAACAACACACAACAATTAACCGGCACAAGCGTAACTTGCGAAACAAGGACACCCGAGGAAGATTAGACAAATGGATGAAGTATCATCACATCCTAAGGTTGTACTAGATTGATAAGAGTCAAATGCACTAGAATGTCTTAGATGTGTTTAAAGTGCACCTCACGGCTATAAGGGGCCAACAACACATAACATTGAATCAAGTCAAGTTTAATTTGAGAAACAAGTCGAACCGGGGAAGATTAGACTAATGGATGAAGCATCCTCACATCCTAGGGTTCTACTACATTGATAAGAATCAAATGAGCTAGAATGTATTAAGTGTGTTTGAATTGCACTTCACGGCTATAAGGAGCCAACAACACACAACAATTAACCAGCACAAGCTTAACTTGCGAAACAAGGGGAACCGGGGAAGATTGGACAAATGGATAACGTATCATCGCATCTTAAGGTTCTACTATATTGATAAGAACCAAATACGCTAGAATGTATTAGTTGTGTTTGATTTGCACTTCACAGCTATAAGGAGCCAACAACGCATAACAATTAACCAGCACAAGCTTAACATGCGAAACAAGGAAAACCAAGGAAGATTGGACAATTGGGTGAAGTATCAAGACGTCCTAGGGTTGTACTAGATTGACAAAATTTAAATGCGTTGGAATGTATTTCGTGTGTTTCATGTGTACAACTCACGGCAATAAGGAGCCAACAACACATCATAATTAACCTTGTCAAACTCAACTTGGGAACAAGTCGAACCAGGGAAGATTAGACTACCGGATGAAGAATCGTCACATCTTAGGGTTCTGCTGCAATGATAAGAATCCAATGAGCTAGAATGCATTAGTGTGTTTGATTTGCAATTCAAGGCTCTAAGGAGCCAACAACAAACAACAATTAACCATCACAAGCTTACCTTGCGAAACAAGGAGAGCCAAGGAAGATTAGACCAATGGATAAAATGTCATCACATCTTAAGGTTCTACTACATTGATAACAATCAAATGCGCTAGAATGTATTAGTTGTGTTTGATTTGCACCTCACGGCTATAAGGAGCCAACAACACACAACAATTAATCACCACAAAATCAACTTGCGAAACAAAGAGAACTAAGGAAGATTAGACAATTGGATGAAGTATCATCACATCCTAGGGTTCTACTCGATTGATAAGATTCAAATGCACTAGAATGTGTTAGATGTGTTTGATGTGCACCTCACGGCTATAAGGAGGTAAGAACACACAACAATTAACCAGCCCAAACTTTACTTGCGAAAGAAATTGAACCAGGGAAGATTAGACTTAAGGATTAAGTATCGTGACATCCTAAGGTTGTACTAGATTCATATGATTGAAATGCACTAGAATGTATTAGGTGTGTTTGATTTGCAACTAACGGCTATATGGAGTGTTATCAATCTAGTAGAACCCTAGGATGTGATGATACTTTATCCGTTGGTATAATCTTACCTGGTTCTTCTTGTTTGGCTAGTTAAACTTGTGCTGGTTAATTGTTGTGTGTTGTTGGTTCCTTATAGCCGTGAAGTGCAAACCAAACACACCTAATACATTCTAGCGTATTTGATTGTTATCAATTTAGTACAACCCTGGGATGTGACGATGCTTCATCCATTAGTCTAATCTTTCCTGGTTCTACTTGCTTCGCCTGTTCAGTTTGTGCCGGTTAACTGTTGTATGTTGTTAGCTCCTTATAGCCGTGAAGTGCAAATCAAACACACCTAATACATACTGACTCATTTGATTGTTATCAATGTAGTAGAACCCTAGGATGTGAGGATGCTTCATCCATTAGTCTAATCTTCCTTGGTTCGACATGATTCGCAAATAAAGTTTGACCTGGTTCAATGTTATGTGTTGTTGGCCCCTTATAGCTGTGAGGTGCAGTTCAAACACATCTAAGACATTCGAGTGCATTTGAATAATATCAATCCAGTAGAATCCTAGGATGTGGTGATACATTATGAATTGGTCTAATCTTCCTTGGTTTTTTTTTGTTTCGCAAGTTAAGATTGTGCTGGTTAGTTGTTGAGTGTTGTTGGCTCCTTATACCCGTGAAATGCAAATCAAACACACCTAATACATTCTAGCGCATTTGATTCTTATAAATGTAGTATAACCTTAGGATGTGACGATGCTTCATCCATTAGTCAAATCTTTCCTCATTGGGCTTGTTTCGCAGCTCAAGTTTTTGCTGGTTAATTGTTGTGTGTTGTTGGTTCTTTATAGCCGTGAAGTGCAAACCAAACGCACCTAATACATTATAGCGCATTTGATTCTTATCAATGTAGTACAACCCTGGGATGTGACGATGCTTCATCCATTAATCTAATCTTCCCTGGTTCGACTTGCCTTGCCGGTTAGCTGTTTTATGTTGTTTGCTCCTTATAGCCGTGAGATGCATATCAAACACATCCAAGACATTCTAGTGCATTTCAATCTTGTCAATCTAGTATAACCCTAGGATGTGATGATACTTGATCCAATTGTCCAATCTTCCTTGGTTCTCCATGTTTCGAAAGTTAAGCTTGTGCTAGTTCATTGTTGTGTGTTGTTGGCTCCTTATAGCAGTGAAGTGCAAATCAAACACAACTAATACATTCTTCCGCATTTGATTCTTGTCAATGTAGTTGAACCCTCGGATGTAATGATACTTTATCCATTTGTCTAATCTTTCCTAGTTCCCCTTGTTTCGCAAGTTAAGCTTGTCCTGGTTAATTGTTGTACGTTGTTGGCTCCTTATAGCCGTGAAGTACAAATCAAACACACCTAATCCATTCTAACTCAATTGATTCTTATGAATGTAGTAGAACCCTAGGATGTGAGGATGCTTCATCCATTAGTCTAATCTTCCCCGGTTCGACTTGTTTCTCGAATTAAGCTTGACTTGATTCAGTGTTATGTGTTGTTGGCCCCTTATAGCCGTGAGGTGCACTTTGAACTCATCTAAGACATTCTAGTGCATTTGACTCTTATCAATCTAGTACAACCGTAGGATGTGATGATACTTCATCCATTTGTCTAATCTTCCTTGGTTCTCCTTGTTTCGCAAGTTACGCTTGTGCTGGTTAATTGTTGTGTGTTGTTGGTTCGTTATAGCCGTGAAGTGCAAATCAAACACACCTAATACATTCTAACGCATTTGATTCTTATCAATGTAGTAGAACCTTAGGATGTGACGATGCTTCATCCATTAGTCAAATCTTCCCTGGTTCGACTTGCTTTGCCTGTTAAGTTTGTGCCGGTTAACTGTTGTATGTTGTTAGCTCCTTATAGCCGTGAGGTGCACATCAAACACATCTAAGACAATCTAGTGCATTTCAATCTTATCAATTTAGTACAACCCTAGGATGTGATAATACTTCATCCAGTTGTCCAATCTTCCTTGGTTCTTCTTGTTTCTCTAATTAAACTTTTGCTGGTTAATTGTTGTGTGTTGTTGGTTCCTTATCGCCGTGAAGTGCAAACCAAACACACCTAATGCATTCTAGCGCATTTGATTCTTATCAATGTAGTACAACCCTGGGATGTGACGATGCTTCATCCATTAGTCAAATCTTCCCTGGTTTGACTTGCTTCGCCTGTTAAGTTTTTGCCGGTTAACTGTTGTACGTTGTTAGCTCCTTATTGCTGTGAGATTTCATCAAACACATCTAAGACATTCTACTGCATTTGAATGTTTTCAATCTAGTAGAACCCCAGGATGTGATGATACTTCATGCATTTGTCTAATCTTCCTTGGTTCTCCTTGTTTCGCAAGTTAAGCTTGTGCTGATAAATTGTTAAGTATTGGTGGCTCCATATAGCCGTGGGTTGCAGATCAAATACACCTAATACATTCTAGTGTATTTCAATCTTATGAATCTAGTGCAACCTTAGGATGTCACGATGCTTCATACTTAAGTCTAATCTTCCCTGGTTCAACTTGTTTCGCAAGTTAAGTTTGGGCTGGTTAATTGTTGTTTCTTCTTACGTCCTTATAGCCGTGAGGTGCACATCAAACACAAATAATACATTCTAGCGCATTTGAATCTTATCAATCCAGTAGAACCCTAGGATGTGGTGATACATTATGAATTGGTCTAATCTTCCCTGGTTCTTCTTGCTTCGCAAGTTAAGCTTGTGCTGGTTAATTGTTGTGCTTTGTTGGTTCCTTATACCCGTGAAGTGCAAATCGAACGCACCGAATACATTCTAGTGCATTTGATTCTTATCAATGCAGTAGAACATTAGGATGTGACGATGCTTCATCCATTTGTCAAATCTTACTTGATTTGACTTATTTCGCAGCTTATGTTTCTGCTAGTTAATTGTTCTGTGTTGTTGGTTCCATATACCCGTGAAGTGCAAATCAAACACACCTAATACATTCTAGCGCATTTGATTCTTATCAATGTAGTAGAACACTAGGATGTGACGATGCGTCGTCCATTAGTCTAATCCTCCTTGGTTTTTCGTGTTTTGCAAGTTAGGCTTATGCTAGTTAATTGTTGTGTGTTGTTGGTTCCATATACCAGTGAAGTGCAAATCAAACACACCTAATACATTCTAGCGCATTTCATTGTTATCAATGTAGTAGAACCTTAGGATGTGACGATTGTTCATCCATTAGTCAAATCTTCCCTGATTTGACTTTTTTCGCATCATAAGTTTGTGCTGGTTACTTGTTGAGAGTTGTTGGCTCCTTATAGCCGAGCGATGCATATCAAACACACCAAATACATTCTAGCGCATTTGAATCTTATCAATCTAGTAGAACCCTAGGATGTGATGATACTTTATCCGTTGGTCTAATCTTCCCCAGTTCTTCTTGTTTCCCTAGTTAAACTTGTGCTGGTTAATTGTTGTGTGTTGTTGGTTCCTTGTAGGCTTGAAGTGCAAACCAATCGCACCTAATACATTCTAGCGCATTTGATTTTTATCAATGTAGTAGAACCCTGGGATGTGACGATTCTTCATCCATTAGTCTAATCTTTCTTGGTTCGACTTGCTTCGCCAATTAAGTTTGTGCCGGTTAATTGTTGTATGTTGTTGGCTCCTTATCGCCGTGAGGTTCACTTCAAACACATGAAGACATTCTAGTGCATTTAAATCTTTTCAATCTAGTACAACCCTAGGATGTCACGATATTTCATCCTTCAGTCTAATCTTCCCTGGTTCAACTTTTTTCGCAAGTTAAGTTTGGGCTAGTTAATTGTTGTGTGTTCTTAGCTCTTTATAGCCGTGAGGTGCACATCAAACACATCTAATACATTCCAGCGCATTAAAATCTTATCAATCTAGAAGAACCTGAGGATGTGGTGATACATTATCAATTGGTCTAATCTTCCTTGGTTCTTCGAGTTTCGTAAGTTAAACTTGTGCTGGTTAATATTGTTGTGTGTTGTTGGTTCCTTATACCCGCGAAGTGCAAATCAAGCACACCTAATACATTCTAGCGCATTTGATTCTTATCAATGTAGTAGAACCTTAGGATGTGACGATGCTTCATCCATTAGTCAAATCTTCCCTGATTTGACTTGTTTCGCTACTTAAGTTTGTGCTGGTTAATTGTTGAGTGTTGTTGGCTCCTTATAGCCGAGCGATGCACATCAAACACACTAATACATTCTACCGCATTTGATTCTTATCAATATAGTAGAACCCTAGGATGTGGTGATACACTATCAATTGGTCTAATCTTCCTTGGTTCTTCTTGTTTCGCAAGTTAAGCTTGTGCTGGTTAATTGTTGTGTGTTGTTGGTTACTTATACCCGTGAAGTGCAAATCAAACACACCTAATACATTTTAGCGCATTTGATTCTTATCAATGTAGTAGAAACTTAGGATGTGACGATGCTTCATCCATTAGTCAAATCCTCCCTGATTTGATTTGTTTCGCCACTTAAGTTTCAGCTGGTTAATCATTGAGTTTTGTTAGCTCCTTATACCCGTGAAGTGCAAATCAAACACACCTAATACATTCTAGCGGATTTGATGCTTATCAATGTAGTAGAAGCTTAGGATGTGACGATGTTTCATCCGTTAGTCAAATCTTCCCTGATTTGGCTTGTTTCGCAGCTTAAGTTTCTGCTGGTTAATTGTTGCGTGATGTTGGTTCCTTATGCCCGTGAAGTGCCTATCAAACACACCTAATACATTCTAGCGCATTTGATACTTATCAATGTAGCAGAACCTTAGGACGTGACGATGTTTCATCCATTAGTCAAATCTTCCTTGATTTGACTTGTTTCGCAACATAAGTTTGTGCTGGTTAATTGTTGAGTGTTGTTGGCTCCTTATAGCCGAGCGATGCACATTAAACACACCTAATACATTCTAGCGCATTTGAATGTTATCAATCTAGTAGAACCCTAGGATGTGATGATACTTTATCCGTTGGTATAATCTTACCTGGTTCTTCTTGTTTGGCTAGTTAAACTTGTGCTGGTTAATTGTTGTGTGTTGTTGGTTCCTTATAGCCGAGAAGTGCAAACCAAACACACCTAATACATTCTAGCGCATTTGATTGTTATCAATTTAGTACAACCCTGGGATGTGACGATGCTTCATCCATTAGTCTAATCTTTCCTGGTTCTACTTGCTTCGCCTGTTCAGTTTGTGCCGGTTAACTGTTGTATGTTGTTAGCTCCTTATAGCCGTGAAGTGCAAATCAAACACACCTAATACATACTGACTCATTTGATTGTTATCAATGTAGTAGAACCCTAGGATGTGAGGATTCTTCATCCATTAGTCTAATCTTCCTTGGTTCGACATGATTCGCAAATAAAGTTTGACCTGGTTCAATGTTTTGTGTTGTTGGCTCCTTATAGCTGTGAGGTGCAGTTCAAACACATCTAAGACATTCGAGTGCATTTGAATAATATCAATCCAGTAGAATCCTAGGATGTGGTGATACATTACGAATTGGTCTAATCTTCCTTGGTTATTTTTTTTTCGGAAGTTAAGATTGTGCTGGTTAGTTGTTGCGTGTTGTTGGCTCCTTATAGTCGTGAAATGCAAATCAAACACACCTAATACATTCTAGCGCATTTGATTCTTATAAATGTAGTATAACCTTAGGATGTGATGATGCTTCATCCATTAGTCAAATCTTTCCTGATTGGGCTTGTTTCGCAGCTCAAGTTTCTGCTGGTTAATTGTTGTGTGTTGTTGGTTCTTTATAGCCGTGAAGTGCAAACCAAACACACCTAATACATTATAGCGCATTTGATTCTTATCAATGTAGTACAACCCTGGGATGTGACGATGCTTCATCCATTAGTCTAATCTTTCCTGGTTCGACTTGTTTCGCCTGTTCAGTTTGTGCCGGTTAACTGTTGTATGTTGTTAGCTCCTTATAGCCGTGAAGTGCAAATCAAACACACCTAATACATACTGACTCATTTGATTGTTATCAATGTAGTAGAACCCTAGGATGTGAGGATTCTTCATCCATTAGTCTAATCTTCCTTGGTTCGACATGATTCGCAAATAAAGTTTGACCTGGTTCAATGTTTTGTGTTGTTGGCTCCTTATAGCTGTGAGGTGCAGTTCAAACACATCTAAGACATTCGAGTGCATTTGAATAATATCAATCCAGTAGAATCCTAGGATGTGGTGATACATTATGAATTGGTCTAATCTTCCTTGGTTCTTTTTGTTTCGCAAGTTAAGATTGTGCTGGTTAGTTGTTGCGTGTTGTTGGCTCCTTATACCCGTGAAGTGCAAATCAAACACACCTAATACATTCTAGCGCATTTGATTCTTATAAATGTAGTATAACCTTAGGATGTGACGATGCTTCATCCATTAGTCAAATCTTTCCTGATTGGGCTTGTTTCGCAGCTCAAGTTTCTGTTGGTTAATTGTTGTGTGTTGTTGGTTCTTTATAGCCGTGAAGTGCAAATCAAACACAACTAATACATTCTTCCGCATTTCATTCTTGTCAATGTAGTTGAACCCTCGGATGTAATGATACTTTATCCATTTGTCTAATCTTTCCTAGTTCCCCTTGTTTCGCAAGTTAAGCTTGTCCTGGTTAATTGTTGTACGTTGTTGGCTCCTTATAGCCGTGAAGTACAAATCAAACACACCTAATCCATTCTAACTCAATTGATTCTTATGAATGTAGTAGAACCCTAGGATGTGAGGATGCTTCATCCATTAGTCTAATCTTCCTTGGTTCGACTTGATTCGCAAATTAAGTTTGACCTGGTTCAATGTTATGTGTTGCTGGCCCCTTATAGCCGTGAGGTGCACTTCAAACACATCTAAGACAATCTAGTGCATTTCAATCTTATCAATTTAGTACAACCCTAGGATGTGATAATACTTCATCCAATTGTCCAATCTTCCTTGGTTCTTCTTGTTTCGCTAATTAAACTTGTGCTGGTTAATTGTTGTGTGTTGTTGGTTCCTTATCGCCGTGAAGTGCAAACCAAACACACCTAATGCATTCTAGCGCATTTGATTCTTATCAATGTAGTACAACCCTGGGATGTGACGATGCTTCATCCATTAGTCAAATCTTCCCTGATTTGGCTTGTTTCGCAGCTTAAGTTTGGACTGGTTAATTGTTGCGTGTTCTTAGCTCCTTATAGCCGTGAGATGCACATCAAACACATCTAATACATTCCAGCGCATTTGAATCTTATCAATCTAGAAGAACCTTAGGATGTGGTGATACATTATCAATTGGTCTAATCTTCCTTGGTTGTTCGGGTTTCGCAAGTTAAGCTTGTGCTGGTTAATATTGTTGTGTGTTGTTGGTTCCTTATACCCGTGAAGTGCAAATCAAGCACACCTAATACATTCTAGCGCATTTGATTTTTATCAATGTAGTAGAATCTTAGGATGTGACGATGCTTCATCCATTAGTCAAATCTTCCCTGATTTGACTTGTTTCGCTACTTAAGTTAGTGCTGGTTAATTGTTGAGTGTTGTTGGCTCCTTATAGCCGAGCGATACAAATCAAACACACTAATAAATTCTGCCGCATTTGATTCTTATCAATATAGTAGAACCCTAGGATGTGGTGATACACTATCAATTGGTCTAATCTTCCTTGGTTCTTCTTTTTTCTGAAGTTAAGCTTGTGCTGGTTAATTGTTGTGTGTTGTTGGCTCCTTGTAGCCGTGAAGTGCAATTCAAACACACTTAATACATTCTAGCTCATTTGATTCTTATCAATGTAGTAGAACCCTAGGATGTGAGGATGCTTCATCCATTAGTCTAATCTTCCCCGGTTCGACTTGTTTCTCAAATTAAGCTTGACTTGATTCAGTGTTATGTGTTGTTGGCCCCTTATAGCCGTGAGGTGCACTTTAAACACATCTAAGACATTCTAGTGCATTTGACTCTTATCAATCTAGTACAACCTTAGGATGTGATGATACTTCATCCATTTGTCTAATCTTCCTTGGTTCTCCATGTTTCGCAAGTTACGCTTGTGCTGGTTAATTGTTGTGTGTTGTTGGTTCGTTATAGCCGTGAAGTGCAAATCAAACACACCTAATACATTCTAACGCATTTGATTCTTATCAATGTAGTAGAACCTTAGGATGTGACGATGCTTCATCCATTAGTCAAATCTTCCCTGGTTCGACTTGCTTTGCCTGTTAAGTTTGTGCCGGTTAACTGTTGTATGTTGTTAGCTCCTTATAGCCGTGAGGTGCACATCAAACACATCTAAGACAATCTAGTGCATTTCAATCTTATCAATTTAGTACAACCCTAGGATGTGATAATACTTCATCCAATTGTCCAATCTTCCTTGGTTCTTCTTGTTTCGCTAATTAAACTTGTGCTGGTTAATTGTTGTGTGTTGTTGGTTCCTTATCGCCGTGAAGTGCAAACCAAACACACCTAATGCATTCTAGCGCATTTGATTCTTATCAATGTAGTACAACCCTGGGATGTGACGATGCTTCATCCATTAGTCAAATCTTCCCTGGTTCGACTTGCTTCGCCTGTTAAGTTTTTGCCGGTTAACTGTTGTACGTTGTTAGCTCCTTATTGCTGTGAGATGCACATCAAACACATCTAAGACATTCTAGTGCATTTGAATGTTTTCAATCTAGTAGAACCCCAGGATGTGATGATACTTCATGCACTTGTCTAATCTTCCTTGGTTTTCCTTGTTTCGTAAGTTAAGCTTGTGCTGATAAATTGTTAAGTGTTGGTGGCTCCATATAGCCGTGGGTTGCAGATCAAATACACCTAATACATTCTAGTGTATTTCAATCTTATGAATCTAGTGCAACCTTAGGATGTCACGATACTTCATACTTAAGTCTAATCTTCCCTGGTTCAACTTGTTTCGCAAGTTAAGTTTGGGCTGGTTAATTGTTGTTTCTTCTTACGTCCTTATAGCCGTGAGGTGCACATCAAACACAAATAATACATTCTAGCGCATTTGAATCTTATCAATCCAGTAGAACCCTAGGATGTGGTGATACATTATGAATTGGTCTAATCTTCCCTGGTTCTTCTTGTTTCGCAAGTTAAGCTTGTGCTGGTTAATTGTTGTGCTTTGTTGGTTCCTTATACCCGTGAAGTGCAAATCGAACGCACCGAATACATTCTAGTGCATTTGATTCTTATCAATGTAGTAGAACATTAGGATGTGACGATGCTTCATCCATTTATCAATTCTTACCTGATTTGACTTGGTACGCAGCTGAAATTTCTGCTGGTTAATTGTTTTGTGTTGTTTGTTCCTTATACCCGTGAAGTGCAAATCAAACACACCTAATACAATCTAGCGCATCTGATTCTTATCAATGTAGTAGAACACTAGGATGTGACGATGCGTCATCCATTAGTCTAATCCTCCTTGGTTTTTCGTGTTTTACAAGTTAGGCTTATGCTAGTTAATTGTTGTGTGTTGTTGGTTCCATATACCAGTGAAGTGCAAATCAAACACACCTAATACATTCTAGCGCATTTCATTGTTATCAATGTAGTAGAACTTTAGGATGTGACGATTGTTCATCCATTAGTCAAATCTTCCTTGATTTGACTTCTTTCGCAACATAAGTTTGTGCTGGTTACTTGTTGAGAGTTGTTGGCACCTTATTGCCGGGCGATGCATATCAAACACACCTAATACATTCTAGCGCATTTGAATCTTGTCAATCTAGTAGAACCCTAGGATGTGATGATACTTTATCCGTTGGTCTAATCTTCCCCAGTTCTTCTTGTTTCCCTAGTTAAACTTGTGCTGGTTAATTGTTGTGTGTTGTTGGTTCCTTATAGCTTGAAGTGCAAACCAAACGCACCTAATACATTCTAGCGCATTTGCTTCTTATCAATGTAGTAGAACCCTGGGATGTGACGATTCTTCATCCATTAGTCTAATCTTTCTTGGTTCGACTTGCTTCGCCTGTTAAGTTTGTGCCGGTTAATTGTTGTATGTTGTTGGCTCCTTATCGCCGTGAGGTGCACTTCAAACACATCGAAGACATTCTAGTGCATTTAAATCTTATCAATCTAGTACAACCCTAGGATGTCACGATACTTCATCCTTCAGTCTAATCTTCCCTGGTTCAACTTGTTTCGCAAGTTAAGTTTGGGCTGGTTAATTGTTGTGTGTTCTTAGCTCCTTATAGCCGTGAGGTGCACATCAAATACATCTAATACATTCCAGCGCACTTGAATCTTATCAATCTAGAAGAACCTTAGGATGTGGTGATACATTATCAATTGGTCTAATCTTCCTTGGTTCTTCGAGTTTCGCAAGTTAAGCTTGTGCTGGTTAATATTGTTCTGTGTTGTTGGTTCCTTATACCCGTGAAGTGCAAATCAAGCACACCTAATACATTCTAGCGCATTTGATTCTTATCAATGTAGTAGAACCTTAGGATGTGACGATGCTTCATCCATTAGTCAAATCTTCCCTGATTTGACATGTTTCGCAACTTAAGTTTGTGCTGGTTAATTGTTGAGTGTTGTTGGCTCCTTATAGCCGAGCGATGCACAACAAACACACTTAATACATTCTACCGCATTTGATTCTTATCATTATAGTAGAACCCTAGGATGTGGTGATACACTATCAATTGGTCTAATCTTCCTTGGTTCTTCTTTTTTCGCAAGTTAAGCTTGTGCTGGTTAATTGTTGTGTGTTGTTGGCTACTTATAGCCGTGAAGTGCAAATCAAACACACTTAATACATTCTAGCTCATTTGATTCTTATCAATGTAGTAGAACCTTAGGATGTGACGATGCTTCATCCATTAGTCAAATCTTCCCTGATTTGACTTGTTTCGCTACTTAAGTTTGTGCTGGTTAATTGTTGTGTGTTGTTGGCTCCTTATCGCCGTGAAGTGCAATTCAAACACACTTAATACATTCTAGCTCATTTGATTCTTATCAATGTAGTAGAACCTTAGGATGTGACGATGCTTCATCCATTACTCAAATCTTCCATGGGTCTTCTTGTTTATGAGTTAAGTTTCTTTGGTTAATTGTTGTGTGTTGTTGGTTCCTTATACCCATGAAATGCAAATCAAACACAACTAATACATTCTAGCGCATTTGATTGTTATCAATGTAGTAGAACCTTAGGACGTGACGATGTTTCATCCATTAGTCAAAACTTCCCTGATTTGACTTGTTTCTAGTTTGTGCTGGTTAATTGTTGAGTGTTGTTGGCTCCTTATAGCCGAGCGATGCACATCAAACACACCTAATACATTCTAGCGCATTTGAATCTTATCAATCTAGTAGAACCCTAGGATGTGATGATACTTTATCCGTTGGTATAATCTTACCTGGTTCTTCTTGTTTGGCTAGTTAAACTTGTGCTGGTTAATTGTTGTGTGTTGTTGGTTCCTTATAGCCGTGAAGTGCAAACCAAACACACCTAATACATTCTAGCGCATTTGATTGTTATCAATTTAGTACAACCCTGGGATGTGACGATGCTTCATCCATTAGTCTAATCTTTCCTGGTTCGACTTGTTTACTTTGTTAAGTTGTCTTGTTAACTGTTGTATGTTGTTAGCTCCTTATAGCCGTGAAGTGCAAATCAAACACACCTAATACATACTGACTCATTTGATTGTTATCAATGTAGTAGAACCCTAGGATGTGAGGATGCTTCATCCATTAGTCTAATCTTCCTTGGTTCTCCTTGTTTCGCAAGTTAAGTTTGACTGGTTAATTGTTATGTGTTGTTGGCTCCTTATAGCCGTGAGGTGCAATTCAAACACATCTAATACATTCTAGTGCATTTGAATCTTATCAATCTAGTAGAACCTTAGGATGTGGTGATACATTATCCATTGGTCTAATCTTCCTTGGTTCAACTTTTTTGCAAGTTAAGATTGTCTTTGGTTAGTTGTTGTGTGTTGTTGGCTCCTTATACCCGTGAAGTGCAAATCAAACACACCTAATACATTCTAGCGCATTTGATTTTTATCAATGTAGTAGAACCCTGGGATGTGACGATTCTTCATCCATTAGTCTAATCTTTTAGTTCTCCTTGTTTCGCAAGTTAAGTTTCTTGGTTAATTGTTGTGTGTTGTTGGCTTTTTATATCCGTGAAGTACAAATCAAACACACCTAATACATTCTAGCGCATTTGATTCTTATCAATGTAGTACAACCTGAGGATGTGACGATACTTCATCCATTAGTCTAATCTTCCTGGTTCGACTTGTTTACGTTAAGTTTGTGCTTGGTTAATTGTTGTGTGTTGTTGGCTCCTTATATAGCCGTGATTTGCAAATCAAACACACCTAATACATTCTAGCTCATTTGATTCTTATCAATGTAGTAGAACCCTAGGATGTGATGATACCTCATCCATTGGTCTAATCTTCCCTGGTTCCACTTGTTTCGCAAGTTTAGTTTGGGTGCTTGCTTGTTGTGTGTTGTTGGCTTCTTGTAGCCGTGAGTTGCACATCAAACACACCTTATACATTCTAGTGCCTTTGAATCTTATCAATCTAGTAGAATCCTAGGATGTGATGATACTTCATCCATTTGTCTAATCTTCCTTGGTTCTTTTGTTTCGCAAGTTAAGCTTGTCTTTGGTTAATTGTTGTGTGTTGTTGGTTCCGTATAGCCGTGAAGTGCAAATCAAACACACTTAATACATTCTAGCGCATTTGAATCCTATTAATCTAGTAGAACCTTAGGATGTGATGATACTTCATCCATTAGTCTAATCTTCCTGGTTCTCCTTGTTTCGCTTAAGTTTGTCTTTGGTTAATTGTTGTGTGTTCTTACCTCCTTATATCCGTGAGGTTCACATCAAACACATCTAACACATTCTAGTGCATTTGAATCTTATCAATCGAGTAGAACCCTAGGATGTGATGATTCTTCATCCAATTGTCTAATGTTCCTTAGTTCTCTTTGTTTCGCAAGTTGATTTTGTGGTGATTAATTGTTGTGTGTTGTTGGCTCCTTATAGCCGTGAGGTGCAAATCAAACACCACTAATACATTCTAGCGCATTTGATTTTTATCAATATAGTAGAACCCTAAGATGTGATGACATTTTATCCATTGGTCTAATCTTCCTTGGCTCTACTTGTTTCGCAAGGTAAGCTTGTGATGGTTAATTGTTGTTTGTTGTTGGCTCCTTAGAGCCTTGAATTGCAAATCAAACACACTAATGCATTCTAGCTCATTGGATTCTTATCATTGTAGCAGAACCGTAAGATGTGACGATTCTTCATCCCGTAGTCTAATCTTCCCTGGTTCGACTTGTTTCCCTAATTAAGTTTGTCTTTGGTTAATTGTGATGTGTTGTTGGTTGCTTATCGCCGTGAAGTGCAAACCAAACACACCTAATGCATTCTAGCGCATTTGATTCTTATCAATGTAGTACAACCCTGGGATGTGACGATGCTTCATCTATTAGCCAAATCTTCCCTGGTTCGACTTGCTTTGCTAGTTAAGTTTTTGCCGGTTATCTGTTGTGCGTTGCTGGCTCCTTGTAGCTGTGAAGTGCCAATCAAACACAACTAATACCTTCTTGCGCACTTGATTCCTTTTAATGTAGTAGAACCCTAGGATCTGATCATACGTTATCCATTTGTCTAATCTTCCTCGGTTCCCCTAGTTTCGCAAGTTAAGCTTGTGCTGGTTAATTGTTGTGTGTTGTTGGCTCCTTATAGCCGTGAAGTGCAATTCAAACACACTTAATACATTCTAGCTCATTTGATTCTTATCAATGTAGTAGAACCCTAGGATGTGAGGATGCTTCATCCATTAGTCTAATCTTCCCCGGTTCGACTTGTTTCTCAAATTAAACTTGACTTGATTCAACGTTATGTGTTGTTGGCCCCTTATAGCCGTGAGGAGCACTTTAAACACATCTAAGACATTCTAGTGCATTTGACTCTTATCAATCTAGTACAACCTTAGGATGTGATGATACTTCATCCATTTGTCTAATCTTCCTTGGTTCTCCTTGTTTCGCAAGTTACGCTTGTGCTGGTTAATTGTTGTGTGTTGTTGGTTCGTTATAGCCGTAAAGTGCAAATCAAACACACCTAATACATTCTAACGCATTTGATCCTTATCAATGTAGTAGAACACTAGGGTGTGACGATGCGTCATCCATTAGTCTAATCCTCCTTGGTTTTTCGTGTTTTACAGGTTAGGCTTATGCTAGTTAATTGTTGTGTGTTGTTGGTGCCATATACCAGTGAAGTGCAAATCAAACACACCTAATACATTCCAGCTCATTTCATTGTTATCAATGTAGTAGAACCTTAGGATGTGACGATTGTTCATCCATTAGTCAAATCTTCCCTGATTTGACTTGTTTCGCAACATAATTTTTTCCGTGTTACTTGTTGAGAGTTGTTGGCTCCTTATAGCCGAGCGATGCATATCAAACACACCTAATACATTCTAGCGCATTTGACTCTTATCAATCTAGTAGAAACCTTGGATGTGATGATACTTTATCCGTTGGTCTAATCTTCCCCAGTTCTTCTTGTTTCCCTAGTTAAACTTGTGCTGGTTAATTGTTGTGTGTTGTTGGTTCCTTATAGCCTAGAAGTGCAAACCAAACACACCTAATACATTCTAGCGCATTTGATTCTTATCAATGTAGTAGAACCCTGGGATGTGACTATTCTTCATCCATTAGTCTAATCTTTCTTGGTTCGACTTGCTTCGCCTGTTAAGTTTGTGCCGGTTAATTGTTGTATGTTGTTGGCTCCTTATCGCCGTGAGGTGCACTTCAAACACATCGAAAACATTCTAGTGCATTTAAATCTTATCAATCTAGTACAACCCTAGGATGTCACGATACTTCATCCCTCAGTCTAATCTTCCCTGGTTCAACTTGTTTCGCAAGTTAAGTATGGGCTGGTTAATTGTTGTGTGTTCTTAGCTCCTTATAGCCGTGAGGTGCACATCAAACACATCTAATACATTCTAGCGTATTTGAATCTTATCAATCCAGAAGAACCTTAGGATGTGGTGATACATTATCAATTGGTCTAATCTTCCTTGGTTGTTCGAGTTTCGCAAGTTAAGCTTGTGCTGGTTAATATTGTTGTGTGTTGTTGGTTCCTTATACCCGTGAAGTGCAAATCATGCACACCTAATACATTCTAGTGCATTTGATTCTTATCAATGTAGTAGAACCTTAGGATGTGACGATGCTTCATCCATTTGTCAAATCTTCCCTGATTTGACTTGTTTCGCTACTTAAGTTTGTGCTGGTTAATTGTTGAGTGTTGTTGGCTTCTTATAGCCGAGCGATGCACATCAACCACACTAATACATTCTACCGCATTTGATTCTAATCAATATAGTAGAACCCTAGGATGTGGTGATGCATTATCAATTGGTCTAATCTTCCATGGTTCTTCTTGTTTCTCAAGTTAAGCTTGTGGTGATTAATTGTTGTGTGTTGTTGGCTCCTTATAGCCGTGAGGTGCAAATCAAACACAACTAATACATTCTAGCGCATTTGATTGTTATCAATGTAGTAGAACCTTAAGATGTGACGGTGCTTCATCCATTAGTCAAATCTTCCCTGATTTGACTTCTTCCGCAACTTAAGTTTGTGCTGGTTAATTGTTGAGTGTTGTTGGCTCCCTATAGCCGAGCGATGCACATCATACACACCTAATACATTCTAGTGCATTTCAATCTTATCAATCTAGTACAACCTTAGGATGTCACGACACTTCATCCTTAAGTCTAATCTTCCCTAGTTCAACTTGTTTCGCAAGTAAAGTTTGGGCTGGGTAATTGTTGTGTGTTCTTAGCTCCTTATAGCCGTGAGGTGCACATCAGACACATCTAATTCATTCTAGTGAATTTGAATATTATCAATCGAGTAGAACCCTAGAATGTGATGATAGTTCATCCAATTGTCCAATCTTCCTTGGTTGTCTTTGTTTCGCAAGTTGAGCTTGTGCTGATTAATTGTTGTGTGTTGTTGGCTCCTTATAGTCGTGAGGTGCAGATCAAACACAACTAATACATTCTAGCGTATTTGATGAGCTCCAAAGATCCCATCATGATAACAACAAAGACAAGAACAATGAAGATCAAGTTGTGAATAATGCTTCTCAAAATGAGACTCCTTCTCCACCTCATGCACTTGATGGCATGGTTGGTCCCATGACTCGTTTAAGGAAGAAAAGGATGGAAGAATCTTTGTCTAAATTGATCATTCAAGTCCATGACAAAGAAAGGACCAATGCTACCAAAGTTCAGCCCACTTGTTACAACATTTTGCAAGTCTTGGACCTAGATTCAAAAGGGGCTAATTAAGTGAGTTGTTGCTGATTCTTAACCACTTTATTTGGTCCAAAATAATGCAATTTTCGTTCAGCCCAAGTCCCAAAAGTCAGTCAACAAATCTGCCCAAAACAGCCCACAATTCAAGTCCAAATTCAACCCACCAAGTGATGAATTTTTCAAGACAATTCAAGAAGCTTCTAAGGATCAAATGCATGGTCAAATGGATGAAATTATGGAGTATTTTGAAGGTCTCATCTGATTTCCTTGGTCAAAATTCAACTAGCAAGTGAAGGAGTGAAGACTAGTCAAAGAATTAAAGTTGAAGCTTGAAGGTCATTTTGGAGCTGAATTTTTGGACGAATTTCCAGCTATTTTTTGAAGACTTTTTAAGTTTTTTTCTGCATTTTTAATGTTCAGATTAAGTGTTTTAAGTCCAAGAGTCTTTTTGGGTCATAGAGCTTTTCTTGGTCAAAGAGAAGATTTAATGCTAGTCTTGACCAAAAAGTTCAGATTTACTACTTTAATCCTTTTGTAATTTTCAACCTTGGTCCCTCTTGAAACATTATAAATAGGGACCTTGGTTAAGCATTTAGAATCAGATTTTGAGTAATAAACTTTAAGGATTTTTCCTTTCTTTACTAGTTTCTTAGTGAGCTAGTTTGAGTCTTGCAAAATTGCTTGCAAAACTTACAAGGCTTATCAACTAAAACTCTTCCTTTTAGTTGTGGCGCCTCTACTCAGCTTTTTTCTTTTCCTTTCATAATCCAAAGGTGTTAGGTTCATCCTAGTGTTGTTGGATTTGAAGATTAGAGGAGTTGGGAATAGTGAATTCAATTTAGCCTTATTATGATTCAAAGGTGATAGGTTTCATCCTATTGTTGTTGGGTCTAGTTTGGTTTGGTTGTTTTTGCTTGGAAGATTTCAAGACTTCTTTCTCCAAGTATGATTCAAAGGTGATAGGTTCATCCTATTGTTGTTGGGTTCATTTGAGATTGATGTTTTGCACTAGATCATTCAGGGACGATTCTACAATTAATTGAGTCCTCCCCGGATTCACATCAGTATTTGGTTCTTATCAATATAGTAGAACCTTAAGATGCGATGATACTTTATCCATTGGTCTAATCTTCCTTAGCTCTCCTTGTTTCGCAAGGTAAGCTTGTGCTGGTTAATTTTTGTGTGTTGTTGGCTCCTTATAGCCTTGATTTGCAAATCAAACACACTAATGCATTCTAGCTCATTGGATTCTTATCAATGTAGTAGAACCATAGGATGTGACGATACTTCATCCCTTAGTCTAATCTCCCCTGGTTCGACTTGTTCGCAAGTTAAGTTTGACCTGGTTAATTATGATTTGTCGTTGGCTCCTTATTGCCGTGAGTTGGACACATTAAACACACCTAATACATTCTAGTATTTGAATCTTATCAATCTAGTAGAACCTTAGGATGTGATGATAGTTCATCCATTTGTCTAATCTTCCTTGGTTCTCCTTGTTTCGCAAGTTAAGCTTGTGCTGGTTAATTTTTGTGTGTTGTTGGCTCCTTATAGCCTTGATTTGCAAATCAAACACACTAATGCATTCTAGCTCATTGGATTCTTATCAATGTAGTAGAACCATTGGATGTGACGATACTTCATCCCTTAGTCTAATCTCCCCTGGTTCGACTTGTTCGCAAGTTAAGTTTGACCTGGTTAATTATGATTTGTTGTTGGCTCCTTATTGCCGTGAGTTGGACACATTAAACACACCTAATACATTCTAGTATTTGAATCTTATCAATCTAGTAGAACCTTAGGATGTGATGATAGTTCATCCGTTTGTCTAATCTTCCTTGGTTCTCCTTGTTTCGCAAGTTAAGCTTGTGCTGGTTAATTTTTGTGTGTTGTTGGCTCCTTATAGCCTTGATTTGCAAATCAAACACACTAATGCATTCTAGCTCATTGGATTCTTATCAATGTAGTAGAACCATTGGATGTGACGATACTTCATCCCTTAGTCTAATCTCCCCTGGTTCGACTTGTTCGCAAGTTAAGTTTGACCTGGTTAATTATGATTTGTCGTGGGCTCCTTATTGCCGTGAGTTGGACACATTAAACACACCTAATACATTCTAGTATTTGAATCTTATCAATCTAGTAGAACCTTAGGATGTGATGATAGTTCATCCGTTTGTCTAATCTTCCTTGGTTCTCCTTGTTTCGCAAGTTAAGCTTGTGCTGATAAATTGTTGTGTGTTGGTGGCTCTATATAGCCGTTAGTTGCAAATCAAACACACCTAATACATTCTAGTGAATTTCAATCATATGAATCTAGTACAACCTTAGGATGTCACGATACTTAATCCTTAAGTCTAATCTTCCCTGGTTCAATTTCTTTCGCAAGAAAAGTTTGGGCTGGTTAATTGTTGTGTGTTCTTACCTCCTTATAGCCGTGAGGTGCACATCAAACACATCTAACACATTCTAGTGCATTTGAATCTTATCAATCGAGTAGAACCCTAGGATGTGATGAAACTTCATCCAATTGTCTAATCTTCCTTAGTTCTCTTTGTTTCGCAAGTTGATTTTGTGGTGATTAATTGTTGTGTGTTGTTGGCTCCTTATAGCCGTGAGGTGCAAATCAAACACAACTAATACATTCTAGCGCATTTGATTCTTATCAATATAGTAGAACCCTAAGATGTGATGACATTTTATCCATTGGTCTAATCTTCCTTGGCTCTCCTTGTTTCGCAAGGTAAGCTTGTGATGGTTAATTGTTGTTTGTTGTTGGCTCCTTAGAGCCTTGAATTGCAAATCAAACACACTAATGCATTCTAGCTCATTGGATTCTTATCATTGTAGCAGAACCCTAAGATGTGACGATTCTTCATCCCGTAGTCTAATCTTCCCTGGTTCGACTTGTTCCCAAGCTAAGTTTGACCGGGTTAATTATGATGTGTTGTTGGCTCCTTATTGCCGTGAGTTGTACACATGAAACACACCTAATACATTCCAACGCATTTAAATCTTGTCAATCTAGTACAACCCTAGGACGTCTTGATACTTCACCCAATTGTCCAATCTTCCTTGGTTTTCCTTGTTTCGCATGTTAAGCTTGTGCTGGTTAATTGTTGTGCGTTGTTGGCTCCTTATAGCTGTGAAGTGCAAATCAAACACAACTAATACCTTCTTGCGCATTTGATTCCTTTTAATGTAGTAGAACCCTAGGATCTGATCATACGTTATCCATTTGTCTAATCTTCCCCGGTTCCCCTTGTTTCGCAAGTTAAGCTTGTGCTGGTTAATTGTTGTGTGTTGTTGGCTCCTTATAGCCGTGAAGTGCAATTCAAACACACTTAATACATTCTAGCTCATTTGATTCTTATCAATGTAGTAGAACCCTAGGATGTGAGGATGCTTCATCCATTAGTCTAATCTTCCCCGGTTCGACTTGTTTCTCAAATTAAACTTGACTTGATTCAACGTTATGTGTTGTTGGCCCCTTATAGCCGTGAGGAGCACTTTAAACACATCTAAGACATTCTAGTGCATTTGACTCTTATCAATCTAGTACAACCTTAGGATGTGATGATACTTCATCCATTTGTCTAATCTTCCTTGGTTCTCCTTATTTCGCAAGTTACGCTTGTGCTGGTTAATTGTTGTGTGTTGTCGGTTCGTTATAGCCGTAAAGTGGAAATCAAACACACCTAATACATTCTAACGCATTTGATCCTTATCAATGTAGTAGAACACTAGGATGTGACGATGCGTCATCCATTAGTCTAATCCTCCTTGGTTTTTCGTGTTTTACAGGTTAGGCTTATGCTAGTTAATTGTTGTGTGTTGTTGGTGCCATATACCAGTGAAGTGCAAATCAAACACACCTAATACATTCCCGCTCATTTCATTGTTATCAATGTAGTAGAACCTTAGGATGTGACGATTGTTCATCCATTAGTCAAATCTTCCCTGATTTGACTTGTTTCGCAACATAAGTTTGTGCTGGTTACTTGTTGAGAGTTGTTGGCTCCTTATAGCCGAGCGATGCATATCAAACACACCTAATACATTCTAGCGCATTTGAATCTTATCAATCTAGTAGAACCCTTGGATGTGATGATACTTTATCCGTTGGTCTAATCTTCCCCAGTTCTTCTTGTTTCCCTAGTTAAACTTGTGCTGGTTAATTGTTGTGTGTTGTTGGTTCCTTATAGCCTTGAAGTGCAAACCAAACGCACCTAATACATTCTAGCGCATTTGATTCTTATCAATGTAGTAGAACCCTGGGATGTGACTATTCTTCATCCATTAGTCTAATCTTTCTTGGTTCGACTTGCTTCGCCTGTTAAGTTTGTGCCGGTTAATTGTTGTATGTTGTTGGCTCCTTATCGCCGTGAGGTGCACTTCAAACACATCGAAGACATTCTAGTGCATTTAAATCTTATCAATCTAGTACAACCCTAGGATGTCACGATACTTCATCTCTCAGTCTAATCTTCCCTGGTTCAACTTGTTTTGCAAGTTAAGTTTGGGCTGGTTAATTGTTGTGTGTTCTTAGCTCCTTATAGCCGTGAGGTGCACATCAAACACATCTAATACATTCTAGCGCATTTGAATCTTATCAATCCAGAAAAACCTTAGGATGTGGTGATACATTATCAATTGGTCTAATCTTCCTTGGTTCTTCGAGTTTCGCAAGTTAAGCTTGTGCTGGTTAATATTGTTGTGTGTTGTTGGTTCCTTATACCCGTGAAGTGCAAATCATGCACACCAAATACATTCTAGCGCATTTGATTCTTATCAATGTAGTAGAACCTTAGGATGTGACGATGCTTCATCCATTTGTCAAATCTTCCCTGATTTGACTTGTTTCGCTACTTAAGTTTGTGCTGGTTAATTGTTGACTGTTGTTGGCTCCTTATAGCCGAGCGATGCACATCAAACACACTAATACATTCTACCGCATTTGATTCTTATCAATATAGTAGAACCCTAGGATGTGGTGATGCATTATCAATTGGTCTAATCTTCCATGGTTCTTCTTGTTTCTCAAGTTAAGCTTGTGCTGGTTAATTGTTGTGTGTTGTTGGTTACTTATACCCGTGAAGTGCAAATCAAACACACCTAATACATTCTAGTGCATTTGATTGTTATCAATGTAGTAGAACCTTAAGATGTGACGGTGCTTCATCCATTAGTCAAATCTTCCCTGATTTGACTTCTTCCGCAACTTAAGTTTGTGCTGGTTAATTGTTGAGTGTTGTTGGCTCCCTATAGCCGAGCGATGCACATCAAACACACCTAATACATTCTAGTGCATTTCAATCTTATCAATCTAGTACAACCTTAGGATGTCACGACACTTCATCCTTAAGTCTAATCTTCCCTAGTTCAACTTGTTTCGCAAGTAAAGTTTGGGCTGGTTAATTGTTGTGTGTTCTTAGCTCCTTATAGCCGTGAGGTGCACATCAGACACATCTAATACATTCTAGTGCATTTGAACCTTATCAATCGAGTAGAACCCTAGAATGTGATGATAGTTCATCCAATTGTCCAATCTTCCTTGGTTCTCTTTGTTTCGCAAGTTGAGCTTGTGCTGATTAATTGTTGTGTGTTGTTGGCTCATTATAGCCGTGAGGTGCAGATCAAACACAACTAATACATTCTAGCGTATTTGATGAGCTCCAAAGATCCCATCATGATAACAACAAAGACAAGAACAATGAAGATCAAGTTGTGAATAATGCTTCTCAAAATGAGACTCCTTCTCCACCTCATGCACTTGATGGCATGGTTGGTCCCATGACTCGTTTAAGGAAGAAAAGGATGGAAGAATCTTTGTCTAAATTGATCATTCAAGTCCATGACAAAGAAAGGACCAATGCTACCAAAGTTCAGCCCACTTGTTACAACATTTTGCAAGTCTTGTGATGTGAATCCGGGAAGACTCAACTTAATTGTAGAATCGTCCTTGAATGATCTTGGGCAAAACACCAATCCCAAGTGAACCCAACAACAATAGGATGAACCTATCACCTTTGAATCATACTTGGAGAAAGAAATCTTGAAATCTTCCAAGCCAAAACAACCTAACCAAACTAGACCCAACAATAATAGGATGAAACCTATCACCTTTGAATCATAATAAGGCTAAATAGAATTCACTATTCCCAACCCCTCTAATCTTCAAATCCAACAACACTAGGATGAACCTAACACCTTTGGATTATGAAATGAAAAGAAAAAGATGAGTAGAGGCACCACAACTAAAAGGAAGAGTTTTAGTTGATAAGCCTTGTAAGTTTTGCAAGCAATTTTGCAAGACTCAAACTAGCTCACAAAGAAACTAGCAAAGAAAGGAAAAATCCTTAAGAAGTTTATTACTCAAATCTGATTGAAAATGCTTAACCAAGGCCCCTTTTTATAGTTTTTCAAGAGGGACCAAAGTTGAAAATTACAAAAGGACTAAAGTAGTAAATCTGAACTCTTTTGGCCAAACTAGCATTAAATAAATACTCTTTGACCAAGAAAAGCTCTATGACCTAAAAAGACTTTTTAAACAATTAATCTAAATATTAAAAATGCAGAAAACACCTTGAAAAGTCTTCAAAAAATGGTTGGAAATTCGTCCAAAATTCAGCCACCAAAATGGACTTCTAGAATTCTTTGACTAGTCTTCACCTTTACACTTGGTAGTTGAATTTTGACCAAGGAAATCAGATGGAACCTTCAAAATACTTCATAATTCGTCCATTTCACCATGTTTTTTGATCCTTAGAAGCTTCTTGAATTTTCTTGAAAATTCATCACTTGGTAGGTTGAATTTGGACTTGAAATTGGGCTGTTTTTGGGCAGATTTGTGGACTGACTTTTGGGACTTGGGCTGAACGAAAATTGCATTATTTTGGACCAAATAAAGTGGTTAAGAATCAGCAACAACTCACTCAATTAGCCCCTTTGAATCTAGGTCCAAGACTTGCAAAATGTTGTAACAAGTGGCTGAACTTTGGTAGCATTGGTCCTTTCTTTGTCATGTACTTGAATGATCAAATTAGACAAAGATTCTTCCATCCTTTTCTTCCTTAAACGAGTCATAGGACCGGCCATGCCATCAAGTGCATGAGGAGGAGAAGGAGTCTCATTTTGAGAAGCATTATTCACAACTTGATCTTCATTGTTCTTGTCTTTGTTGTTATCATGATGGGATCTTTGGAGCTCATCATCCCCTCTCTCTTGGAAAGGATCCAAAGGATCTGCATCAAAGACAAAAGGAGATAAATCAGAGACATTAAAAGTAGAACTTATACCAAAGTCTCCGGGAAGATCAAGCTTGTAGGCATTATCATTGACTCGTGCCACAACTTGGAATGGTCCATCTCCACGGGGGTGTAATTTAGTTCTTCTTGAGGCTGGAAATCTCTCTTTCCTCATGTGTACCCAAACCCAATCACCAGGTTTAAATACAACCTTCTTACGCCCTTTGTTAGCATTCTTGGCATTTTGCTCATTTTTCTTCTCAATGTTTGCGCGAGCTTGCTCGTGCAACTTCTTCACAACTTCAGCTTTCTTTTTACCATCCAAACTCACTTGATCTTGTATAGGTAAAGGAGATAAGTCTAATGGAGTCAAAGGATTAAAACCATACACCAATTCAAAAGGAGAAAAATTAGTAGAAGTGTGTAGTGTGCGATTGTATGCAAATTCAGCAATTGGTAAACACTCCTCCCAACTCTTCAAGTTCTTCTTAATTATGGCCCTTAGTAAAACACCCAAAGTTCTATTAGTTACTTCCGTTTGGCCATCAGTTTGTGGGTGACTTGTAGTTGAAAACAAAAGTTTTGTTCCCAATTTTCCCCAAAGTGTTTTCCAGAAATAACTCAAAAATTTCACATCCCTATCAGAAACAATGGTCCTAGGGACTCCATGCAGACGGACAACTTCCTTGAAGAACAAATCAGCCACATGCTTTGCATCATCGGCTTTTCTACAAGCAATAAAATGAGCCATCTTTGAGAATCTGTCAACAACAACAAAAATTGAGTCCATTCCTCTTTGAGACCTAGGCAAACCAAGAACAAAATCCATAGAAATGTCAGTCCAAGGAGATTGAGGAACAGGGAGTGGAGTGTACAATCCATGAGGAAGGGATTTAGATTTTGCTTTCTTACAATCAAGACAAGTTGCACAAATTTTCTCAACATCCCTTTTCATGTTAGGCCAATAAAAATGTTCATTCAGAATATCCAAAGACTTTAAAACACCAAAATGGCCCATCAAACCTCCACAATGTGCTTCACGCACCAAAAGCTCTCTAAGTGAACAATAAGGAATACACATTTTATTTTCCTTGAACAGAAATCCTTCATTCCGATAAAACTTATTAAAAGAACCCTTTTCACATGCAGCAAATACAAGGGAAAAATCATGATCCTTATCATACAACTCCTTAATGTACTCAAATCCCATGATAGTAGCATTGGCAGTAGTAATCAGAGTGTACCTTCGAGAGAGTGCATCAGCCACAATGTTCTCTTTACCTTTCTTGTATTTTACCACGTATGGAAAAGTTTCAATGAATGAAATCCACTTGGCATGTCTCTTGTGCAAATTCTTTTGTCCCCTGAGATACTTGATAGATTCATGATCGGTGTGGATCACAAACTCTCTTGGAAGAAGGTAGTGCTGCCATGTCTCCAAAGCTCTCACAACGGCATAAAGCTCTTTGTCATATGTTGGGTAATTCAAAGTTGCTCCATTCAGCTTCTCACTAAAGTAGGAAATAGGTCGGCCTTCTTGAAGCAACACCGCTCCAATCCCAATTCCTGAAGCATCACATTCAACTTCAAAAGTTTTAGAAAATCAGCAATGCTAAAACTGGAGCATTAGTTAAATCATGCTTCAATTGTTCAAAAGCCTTTTGTTGAGAATCTCCCATTCAAATTTCACATTTTTCTTTACCAATTCATTAAGCGGGCTGCCTTTGTTGAGAAATCTCTAACAAACCTCCTATAAAAACTTGCTAGCCCATGGAAAGATCTTACCTCACACATTTGTGGGAATTGGCCATTCAAGAATTGTCATCACCTTTGCTTCATCAACTTGCAGTCCATTAGAATTCACAATATAGCCAAGAAAGATAACTTCTTCAACACAAAAAGTACACTTTTTCAAATTTGCAAACAACTTTTCCTCACGCAAAGTAGTAAGAACAAGCTTAAGATGTTCAACATGTTCACCCATGCTCTTACTATAAATCAAGATATCATCAAAATAGACAACAACAAATTTTCCAATGAAACGTCTCAAAACATGATTCATTAGTCTCATAAAAGTGCTCAAAGCATTAGTTAATCCAAAAGGCATAACAAGCCACTCATAAAGACCAAATTTTGTTTTGAAGGCCGTTTTCCATTCATCACCCTCTTTTATTCTTATTTGATGATAACCAGATTTCAAATCAATTTTTGTGAAGAACTTAGCACCATGCAACTCATCAAGCATATCATCCAATCTAGGAATAGGATGGCGATACTTAATGGTGATTTTGTTCACAGCCCTACAATCAATACACATGCGCCATGAACCATCTTTTTTAGGAACTAAAATCACAGGAACAGCACAAGGGCTAAGAGACTCACGAATATGTCCTATGCTTAGCAACTCATCAACTTGCCTTTGAAGTTCCTTGGTTTCCTCCGGATTTGCACGATATGCTGGCCTATTTGGGATGGTAGCTCCGGGCAGGAAATCAATTTGATGTTCAATCCCTCGAATTGGAGGCAATCCTTGAGGTGCTTCATCGAGTAACACATCTGCAAATTCATTCAAAACTGTAGCAATTTCTAAAGGCAAAATGTTAGGTAACTCATCAAGGACAAGACATTCATCTCGCACAAAAGCATGATGATTGGCTTGTGAGAATTCAGGACCCTACCTACATCTCTCATCCTTGCAAAAAGGTGCCTTTTGTCTCACTTGCCTTCGGCTTCTCCTTTGTTTTCCCACTCTCACTCACTTTGCTTTTAGCCTTTTCATCTCTTGCTTTTTCACTCTCACTTGGCCTTTTCTTCTCACCCTCCTCTTTTAGCCTTTTCTCTCTCATTCTCATTTGTTCTTGGTACACCTGTTGTGGAGAAAGTGGAACAAGAGTAAAAGCTTTATGATTATGAATAATATGATACTTGTTGGACTTTCCCTTGTGATCGGCATCATGATCAAACTCCCATGGTCGGCCAAGAAGAATATGGCCAGCATGCATTGGTACTACATCACACAAAACTTCATCCTCATATTTTCCAATTGAGAATTTTACCTTAGCTTGCCGATTCACCCTTAGCTCACCACTATCATTGAGCCATTGCAAACGGTAGGGACTAGGATGTACTATCATAGGTAATCCAAGCTTATCTACAAGATAAGAGCTAACACAATTAGTACAACTTCCACTATCAATGATGAGCATGCATACCTTATTTTGAACCTTGCATCTTGTGTGGAAAATAGTACTCCTTTGCTCTTTATCATCCAATCCAACTTGTGCATTCAATGCCCTCAAAGTGACTAGAATCTCATCACCACTTGATTCAAATTGTTCACCTTCATTTTCAATAGTCGCCTCCACTTCTTCTTCACTTTGGCTCAAATAGGAACCATCTTCTTGCATAACCATGGTTCTGGAATTAGGACATTGAGAGGCTATGTGTCCCTTCCCAAAACACTTAAAACAAGTGAGCTTAGAAGTAGAAGAAGAGGGTTTTCTTGAATCACCATTTTCAAACTTCTTAGAATCAAATTTCTTTGGTTCTTCTTTCTTTTTAGCTACATCCTTTTTATTCCAACTATTGTTTTTCCAAGATGATTGGTTAGAAGAAAACTTACTTGAGCCTCCTTTTCTTTTCAATTGCTTTTCTACCTTTTCTGCCATGTGCATCATTTCTTCCAAATCCATATAATGTTGTAACTCAACAACATCAGCTATCTCCCTCTTGAGACCACCTAAGAATCGTGCCATGGTAGCTTCTTTATCTTCCTCAATATTAACTCTTGTCATAGCCACTTCCATCTCTTGGTAGTATTCTGCCACCGTTTTTGATCCTTGGGTAATTCCCTGCAATTTGTTGTACAAGTCTCTATAGAAATGTGAGGGAATAAACCTTTTCCTCATGATAGACTTCATGTCCTCCCAAGTTTCAATAGGCCTTTCTGCCTTCTCCTAGAAGACACCAACTTATCCCACCATGTTAGAGCATAAGACTGAAACTCAAGTGAAGCAATTTTTACCTTCTTTTCCTCAGAGTATTCATGAATGGAAAAGATTTTCTCCACCTTTGTCTCCCACTCCAAATAAGCTTCAGGATCACTTTTGCCATGAAATTCAGGAACTTTCATCTTAAGACCCATGAGATTGTTATCCATGCCACCTCTATGATTTCCTCTCCTTTCTCTTATTGGTGATGCATTTCCTACATCATTTCTCCTTCGCCTCATTAAGGATGATGCTTCTGATGATTGAGAACTTTCTTCATCACTATGGACCGATGGTGGTGGTTTTCCTCCAAGCTCTTGGAATCTAGTTTCCATATGTGCCATGCGTGCCATAACTGCTTCCATTGATCTATTGAATTGAGCAGTAATTTCATCACCAATTGCTCTCAACTGTGCAGTTTGATCAACTTGATCTGCCATGTGAATCAAAAACTTTAAAGAAATATTAGTAATTCCTCACACCCTTGTACCCCTTTTCCCAATATGTCTCAACCCAAATTTGAATGTTGTACACTTGTTTTTGGCTAAATATAGTGGGGGTAGATACACTCTTTTCTTACCACTCTTTTCCTTTCACTAGCTTCTTGTGAGAATTGTTCAAACCTTACAAGATGCTCAACAAGTGACTTACTTGGCAACAAAGAAATTAAGAGGTCAAAGAAAAGATAGCATGCAAAGATCATATAAAGAAACAAGTAAAAGAGAGAATAGAAGTAGAGAGAAACAAATGGTGTTAGGACTATTGTCAATCTTTTTTTTTTTTTTTTGATATGCAACACCTTCAAAGCTCTTGCAAACTTTAACCTTCAAAGACAGAACAAAGGGATTTAATAGCAAGAATTATGATGATGAATAGTAAATGGAGATACGAAGATAAAAAAAAAGATATGATCAATTCAAGGAGACTAGCTCTGATACCAAACTGATGTGAATCCGGGAAGACTCAACTTAATTGTAGAATCGTCCTTGAATGATCTTGGGCAAAACACCAATCCCAAGTGAACCCAACAACAATAGGATGAACCTATCACCTTTGAATCATACTTGGAGAAAGAAATCTTGAAATCTTCCAAGCCAAAACAACCTAACCAAACTAGACCCAACAATAATAGGATGAAACCTATCACCTTTGAATCATAATAAGGCTAAATAGAATTCACTATTCCCAACCTCTCTAATCTTCAAATCCAACAACACTAGGATGAACCTAACACCTTTGGATTATGAAATGAAAAGAAAAAGATGAGTAGAGGCACCACAACTAAAAGGAAGAGTTTTAGTTGATAAGCCTTGTAAGTTTTGCAAGCAATTTTGCAAGACTCAAACTAGCTCACAAAGAAACTAGCAAAGAAAGGAAAAATCCTTAAGAAGTTTATTACTCAAATCTGATTGAAAATGCTTAACCAAGGCCCCTTTTTATAGTTTTTCAAGAGGGACCAAAGTTGAAAATTACAAAAGGACTAAAGTAGTAAATCTGAACTCTTTTGGCCAAACTAGCATTAAATAAATACTCTTTGACCAAGAAAAGCTCTATGACCTAAAAAGACTTTTTAAACAATTAATCTAAATATTAAAAATGCAGAAAACACCTTGAAAAGTCTTCAAAAAATGGTTGGAAATTCGTCCAAAATTCAGCCACCAAAATGGACTTCTAGAATTCTTTGACTAGTCTTCACCTTTACACTTGGTAGTTGAATTTTGACCAAGGAAATCAGATGGAACCTTCAAAATACTTCATAATTCGTCCATTTCACCATGTTTTTTGATCCTTAGAAGCTTCTTGAATTTTCTTGAAAATTCATCACTTGGTAGGTTGAATTTGGACTTGAAATTGGGCTGTTTTTGGGCAGATTTGTGGACTGACTTTTGGGACTTGGGCTGAACGAAAATTGCATTATTTTGGACCAAATAAAGTGGTTAAGAATCAGCAACAACTCACTCAATTAGCCCCTTTTGAATCTAGGTCCAAGACTTGCAAAATGTTGTAACAAGTGGGCTGAACTTTGGTAGCATTGGTCCTTTCTTTGTCATGTACTTGAATGATCAAATTAGACAAAGATTCTTCCATCCTTTTCTTCCTTAAACGAGTCATAGGACCGGCCATGCCATCAAGTGCATGAGGAGGAGAAGGAGTCTCATTTTGAGAAGCATTATTCACAACTAGATCTTCATTGTTCTTGTCTTTGTTGTTATCATGATGGGATCTTTGGAGCTCATCATCTTGGACCTAGATTCAAAAGGGGCTAATTAAGTGAGTTGTTGCTGATTCTTAACCACTTTATTTGGTCCAAAATAATGCAATTTTCGTTCAGCCCAAGTCCCAAAAGTCAGTCAACAAATCTGCCCAAAACAGCCCACAATTCAAGTCCAAATTCAACCCACCAAGTGATGAATTTTTCAAGACAATTCAAGAAGCTTCTAAGGATCAAATGCATGGTCAAATGGATGAAATTATGGAGTATTTTGAAGGTCTCATCTGATTTCCTTGGTCAAAATTCAACTAGCAAGTGAAGGAGTGAAGACTAGTCAAAGAATTAAAGTTGAAGCTTGAAGGTCATTTTGGAGCTGAATTTTTGGACGAATTTCCAGCTATTTTTTGAAGACTTTTTAAGTTTTTTTCTGCATTTTTAATGTTCAGATTAAGTGTTTTAAGTCCAAGCGTCTTTTTCGGTCATAGAGCTTTTCTTGGTCAAAGAGAAGATTTAATGCTAGTCTTGACCAAAAAGTTCAGATTTACTACTTTAATCCTTTTGTAATTTTCAACCTTGGTCCCTCTTGAAACATTATAAATAGGGACCTTGGTTAAGCATTTAGAATCAGATTTTGAGTAATAAACTTTAAGGATTTTTCCTTTCTTTACTAGTTTCTTAGTGAGCTAGTTTGAGTCTTGCAAAATTGCTTGCAAAACTTACAAGGCTTATCAACTAAAACTCTTCCTTTTAGTTGTGGCGCCTCTACTCAGCTTTTTCTTTTCCTTTCATAATCCAAAGGTGTTAGGTTCATCCTAGTGTTGTTGGATTTGAAGATTAGAGGAGTTGGGAATAGTGAATTCAATTTAGCCTTATTATGATTCAAAGGTGATAGGTTTCATCCTATTGTTGTTGGGTCTAGTTTGGTTTGGTTGTTTTTGCTTGGAAGATTTCAAGACTTCTTTCTCCAAGTATGATTCAAAGGTGATAGGTTCATCCTATTGTTGTTGGGTTCATTTGAGATTGATGTTTTGCACTAGATCATTCAGGGACGATTCTACAATTAATTGAGCCATCCCCGGATTCACATCAGTATTTGGTTCTTATCAATATAGTAGAACCTTAAGATGCGATGATACTTTATCCATTGGTCTAATCTTCCTTAGCTCTCCTTGTTTCGCAAGGTAAGCTTGTGCTGGTTAATTTTTGTGTGTTGTTGGCTCCTTATAGCCTTGATTTGCAAATCAAACACACTAATGCATTCTAGCTCATTGGATTCTTTTCAATGTAGTAGAACCATAGGATGTGACGATACTTCATCCCTTAGTCTAATCTCCCCTGGTTCGACTTGTTCGCAAGTTAAGTTTGACCTGGTTAATTATGATTTGTCGTGGGCTCCTTATTGCCGTGAGTTGGACACATTAAACACACCTAATACATTCTAGTATTTGAATCTTATCAATCTAGTAGAACCTTAGGATGTGATGATAGTTCGTCCATTTGTCTAATCTTCCTTGGTTCTCCTTGTTTCGCAAGTTAAGCTTGTGCTTGTTAATTTTTGTGTGTTGTTGGCTCCTTATAGCCTTGATTTGCAAATCAAACACACTAATGCATTCTAGCTCATTGGATTCTTTTCAATGTAGTAGAACCATAGGATGTGACGATACTTCATCCCTTAGTCTAATCTCCCCTGGTTCGACTTGTTCGCAAGTTAAGTTTGACCTGGTTAATTATGATTTGTCGTGGGCTCCTTATTGCCGTGAGTTGGACACATTAAACACACCTAATACATTCTAGTATTTGAATCTTATCAATCTAGTAGAACCTTAGGATGTGATGATAGTTCATCCGTTTGTCTAATCTTCCTTGGTTCTCCTTGTTTCGCAAGTTAAGCTTGTGCTGGTTAATTTTTGTGTGTTGTTGGCTCCTTATAGCCTTGATTTGCAAATCAAACACACTAATGCATTCTAGCTCATTGGATTCTTATCAATGTAGTAGAACCATTGGATGTGACGATACTTCATCCCTTAGTCTAATCTCCCCTGGTTCGACTTGTTCGCAAGTTAAGTTTGACCTGGTTAATTATGATTTGTCGTTGGGTCCTTATTGCCGTGAGTTAGACACATTAAACACACCTAATACATTCTAGTATTTGAATCTTATCAATCTAGTAGAACCTTAGGATGTGATGATAGTTCGTCCATTTGTCTAATCTTCCTTGGTTCTCCTTGTTTCGCAAGTTAAGCTTGTGCTGATAAATTGTTGTGTGTTGGTGGCTCTATATAGCCGTTAGTTGCAAATCAAACACACCTAATACATTCTAGTGAATTTCAATCATATGAATCTAGTACAACCTTAGGATGTCACGATACTTAATCCTTAAGTCTAATCTTCCCTGGTTCAATTTCTTTCGCAAGAAAAGTTTGGGCTGGTTAATTGTTGTGTGTTCTTACCTCCTTATAGCCGTGAGGTGCACATCAAACACATCTAACACATTCTAGTGCATTTGAATCTTATCAATCGAGTAGAACCCTAGGATGTGATGAAACTTCATCCAATTGTCTAATCTTCCTTAGTTCTCTTTGTTTCGCAAGTTGATTTTGTGGTGATTAATTGTTGTGTGTTGTTGGCTCCTTATAGCCGTGAGGTGCAAATCAAACACAACTAATACATTCTAGCGCATTTGATTCTTATCAATATAGTAGAACCCTAAGATGTGATGACATTTTATCCATTGGTCTAATCTTCTTTGGCTCTCCTTGTTTCGCAAGGTAAGCTTGTGATGGTTAATTGTTGTTTGTTGTTGGCTCCTTAGAGCCCTGAATTGCAAATCAAACACACTAATGCATTCTAGGTCATTGGATTCTTATCATTGTAGCAGAACCCTAAGATGTGACGATTCTTCATCCCATAGTCTAATCTTCCCTGGTTCGATTTGTTCCCAAGCTAAGTTTGACCGGGTTAATTATGATGTGTTGTTGGCTCCTTATTGCCGTGAGTTGTACACATGAAACACACCTAATACATTCCAATGCATTTAAATCTTGTCAATCTAGTACAACCCTAGGACATCTTGATACTTCACCCAATTGTCCAATCTTCCTTGGTTTTCCCTGTTTCGCATATTAAGCTTGTTGCTGGTTAATTGTTTTGCGTTGTTGGCTCCTTATAGCTGTGAAGTGCAAATCAAACACAACTAATACCTTCTTGCGCATTTGATTCCTTTTAATGTAGTAGAACCCTAGGATCTGATCATACGTTATCCATTTGTCTAATCTTCCCCAGTTCCCCTTGTTTCGCAAGTCAAGCTTGTGCTGGTTAATTGTTGTGTGTTGTTGGCTCCTTATAGCCGTGAAGTGCAATTCAAACACACTTAATACATTCTAGCTCATTTGATTCTTATCAATGTAGTAGAACCCTAGGATGTGAGGATGCTTCATCCATTAGTCTAATCTTCCCCGGTTCGACTTGTTTCTCAAATTAAACTTGACTTGATTCAACGTTATGTGTTGTTGGCCCCTTATAGCCGTGAGGAGCACTTTAAACACATCTAAGACATTCTAGTGCATTTGACTCTTATCAATCTAGTACAACCTTAGGATGTGATGATACTTCATCCATTTGTCTAATCTTCCTTGGTTCTCCTTGTTTCGCAAGTTACGCTTGTGCTGGTTAATTGTTGTGTGTTGTTGGTTCGTTATAGCCGTAAAGTGCAAATCAAACACACCTAATACATTCTAACGCATTTGATCCTTATCAATGTAGTAGAACACTAGGATGTGACGATGCGTCATCCATTAGTCTAATCCTCCTTGGTTTTTCGTGTTTTACAGGTTAGGCTTATGCTAGTTAATTGTTGTGTGTTGTTGGTGCCATATACCAGTGAAGTGCAAATCAAACACACCTAATACATTCCAGCTCATTTCATTGTTATCAATGTAGTAGAACCTTAGGATGTGACGATTGTTCATCCATTAGTCAAATCTTCCCTGATTTGACTTGTTTCGCAACATAAGTTTGTGCTGGTTACTTGTTGAGAGTTGTTGGCTCCTTATAGCCGAGCGATGCATATCAAACACACCTAATACATTCTAGCGCATTTGAATCTTATCAATCTAGTAGAACCCTTGGATGTGATGATACTTTATCCGTTGGTCTAATCTTCCCCAGTTCTTCTTGTTTCCCTAGTTAAACTTGTGCTGGTTAATTGTTGTGTGTTGTTGGTTCCTTATAGCCTTGAAGTGCAAACCAAACGCACCTAATACATTCTAGCGCATTTGATTCTTATCAATGTAGTAGAACCCTGGGATGTGACTATTCTTCATCCATTAGTCTAATCTTTCTTGGTTCGACTTGCTTCGCCTGTTAAGTTTGTGCCGGTTAATTGTTGTATGTTGTTGGCTCCTTATCGCCGTGAGGTGCACTTCAAACACATCGAAGACATTCTAGTGCATTTAAATCTTATCAATCTAGTACAACCCTAGGATGTCACGATACTTCATCCCTCAGTCTAATCTTCCCTGGTTCAACTTGTTTCGCAAGTTAAGTTTGGGCTGGTTAATTGTTGTGTGTTCTTAGCTCGTTATAGCCGTGAGGTGCACATCAAACACATCTAATACATTCTAGCGCATTTGAATCTTATCAATCCAGAAGAACCTTAGGATGTGGTGATACATTATCAATTGGTCTAATCTTCCTTGGTTCTTCGAGTTTCGCAAGTTAAGCTTGTGCTGGTTAATATTGTTGTGTGTTGTTGGTTCCTTATACCCGTGAAGTGCAAATCATGCACACCTAATACATTCTAGCGCATTTGATTCTTATCAATGTAGTAGAACCTTAGGATGTGACGATGCTTCATCCATTTGTCAAATCTTCCCTGATTTGACTTGTTTCGCTACTTAAGTTTGTGCTGGTTAATTGTTGAGTGTTGTTGGCTCCTTATAGCCGAGCGATGCACATCAAACACACTAATACATTCTACCGCATTTGATTCTTATCAATATAGTAGAACCTTAGGATGTGGTGATGCATTATCAATTGGTCTAATCTTCCATGGTTGTTCTTGTTTCTCAAGTTAAGCTTGTGCTGGTTAATTGTTGTGTGTTGTTGGTTACTTATACCCGTGAAGTGCAAATCAAAACCACCTAATACATTCTAGTGCATTTGATTGTTATCAATGTAGTAGAACCTTAAGATGTGACGGTGCTTCATCCATTAGTCAAATCTTCCCTGATTTGACTTCTTCCGCAACTTAAGTTTGTGCTGGTTAATTGTTGAGTGTTGTTGGCTCCCTATAGCCGAGCGATGCACATCAAACACACCTAATACATTCTAGTGCATTTCAATCTTATCAATCTAGTACAACCTTAGGATGTCACGACACTTCATCCTTTAGTCTAATCTTCCCTAGTTGAACTTGTTTCGCAAGTAAAGTTTGGGCCTGTTAATTGTTGTGTGTTCTTAGCTCCTTATAGCCGTGAGGTGCACATCAAACACATCTAATACATTCTAGTGCATTTGAATCTTATCAATCGAGTAGAACCCTAGAATGTGATGATAGTTCATCCAATTGTCCAATCTTCCTTGGTTCTCTTTGTTTCGCAAGTTGAGCTTGTGCTGATTAATTGTTGTGTGTTGTTGGCTCCTTATAGACGTGAGGTGCAGATCAAACACAACTAATACATTCTAGCGTATTTGATGAGCTCCAAAGATCCCATCATGATAACAACAAAGACAAGAACAATGAAGATCAAGTTGTGAATAATGCTTCTCAAAATGAGACTCCTTCTCCACCTCATGCACTTGATGGCATGGTTGGTCCCATGACTCGTTTAAGGAAGAAAAGGATGGAAGAATCTTTGTCTAAATTGATCATTCAAGTCCATGACAAAGAAAGGACCAATGCTACCAAAGTTCAGCCCACTTGTTACAACATTTTGCAAGTCTTGGACCTAGATTCAAAAGGGGCTAATTAAGTGAGTTGTTGCTGATTCTTAACCACTTTATTTGGTCCAAAATAATGCAATTTTCGTTCAGCCCAAGTCCCAAAAGTCAGTCAACAAATCTGCCCAAAACAGCCCACAATTCAAGTCCAAATTCAACCCACCAAGTGATGAATTTTTCAAGACAATTCAAGAAGCTTCTAAGGATCAAATGCATGGTCAAATGGACGAAATTATGGAGTATTTTGAAGGTCTCATCTGATTTCCTTGGTCAAAATTCAACTAGCAAGTGAAGGAGTGAAGACTAGTCAAAGAATTAAAGTTGAAGCTTGAAGGTCATTTTGGAGCTGAATTTTTGGACGAATTTCCAGCTATTTTTTGAAGACTTTTTAAGTTTTTTTCTGCATTTTTAATGTTCAGATTAAGTGTTTTAAGTCCAAGAGTCTTTTTGGGTCATAGAGCTTTTCTTGGTCAAAGAGAAGATTTAATGCTAGTCTTGACCAAAAAGTTCAGATTTACTACTTTAATCCTTTTGTAATTTTCAACCTTGGTCCCTCTTGAAACATTATAAATAGGGACCTTGGTTAAGCATTTAGAATCAGATTTTGAGTAATAAACTTTAAGGATTTTTCCTTTCTTTACTAGTTTCTTAGTGAGCTAGTTTGAGTCTTGCAAAATTGCTTGCAAAACTTACAAGGCTTATCAACTAAAACTCTTCCTTTTAGTTGTGGCGCCTCTACTCAGCTTTTTCTTTTCCTTTCATAATCCAAAGGTGTTAGGTTCATCCTAGTGTTGTTGGATTTGAAGATTAGAGGAGTTGGGAATAGTGAATTCAATTTAGCCTTATTATGATTCAAAGGTGATAGGTTTCATCCTATTGTTGTTGGGTCTAGTTTGGTTTGGTTGTTTTTGCTTGGAAGATTTCAAGACTTCTTTCTCCAAGTATGATTCAAAGGTGATAGGTTCATCCTATTGTTGTTGGGTTCATTTGAGATTGATGTTTTGCACTAGATCATTCAGGGACGATTCTACAATTAATTGAGTCATCCCCGGATTCACATCAGTATTTGGTTCTTATCAATATAGTAGAACCTTAAGATGCGATGATACTTTATTCATTGGTCTAATCTTCCTTGCTTCTCCTTGTTTTGTAAGTTAAGCTTGTGCTAGCTAATTGCTGTGTGATGTTCGTTCCTTATAGCCGTGAAGTGCAAATCAAACAATCCTAATACATTCTAGCACATTCTAGTGCATTCGAATCTTATCAGTCTAGTAGAACCCTAGGATATGATGATACTTATCCATTGGTCTAATCTGCCTTGGATCTCCTTGTTTATAAGTTAAGCTTGTGGCTAATTGATTTGTGTGTTGTTCGCTCCTTATTGCCGTGAGTTAATCTAGTAGAACCTTAGGATGTGATGATAGTTTTCGATTTGTTTAATCTTCCTTGGCTCTCCTTGTTTCGCAAGGTAAGCTTGTGCTTGTTAATTGTTGTGTGTTGTTGGCACCTTATAGCCTTGAATAACAAGTCAACCACACTAATGAAATCTAGCTCATTGGATTCTTATCAATTTAGTAGAACCCTAGGATGTGACGATACATCATCCCTTAGTCTAATCTTCCATGGTTCGACTTGTTGGCAAGTTAAGTTTGACCTGGTTAATTATGATTTGTTGTTGGCTCCTTATTGCCGTGAGGTGCACAAATTAAACACACCTAATACATTCCAGTGCATTTCAATGTTATCAATCTAGTAGAACCATAGAATGTGACGATACTTCATGCGTTAGTCTAATCTTCCCTGGTTCGACTTGTTTCGCAAATTAACTTTGACCTTGTTCAATGTTATGTGTTGTTGGCCCCTTTAGCAGTGAGGTGCACTTCAAACACATCTAAGACAATCTAGTGCATTTGAATCTTATCAATGTAGTTAAACCCTAGGATGTGATGATACTTCATGCATTTGTCTAATCTTCCATGGTTCTCCTTGTTTCGCAAGTTAAGCTTGTGCTGATAAATTGTTGTGTGTTGGTGGCTCCATATAGCTGTGAGTTGCAGAACAAACACACCTAATACATTCTAGCGCCTTTCAATCTTATCAATCTAGTACAACCTTAGAATGTCACGATACTTCATCCGTAAGTCTCATCTTCCCTGGTTCAACTTGTTTCGCAAGTAAAGTTTGGGTTGGATAATGGCTGTGTGTTCTTAGCTCCTTATAGCCGTGAGGTGCACATCAAATACGTCTAATATATTTTGGGGCATTTGAATATTATCAATCCAGTAGAACCCTAGGATGTGATGATACTTAATCCCATTGTCTAATCATCCGTGGTTCTCTTTATTTCGCAAGTTGAGCTTCTGCTGATTAATTGTTGTGTGTTGTTGGCTCCTTACAGCCGTGAGTTGCAAATCAAACACGACTAATACATTATAGTGCATTTGATTCTTATCAATATAGTAGAACCCTAGGATGTGATGATACTTTCTCCATTGGTTTAATCTTCCTTGGTTCTCCTTGTTTCGCAAGGTAAGCTTGTGCTGGTTAACTGTTGTGTGTTGTTGGCACCTTATAGCCTTGAATGGCAAATCAACCACACTAATGCAATCTAGCTCATTGGATTCTTATCAATTTAGTAGAACCCTAGGATGTGACGATACATCATCCCTTAGTCTAATCTTCCATGGTTCGACTTGTTGGCAAGTTAAGTTTGACCTGGTTAATTATGATTGGTTGTTGGCTCCTTATTGCCGTGAGGTGCACATCAAACATGATGAAAACCTAAGAAGGGCCAAGAGATCCATCCAACCAAATTCACCTACAACTCCACAACAAGATCCATTACAAGGTATTGGAGGACCTATGACTAGGTCGAGGACTAGGAGAATGCAAGCTGCTCTGGTAACACTAAAAAATGAGTTATTGGAAGCTCAAGTGGCAGCTAAGATGACTGAATTTCAGTCACAAATTGTCACTCTACTTAGCATTGAAAATGAGGGATCAAATGCCAAGTCCAACTTGGAGTGAAGTGGCCGAAAATAGTCAATGGTATGGAGTTGAAATTCTGCTCAAAATCAAGTTTAGAAGTTACCAAATCCATAGCCATGAAGAATTGGAGAAACTTCCAAATTCCAGTAATGAAGCTGAATAGGAAATTCTGCTCAAGCAGAATTCAGCCAACACACTTGATTAGTTTTAGGCAACTACTTGCTGTTTTATTTCCTTTTTCTTAGAAGTAATTAGTTCTTTAGTTAGTTTCCTAAAAAGCTAATCCAACTAGGGAATGGCTTTCTTAATTCTTACAACTTGTAAACTATAAATAGAGACATTCAGCCACAATGAAAGACAGAATTTTGACAATACAAACTTGAGAGCTTTGTAGCTTTTCTTTGAGTTCTAGTCTAGAACTTGCTTTGAGTCTTTGAGAATAGCCTCTTAGGTTCATGTTTAAGCTATCTTGTTGAGTTTCTTTCCCTCAACAATTTGAGTGTGCTTCTTGGTTCCAAGGGTGGTCAAAGTTCACATCTTGGGTCTTTGATAATTCCTTCGGTTGTCAAGTGGACAAAAGTAAGGTCCTTCTTCACAAGTTGGAGATGGTGTCTTGCTAATGGAAGACTTAGTTCAGCCTAGAGGAAGATACTAGGACCAACACTCTGATATAGGTTCGGTTTCTTATCCTTTGGTGTAAGAATTCGCATCAATTTGGTATCAGAGCTGCCTTCGGGTTGCTCCTTGAAAGTTGTTCATATCCTTTCTGTTTTTGTCTCCGTTTTTCTTTGTTTTTCCGCATCTTTGTTTCATATATCTGAGTCTTCTTCCTATCCATAATCTATTCATGATTATATTCGTAATTCTATGTTGAGAAAAACCAAACAAAAAGAAGTTGTGAAATTCCAGTCCCGTTTTTCTTTCTTTTTGTCCAGTTTCTCGTTTTTTTTCTCTGTCCAGTTTTCATCTCTACTTTCTTGTGTTAAAATCAAGGTTCTTGTGCTAAATTGCTCTGTGAATATTGCTTGATAAAGGGGAAATCTTGGTCGTTGAATTGCTGCTGCAAAATTGTGAGGAAAATTCCAAAACCCGTAGCAACAAGAAAACCTCATAGAAACCGACTTTTGTTTCAGTTTCTTCGTGGGGTTATTACCTATGTAAGAAGGCATCTTCTTCTTGCAATTTACTATCAATTTGTGCTACAAAACATGAAGCAACTGCTGCAATAAATCCAAACCCGTAGCTAAGAAAGACAACTTCAGCAAGAAACCCGATATTGTATGAGCGGTTCTGTCGATTTTATGTTCTATCTTTTGGTCTGCATATTGGTTGATTAAGAAGGCTTCGTTGTTGAGTTTCACTGCCAAGAATGTGTTCTAAGTTGTGAATTAGTTGCTGGAATTTTTTTAGAAACTTCTTGTACAAGATTTCTGCCAGAAACTTGAAGGTAAATCCTGTTTGGAATTGGATTTGATCCAGAATTTGGAAGTTGCTGTATTTTTGCATATGGTTTGATATACTGAGCAAAGCAAATTCATATTCACAAATTTCACTCATCAGCACATAAAGAACCATCTTGCTTACTTCTTTCGGCCATAGAAATTTTTTTTTTTCTTCTTGACAAAAGTCCATCCGAAAATTTGTTTTCTTGGTTTAGTACTTTGCTTATCGTTTTCTTGTCTTTCTTGACCTCTGAAAATTTTTATTCTTGCTTTAACTAGAATTTAATTGTCTATTCTTTGAGACTTTTGAGGCTTGTTTTGGTTAGAACTCTTAGAAAAGTGATTGAGTGTGAGTGAACCTACTCAACAACCCATTCACTATAAAAAAGAGAGTTTAGCCTTGCATTGGTGAGAGTTTCATACATTGGGCAATTGGTTAGAGGGAAGTGAGGTAGGAAAGCTTTTACTAACATTGCTTGTGCAGAGATGGCTGAAAATCCAAGAGAACAAGACAATGACTTGAAAGAGTACCTTAAGGGTGTATCTTCAGCTCTAGAATTAGTTCATAGAAGAATGGATCAAATACAGAGCACAATGGCTCAAGTTGCATCCAATTCAGAGGCAACTAAGGGCCGAAGAGTCTCAAGAAGTTACTCAAACAAACCTTAGGAAGAAAAAGAAGAAGTCAACGAAGGATGATACAAGTAGCTCATCCGAAGAGGAGGAATCCGAAGCTTCGAGCTTGGATGATGACCATTTTTCAACAAGAAGTAAAAGGAGATCCAAGAAGGATGATAATCTTGCTAGTATTAAATTGCAAATTCCAGAATTTGAAGGCAAGAATGATCCAAAAGCATACATGGAATGGGAAGAAAAAGTTGATAAAATTTTTGATATCCATGAATTTTCGGAAAGAAAGAAAGTTAAGTTGGCTGTAGTTGAGTTTTCTAGACATGCATCTACTTGGTGGTGAAGAACTTGTCGCCAAAGAGAGGAGAAGATAAAGCGGCCGATTTCAACTTGGAAAGCCTTGAAAAAGGTTATGAGAAAGAGATATGTTCCCCCGCACCACAAAAGAGAGTTACTACAAAAGCTTTAAAGCTTGACTCAAGGGAACAAGAGTGTAGATGAGTACTACAAAGAGATGGATCTAGCCATGCTACGTGCTAATATAGAAGAAGATGAAGAATCTACAATGGCAAGGTTCATGAATGGACTTAATAGGAATATTGCTCATCTAGTTGAGTTGCACCACTATAATAATTTTGAGCAGCTATTACAAATGGCTGAGAAGGTTGAAACATAACTCAAGAAGGTGCCACAAAATGTAAGGAGCTCAAACACGAGCAATGATTGGCGAAACAACAACAATAATCGCCAAGGTGGAAGGTTTAATTCTTCAAGTTCCGGAAGCACTCAATGGAGAGGAGGTTCGGCTTCTAATCCAACCAATGCAAAGAAGTTCGCACCACAAAGTGCTCCAAAGGTAAGTAATTCTAAACCCACTTCTAGTTCCAACAATACTAACACTAGTTCCTCTATTCAATGTTTTAAGTGTTTAGGCTGAGGACATATAGCAACTCAATGCCCAAACTCACGAAACATGACCATTCTAGATGATGGAACCTATCAAAGTGAGAGTGAAGAGGAGTTAAGTATTCCAGATGAAGACATGGCCACAAGTCATGCTAATGAATAGTGGGGATATGAAATGGATCCACCGAATGGAGATTGTTTGGTGACAATACGAGCTTTGAGTGCCCAACCTGAAGAAGACACCGAGGATCAAAGGGCCAATATTTTCCATTCTAAGTGTCTTATTAAAGATCAAATTTGCATGTTAATTATTGATGGAGGATCTTGTACTAATCTTGCTTCTACTTATCTTGTAGATAAATTGAAGCTAAAATGTTCCTTGCATCCAAAGCCATACAAATTGCAATGGATGAATCAAAGTGGATCACTCCGAGTCACAAAGCAAACTTTGGTAAGTTTTTCAATTGGAAATTTTACTGACAAAGTTCTCTGTGATGTTATTCCCATGCAAGCCGCTCATTTACTACTAGGACGACCTTGGGAATATGATAGTCATGCAAATCATTCTGGGAGAACTAATAGGTACCACCTCAGTAAGGATGGAAAAGCCCTTATACTAGCACCATTGCCACCCTCGGAGATTAGTAAGTTTCAGCAACAACAAAGGGTGAAGCACATGGAGTGGATAAAACAAAAGAAGGTTGAAGATGGTCAAAATTCTACTCAACTCGGGAGTACACAACTTTCTTCAACTTCTAAAGGTAAGACTTCGGTTCTCATGAATGAAACCGAAGGAGCACAGCCATCAATTGAAAATTTTAAAGGTAATTTCTATGCTTGCATGAGAGATGTTGATAGAGCCTTAAAAGAAAGTAAGGATTTCGTGCTAATTATTTTTCAAGAAACATTATTTTCTAATGATGAGCTGCCAAGTGACTTACCTTTGCAAGTCAAAGCTATTTTGTAGGAATACGAAGATGTCTTTCCAGAAGATCTCCCTAAAGGACTACCACCTTTAAGGGGAATTAAGCATCAAATTGACTTTGTTCCTGGAGCCGTAATTCCCAACCGACCAGCCTACCGAGCCAACCCTGAAGAGACCAAAGAGCTCTAACGGCAAGTTGAGGAATTGCTAGACAAAGGTGATGTACGGGAAAGTCTTAGTCCATGCGCAGTTCCAGTCATCCTTGTTCCAAAGAATGAAGGTACGTGGAGAATGTGTACTGATTGTAGAAAGTAATAAGATTACAATTAAGTATAGACATCCAATACCTCGCCTTGATGACATGTTTGAAGAATTGTATGGGTCTAAAATTTATACTAAAATTGACCTTAAGAGTGGATATCATCAAATACGCATTAAAGATGGAGATGAATGGAAAACTGCTTTTAAGACTAAATTTGGTTTGTATGAATGGTTAGTCATGCCTTTTGGATTAACTAATGCACCTAGCACATTCATGCGACTCATGAATCATGTACTTAGGCAGTTCATAGGAAAATTTGTTGTGGTATACTTTGATGATATACTTATTTATAGCAAGAACTTAGAAAAGCATGTTGAGCATATTAAATTTGTTCTAAGTGTTCTACGTGAAAATCGGTTGTTTGCTAATATCAAGAAGTGTACCTTTTGTGTGGAAAGTGTTATATTTCTAGGATTTGTTGTTAGTTCCAAAGGTATACAGGTTCATCGAGCAAAAGTTGAGGCTATAACCTCCTGGCCAAGACCTATAACTATACATGAGGTAAGATCTTTCCATGGTCTTGCTTCATTTTATAAGAGATTTGTCAAAGATTTTTCTTCAAAGGCTGCCCCTCTTAACGAACTTGTTAAGAAAAATGTTCCATTTATTTGGGGTGAACGTCAAGAGCAAGCATTTAATCAATTGAAGAAAGATCTTACAACTGCACCTGTTTTAGCTTTACCCGATTTTAACAAAACTTTCGAGCTTGAATGTGATGCCTCAGGTACAGGAATTGGCGCAGTTTTGAAACAAGAGGGCCGACCCATAGCCTATTTTTCTGAAAAGTTGAATGGGGCTGCTCTCAATTATCCAACTTATGATAAAGAGCTTTATGCAGTCATTCGTGCCTTAGAGACATGGCAGCATTACTTGTTGTCCAAGGAATTTGTTATACACACTGATCATGAGTCTCTAAAGTACTTGCATGGGCAAGGTAAGTTGAATAAGAGACATGCCAAGTGGAGTTCATTTCTCGAAACATTTCCCTATATTATCAGGTATAAAAAAGGTAAGGAAAATGTTGTCGCAGATGCAATTTCGCGAAGGTCTGCTCTCTTAAGCTCATTAGATACGAAAATTTTGGGATTTGAATATATTAAAGATCTTTATTCTACTTATCCTGATTTTTCTTGTGTTTATGCAGCTACCGAACAAGGAGCTTTTAATAAATTTTATAGGCACAATGGGTTCTTGTTCCGTGACAAACAATTGTGTGTGCCAAATTGCTCCCTTAGGGAGTTACTAGTTAGAATCCCACTCTAGGGGTCTTATGGGTCATTTTGGAGTTTTAAAGACATATGACATATTAACTGAGCATTTTTATTGGCCTAATATGAAAAGAAGTGTAGAAAGGCTTTGTAGTTCATGCATTCAATGTCGTATGGCTAAGTCTACTTCTAACCCTCAGGGTTTATATACCCCTTTACCTGTTCCTTCTATGCCATGGACTGACATTTCTATGGATTTTATCTTAGGGTTGCCAAGGTCACAAGGGGTAAGGATTCCATTTTTGTGGTCGTTGACCGATTTTCTAAAATGGCTCACTTTATACCCTGCAGGAAATCGGATGATGCTAAACATATAGCTGACTTATTCTTTGAAGAAGTCATTCGGCTCCATGGGGTTCCACGAACCATAGTGTCCAATCGCGATGTCAAATTCTTGAGCTACTTTAGGAAAACTTTGTGGGGAAAGATGGGCACAAAATTGTTATTTTCCACCACTGGTCATCCACAAACTGATGGACAGACAGAGGTAACAAATCGTACTCTTGGTACTTTGTTGCGTGCTTTAATTAAAAGAAATCTGAAAGATTGGGAAGCATGCATCCCAATAGCCGAGTTTGCTTATAATAGAACTGTCCATTCTACTACCGATCATTCCCCATTTGAGGTTGTTTATGGTTTTAATCCACTAACCCCTCTTGACTTAGTGCCATTGCCAAGCAATGAGCAAGTGAATCTTGATGGTGCAGCAAAAGCAAAGTTTGTTCAACAATTGCATGAGCAAGTACGTCTTCAAATCCTTAAGAAGAATGAACATTATGCTAAAGTTGCCAATAGAGGGAAGAAACAAGTTATCTTTCAACCCGGGGATTGGGTGTGGATTCACATGAGAAAAGAACGGTTTCCAGCTCAACGAAGAACTAAGCTTCATCCTCGAGGAGATGGTCCTTTCCAAGTCATTGCACGTGTAGGCGAGAATGCTTACAAGCTCGACCTTCCAGGTGATTATGGAGTTAGTGCTACCTTTAATGTGTCTGACCTGTCCTTATTTGAATTTGATGACGAGTTTATGGACTCAAGGACGAGTCCTTTCAAAGAAGGAAGGACTGATGAAAACCTAAGAAGGGCCGAGACATCCATCCAACCAAATTCACCTACAACTCCACAACAATATCCATTACAAGGTATTGGAGGACCTATGACTAGGTCGAGAACTAAGAGAATGCAAGCTGCTCTGGTAACACTAATAAATGAGTTATTGGAAGCTCAAGTGGCAGCTAAGATGGCTGAATTTCAGTCACAAATTATCACTCTACTTAGCATTAAAAATGAGGGATCAAATGCCAAGTCCAACTTGGAGTGAAGTGGCCGAAAATAGGCAATGGTATAGAGTTGAAATTCTGCTCAAAATCAAGTTTAGAAGTTACCAAATCCATAGCCATGAAGAATTGGAGAAACTTCCAAATTCCAGTAATGAAGCTGAATAGGAAATTCTGCTCAAGCAGAATTCAGCCAACACACTTGATTAGTTTTAGGCAACTACTTGCTGTTTTATTTCCTTTTTCTTAGAAGTAATTAGTTCTTTAGTTAGTTTCCTAAAAAGCTAATCCAACTAGGGAATGGCTTTCTTAATTCTTACAACTTGTAAAATATAAATAGAGGCATTCAGCCACAATGAAAGACAGAATTTTGATAATACAAACTTGAGAGCTTTGTAGCTTTTCTTTGAGTTCTAGTCTAGAACTTGCTTTGAGTCTTTGAGAATAGCCTCTTAGGTTCATGTTTAAGCTATCTTGTTGAGTTTCTTTCCCTCAACAATTTGAGTGTGCTTCTTGGTTCCAAGGGTAGTCAAAGTTCACATCTTGGGTCTTTGATAATTCCTTTGGTTGTCAAGTGGACAAAAGCAAGGTCCTTTTTCACAAGTTGGAGATGGTGTCTTGCTAAAGGAAGACTTAGTTCAGCCTAGAGGAAGATACTAGGACCAACACTCTGATATAGGTTCGGTTTCTTATCCTTTGGTGTAAGAATTCGTATCAAAACACGTCTAATATATTTTAGTGCATTTGAATCTTATCAATCCAATAGAACCCTAGGATGGGATGATACTTCATCCAATTTTCTGATCATCCAGGGTTCTCTTTGTTTCGCAAGTTGAGCTTCTGCTGATTAATTGTTGTGTGTTGTTGGCTTCTTATAGCCGTGAAGTGCAAATAAAACATGACTAATACATTCTAGCGCATTTCATTCTTATCAGTATAGTAGAACCCTAGGATGTGATAATACTTTATCCATTCGTTTAATCTTCCTTGGCTCTTCTTGTTTCGCAAGGTAAGCTTGTGCTGGTTAATTGTTGTGTTCTGTTGGCTCCTTATAGCCTTGAATTGTAAATCAAACACACTAATGCAGTCTAGCTATTTGTATTCCTATCAATGTAGTAGAACCCTAAGATGTGACGATACTTCATTCCTTAGTCTAATCTTCCATGGTTCGACTTGTTGGCACGTTAAGTTTGACCTGGTTAATTATGATGTGTTGTTGGCTCCTTATTGCCGTGAGTTGCACAAATTAAACACACCTAATACATTCCAGTTTATTTCAATCTTATCAGTCTAGTAGAACCATAGGATGTGACGATAATTCATCCGTTAGTCTAATCTTCCCTGGTTCGACTTGTTTCGCAAGTTAAGTTTAGGTTGGATAATTGTTGCGGGTTGTTGGCACCTTATAGCCGTGAGGTACACATCAAAAACATCAAATACATTCTAGTGCATTCGAATCTTATCAGTCTAGTAGAACCCTAGGATATGATGATATTTATTCATTGGTCTAATCTTCCTTGGTTGTCCTTGTTTGTGAGTTAAGCTTGTCTTTGGCTAATTCTTGTGTGTTGTTAGTTCCTTATAATACTGAATGCAAATCAAACAAACCTAATACACTCTAGCACATTTGATTCTTATCAACATAGTAGAATCCAAGGATGTGACGATGCTTCATCCTCTAGTCTAATCTTCCCTAGTTCGACTTGTTTAGCGAGTTAAGTTTGTGCAAGTTTATTATTGTTTGTTGTTTGCTTGTTATAGCCGTGAGTTGCACATCAAACACATCTAATACATTCTAGCACATTTGAATCTAGTCAATTCAGCAGAACCCTAGGACGTGGTGATACATTATCAATTGGTCTAATCTTCCTTGGTTCTTCTTGTTTCGCAAGTTAAGCTTATGCTGGTTAATTGTTGTGTGTTCTTGGTTCCCTATACCCATGAAACACAAATCAAACACACGTAATACATTCTAGCTTATTTGATTCTTATCAATGTAGTAGAACCCTAGGATGTGAGGATGCTTCATCCATCAGTCTAATCTTCCCTGGTTCGACTTGTTTCGCAAATTAACTTTGACCTTGTTCAATGTTATATGTTGTTGGCCCCTTTAGCAGTGAGGTGCACTTCAAACACATCTAAGACAGTCTAGTGCATTTGAATCTTATCAATCTACTTGAACCATAGAATGTGATGATACTTCATCCATTTGTCTAATCTTCCATGGTTCACCTTGTTTCGCAATTTAAGCTTGTGCTGATAAATTGTTGTGTGTTGGTGGCTCCATACAAATTGTGAGTTGCGTAACAAACACACCTAATACATTCTACTGCCTTTCAATCTTATCAATCTAGTACAACCTTAAAATGTCACGATACTTCATCCGTAAGTCTCATCTTCCCTGGTTCAACTTGTTTCGCGAGTAAAGTTTGGGCTGGATAATTGTTGTGTGTTCTTAGCTCCTTATAGCCGTGAGGTGCACATCAAACACGTCTAATATATTCTGGTGCATTTGAATCTTATCAATCCAGTAGAACCCTAGGATGTGATGATACTTAATCCAATTATCTAATCATCCATGGTTCTCTTTGTTTCGCAAGTTGAGCTTCTGCTGATTAATTGTTGTGTGTTGTTTGCTCCTTATAGCCGTGAGGTGCAAATCAGACACGACTAATACATTCTAGCGAATTTGATTCGTATCAATATAGTAGAACCCTAGGATGTGATGATACTTTCTCCATTGGTTTAATCTTCCTTGGCTCTCCTTGTTTCGCAAGTGAAGCTTGTGCAGGTTAATTGTTGTGTGTTGTTGGCACCTTATAGCCTTGAATGGCAAATCAACCACACTAATGCAGTCTAGCTCATTGGATTCTTATCAATTTAGTAGAACCCTAGGATGTGACAATACTTCATCCCTTAGTCCAATCTTCCATGGTTCGACATGTTGGCAAGTTAAGTTTGACCAGGTTAATTATGATGTGTTGTTGGCTCCTTGTTGCCATGAGTTGCACAAATTAAACACACCTAATACATTCCAGTTTATTTCAATCTTATCAGTCTAGTAGAACCATAGGATGTGACGATACTTCATCCCTTAGTCTAATCTTCCCTGGTTCGACTTGTTTCGCAAGTTAAATTTGGGTTGGATAATTGTTGGGGGTTGTTGGCACCTTATAGCCGTGAGGGGCACATCAGAAACATCAAATACATTGTAGTGCATTCAAATCTTATCAGTCTAGTAGAACCCTAGGATATGATGATACTTTATCCATTGGTCTAATCTTCCTTGGTTGTCCTTGTTTCGCAAGTTAAGCTTGTGCTGGCTAATTACTGTGTGTTGTTCGTTCCTTATAGCCCTGAAGTGCAAATCAAACAAACCTAATACATTCTAGCACTTTTGATTCTTATCAATGTAGTAGAATCCAAGGATGTGATGATGCTTCATCCTCTAGTCTAATCTTCCCTGGTTCGTCTTGTTTAGCGAGTTAAGTTTGTGCAAGTTTATTATTGTTTGTTGTTTGCTTGTTATAACCGTAAGTTGCACATCAAACACATCTAATACATTCTAGCACATTTGAATCTAGTCAATTCAGCAGAACCCTAGGATGTGGTGATACATTATCAATTGGTCTAATCCTCTTGGTTCTTCTTGTTTCGCAAGTTAAGCTTGTGCTGTTTCATTGTTGTGTGTTGTTGGTTCCTTATACCCGTGAAACACAAATCAAACACACGTAATACATTCTAGCTTATTTGATTCTTATCAATGTAGTAGAACCCTAGGATGTGAGGATGCTTCATCCATTAGTCTAATCTTCCCTGGTTCGACCTTGTTAAATGTTATGTGTTGTTGGCTGCTTTAGCAGTGAGGTGCACTTCAAACACATCTAAGACGGCCTAGTGCATTTGAATCTTATCAATCTACTTGAACCATAGGATGTGATGATACTTCATCCATTTGTCTAATCTTCCATGGTTGTCCTTGTTTCGCAAGTTAAGCTTGTGCTGATAAATTGTTGGGTGTTGGTGGCTCCATACAGCTGTGAGTTGCAGAACAAACACACCTAACACATTCTACTGCCTTTCAAATTTATCAATCTAGTACAACCTTAGAATGTCACGATACTTCATCCTTAAGTCTCATCTTCCCTGGTTCAACTTGTTTCGCAAGTAAAGTTTGGGCTGGTTAGTTGTTGTGTGTTCTTAGCTCATTATTGCCGTGAGGTGCACATCAAACACGTCTAATATATTCTAGTGCATTTGAATCTTATCAATCCAGTAGAACCCTAGGATGTGATGATACTTCATCCAATTGTCTAATCATCCATGGTTCTCTTTGTTTCGCAAGTTGAGCTTCTGCTGATTAATTGTTGTGTGTTGTTGGCTTTTTATAGCCGTGAGGTGCAAATCAAACACGACTAATACATTCTAGCGCATTTGATTCTTATCAATATAGTAGAACCCTAGGATGTGATGATACTTTCTCCATTGGTTTAATCTTCCTTTGCTCTCCTTGTTTCGCAAGGTAAGCTTGTACAGGTTAATTGTTGTGTGTTATTGGCACCTTATAGCCTTGAATGGCAAATCAACCACACTAATGCAGTCTAGCTCATTGGATTCTTATCAATTTAGTAGAACCCTAGGATGTGACGATACTTCATCCCTTAGTCTAATCTTCCATGGTTCGACTTGTTGGCAAGTTAAGTTTTACCTAGTTAATTATGATGTGTTGTTGGCTTCTTATTGCCGTGTGTTGCACAAATTAAACACACCTAATACATTCCAGTTTATTTCAATCTTATCAGCCAAGTAGAACGATAGGATGTGACGATAATTCATTCGTTAGTCTAATCTTCCCTGGTTCGACTTGTTTCGCAAGTTAAATTTGGGTTGGATAATTGTTGTGTTTTGTTGGCACCTTATAGCCGTGAGGTGCACATCAAAAACATCAAATACATTCGACTGCATTCAAATCTTATCAGTCTAGTATGACCCTAGGATATGATGATACTTTATCCATTGGTCTAATCTTCCTTGGTTCTCCTTGTTTTGCAAGTTAAGCTTGTGCTGGCTAATTGCTGTGTGTTGTTCGTTCCTTATAGCCGTGAAGTGCAAATCAAACAAACCTAATACATTCTAGCACATTCTAGTGCATTCGAATCTTATCAGTCTAGTAGAACCCTAGGATATGATGATAGTTATCCATTGGTCTAATCTGACTTGGATCTCCTTGTTTCGCAAGTTAAGCTTCCGCTGGCTAATTGCTGTGTGTTGTTCGTTCCTTATAGCCGTAGAGTGCAAATCAAACAAACCTAAAACACTCTGGCACATTTGATTCGTATCAAAGTAGTAGAATCCTAGGATGTTACGATTCTTCCCTGGTTCGACTTGTTTACCAAGTTTAGTTTGTGCTAGTTAATTATTGTTTGTTGTTTGCTTCTTATAGCCATGAGTTGCACATCAAACACATCTAATACATTCTAGCGCATTTGAATCTTATCAATCCAGCAGAACCCTGGGATGTGGTGATACATTATCAATTGGTCTAATCTTCCTTGGTTCATCTTGTTTCGCAAGTTAAGCTTGTGCTTGTTAATTGTTGTGTTTTGTTGGTTCCTTATACCCGTGAAATGCAAATCAAACACACCTAATACATTCTAGGTTATTTGATTCTTATCAATGTAGTAGAACCCTAGGATGTGAGGATGCTTCATCCATTAGTCTAATCTTCCCTGGTTCGACTTGTTTCGCAAATTAACTTTGACCTTGTTCAATGTTATGTGTTGTTGGCCCCTTTAGCAGTGAGGTGCACTTAAGACACATCTAAGACAGTCTGATGCATTTAAATCTTATCAATCTAGTTGAACCCTAGGTTGTGATGATATTTCATCCATTTGTCTAATCTTCCTTGGTTCTCCTTGTTTCGCAAGTTAAGCTTGTGCTGATAAATTGTTGTGTGTTGGTGGCTCGATATAGCTGTGAGTTGCAGAACAAACACACCTAATACATTCTACTGCCTTTCAATCCTATCAATCTAGTACAACCTTAGAATGTCATGATACTTCATCCTTAAGTCTCATCTTCCCTGGTTCAACTTGTTTCGCAAGTATAGTCTGGGCTTGTTAATTGTTGTGTTTTCTTAGCTCCTTATAGCCGTGAGGTGCACATCAAAAACGTCTAATATATTCTAGTGCATTTGAATCTTAACAATCCAGTAGAACCCTAGGATGTGATGATACTTTATCCAATTGTCTAATCATCCATGGTTCTCTTCTGCTGATTAATTGTTGTGTGTTGTTGGCTCCTTATAAATGTGAGGTGCAAATCAAACACGACTAATACATTCTAGCGCATTTGATTCTTATCAATATAGTAGAACCCCAGGATGTGATGATACTTTATCCCTTGGTTTAATCTTCCTTGGCTCTCCATGTTTCGCAAGGTAAGCTTGTGCTGGTTAATTGTTTTGTGTTGTTGGCTCCATATAGCCTTGAATTGGAAATCAAACACACTAATGCATTCTAGCTCATTCGATTCTTATCAATGTAGTATAACCCTACGATGTGACGAAACTTCATCCCTTAGTCTAATCTTCCATGGTTCGACTTGTTCGCAAGTTAAGTTTGACCTAGTTAATTATGATGTGTTGTTGGTTCCTTATTGCCGTGAGTTGCACAAATTAAACACAGCTAATACATTCTAGTGCATTTGAATCTTATCAATCTAGCAGAACCATAGGATGTGACGATACTTCATTCGTTAGTCTAATCTTCCTTGGTTCGACTTGTTTCGCATGTTAAGTTTGGGTTGGATAATTGTTGTGTGTTGTTGGCACTTTATAGCCGTGAGGTGCACATCAAAAACATCAAACACATTCTAGTGCATTCGAATCTAATCAGTCTAGTGGAACCCTAGGATATGATGATACTTTATGCGTTGGTCTAATCTTCCTTGGTTCTCCTTGTTTCGCAAGTTAAGCTTGTGCTGGCTAATTGCTGTGTGTTGTCCGTTCCTTGTAGCCGTGAAGTGCAAATCAAACAAACCTAATACATTCTAACACATTTGACTCTTTTCAATGTAGTAGAATCCTAGGATGTGACGATGTTTCATCCTCTAGTCTAATCTTGCCTGGTTCGACTTGTTTAGCAAGTTAAGTTTGTGCTAGTTAATTATTGTTTGTTGTTTGCTTCTTATAGCCGTGAGTTGCACATCAAACACATCTAATACATTCAAATGCATTTGAATCTTATCAATCTAGCAGAACCCTAGGATGTGGTGATACATTATCAATTGGTCTAATCTTCCTTGGTTCATCTGGTTTCGCGAGTTATGCTTGTGCTGGTTAATTGTCGTGTGTTGTTGGTTCCTTATACCCGTGAAATACAAATCAAACACACCTAAAACATTCTAGCTTATTTGATTCTTATCAATGTAGTAGAACCCTAGGATGTGAAGATGCTTCATCCATTAGTCTAATCTTCCCTGGTTCGACTTGTTTCGCAAATTAACTTTGACCTTGTTCACTGTTATGTGTTGTTCGCCCCTTTAGCAATGAGGTGCACTTCAAACAAATCTAAGACAGTCTAGTGCATTTGAATCTTATCAATCCAGAAGAACCCTAGGATATGATGATAGTTTATCCAATTGTTTAATCATCCATGGTTCTCTTCGTTTCGTAAGTTGAGCTTCTGCTGATTAATTGTTGTGTGTTGTTGGCTCCTTATAGCCGTGAGGTGCAAATCAAACACGACTAATACATTCTACCGCATTTGATTCTTATCAATATAGTAGAACCCTAGGATGTGATGATACTTTATCCATTGGTTTAATCTTCCTTGGCTCTTTTTGTTTCGCAAGGTAAGTTTGTGCTGGTTAATTGTTGTGTGTCGTTGGCTCCTTACAGCTTTGAATTGCAAATCAAACACACTAATGCTGTCGGGCTCATTGGATGTTTATTAATGTAGTAGAATCCTAGGATGTGACGATACTTCATCCCTTAGTCTAATCTTCCATGGTTCGACTTGTTGGCAAGTTAAGTTTGACCTGGTTAATTATGGTGTGTTGTTGGCTCCTTATTGCCGTGAGTTTCAAAAATTAAATACACCTAATACAATCCAGTGCAGTTCAATCTTATCAATCTAGTAGAACCGTAGGATGTGACGATATTTCTTCTGTTTGTCTAATCCTCCCTGGTTCGACTTGTTTCCCAATTTAAGTTTGGGTTGGATAATTGTTGTGTGTTATTGGCACATTATAGCCGTGAGGTGCACATCAAATAAATCAATTACATTCTAGTGCATTCCAATCTTATCAGTCTACTTGAACCCTAGGATATGATGACACTTTATCCATTGGTTGTCCTTGTTTTGCAAGTTAAGCTTGTGCTGGCTAATTGCTGTGTGTTGTTCGTTCCTTATAGCCGTGAAGTGCAAATCAAACGAACCTAAAACATTCTAGCACATTTGATTCTTATCAATGTAGTAGAATCCTAGGATGTGACGATGCTTCATCCTCTAGTCTAATCTTCCCTGGTTCGACTTGTGCTAGTTAATTATTGTTTGTTGCTTGCTTCTTATAGCCATGAGTTGCACATCAAACACATCTAATACATTCAAGCGCATTTGAATCTTATCAATCCAGCAGAACCCTAGGATGTGGTGATACATTATCAATTGGTCTAATATTCCTTTGTTCTTCTTGTTTCGCAAGTTAAGCTTGTGCTGGTTAACTGTTGTTTGTTGTTGGTTCCTTATACCCGTGAAATACAAATCAAACACACCTAATACATTCTAGCATATTTGATTCTTATCAATGTAGTAGAACCCTAGGATGTGAGGATGCTTCATCCATTAGTCTAATCTTTCCTTGTTCGACTTTTTTCGCAAATTAGCTTTGGCCTTGTTCAATGTTTTGTGTTGTTGGCCCCTTTAGCAGTAAAATGCACTTTAAACACATCAAAGACAGTCTAGTGCATTTGAATCTTATCAATCGAGTTGAACCCTAGGATGTGATGATACTTCATCCATTTGTCTAATCTTCCTTGGTTCTCCTTGTTTCGCAAGTTAAGCATGTGCTGATAAATTGTTTTGTGTTGGTGGCTTCATATAGCCGTGAGTTGCAAATCAAACACACCTAATACATTCTAGTACATTTCAATCTTAGGATGTCACGATACTTCATCCTTAAGTCTCATCTTCCCTGGTTCAACTTGGTTCACAAGTAAAGTTTGGGCTGGTTAATTGTTTTGTGTTCTTAGCTCCTTATAGCCGTGAGGTGCACATCAAACACGTCTAATTCAAGGCTCCTTATAGCCTTGAATTGGTAATCAAACACACTAATGCAGTCTAGCTCGTTGGATTCTAATCAATGTAGTAGCACCCTAGGATGTGACGACACATCATCCCTTAGTCTAAACTTCCATGGTTCGAGTTGTTGGCAAGTTAAGTTTGACGTAGTTAATTATGATGTGTTGTTGGCTCCTTATTGCCGTGAGTTGCACAAATTAAACACACCTAATAAATTCTAGTGCATTTCAATTCTATCAATCTAGTACAACCATAGGATGTGACAATACTTCATTCGTTAGTCTAATCTTCCTTGGTTCGACTTGTTTCGCAAGTTAAGTTTGGGTTGTATAATTGTTGTGTGTTATTGGCACCTTATAGCTGTGACGTGCACATCAAAAACATCAAATACATTCTAGTGCATTCGAATCTTATCAGTCTAGTAGAACCCTAGGATATGATGATACTTTATCCATTGGTCTAATCTTCCTTGGTTGTCCTTGTTTCGCAAGTTAAGCTCTTGCTGGCTAATTGCTGTGTGTTGTTTGTTCCTTATAGCCCTGAAGTGCAAATCAAACAAACCTAATACATTCTAGCACATTTGATTCTTATCAATGTAGTAGAATCCAAGGATGTGACAATGCTTCATCATCTAGTCTAAACTTCCCTAGTTCGACTTGTTTAGCGAGTTAAGTTTGTGCAAGTTTACTATTGTTTGTTGTTTGCTTCTTATAGCCGTGAGTTGCACATCAAACACATCTAAAACATTCTAGCGCATTTGAATCTAGTCAACTCAGCAGAACCCTAGATGTGGTGATACATTATCAATTGGTCTAATCTTCCTTGGTTCTTCTGGTTTCGCAAGTTAAGCTTGTGCTGGTTAATTGTTGTGTGTTGTTGGTTCCTTATATTCGTGAAATACAAATCAAACACACGTAATACATTCTAGCTTATTTGATTCGTATCAATGTAGTAGAACCCTAGGATGTGAGGATGCTTCATCCATTAGTCTAATCTTCCCTGGTTCAACTTCTTTCGCAAATTAACTTCGAACTTGTTCAATGTTATGTGTTGTTGGCCCCTTTAGCAGTGAGGTGCATTTTAAACACATCTAAGACAGTCTAGTGCATTTGAATCTTATCAATCTACTTGAACCCTATGATGTGATGATACTTCATCCATTTGTCTAATCTTTCATGGTTCTCCTTGTTTCGCAAGTTAAGCTTCTGTTGATAAATTGTTGTGTGTTGGTGGCACCATATAGCTGTGAGTTGCAGAACAAACACACCTAATACATTCTAGTGAATTTCAATCTTATCAATCTAGTACAACCTTAGAATGTCACGATACTTCATCCTTAAGTCTCATCTTCCCTGGTTACACTTGTTTCGCAAGTAAAGTTTGAAATTTGGATAATTGTTGTGTGTTCTTAGCTCCTTATAGCCGTGAGGTGCACATCAAATACGTCTAATATATTATGGTTTATTTGAATCTTATCAATCCAGTAGAACCCTAGGATATGATGATACTTAATCCCATTGTCTAATCATCCATGGTTCTCTTTGTTTATAAGTTGAGCTTCTCTTGATTAATTGTTGTGTGTTGTTGGCTCCTTATAGCCGTGAGGTGCAAATCAATCACGACTAATACATTGTAAAGCATTTGACTCATATCAATATAGTAGAAACCTACGATGTGATGACACTTTCTTCATTGGTTTTATCTTCCTTGGCTCTCCTTGTTTACAAGGCATGCTTATCTTTGGTTAATTGTTGTGTGTTGTTGGCACCTTATAGCCTTGAATGGCAAATTAACCACACTAATGCAATCTAGCTCATTGGATTCTTGTCAATTTAGTAGAACCCTAGGATGTGACGATACATTATCCCTTAGTCTAATCTTCCATGGTTCGACTTGTTGGCAAGTTAAGTTTGACCTGGTTAATTATGATATGTTGTTGGCTGTTTATTGCCGTGCACATCAAACACGTCTAATATATTCTAGTGCATTTGAATCTTATCAATCCAACAGAACCCAAGGATGTGATGATAGTTCATCCAATTGTCTAATCATCCATGGTTCTCTTTGTTTCGCAAGTTGAGCTTCTGCTGATTAATTGTTGTGTGTTGCTGGCTCCTTATAGCCGCGAGGTGGAAATCAAACATGAGTAATACATTCTACCGCATTGATTCTTATCAATATAGTAGAACCCTAGGATGTGAGGATACTTTATCCATTGGTTTAATCTTCCTTGGCTCTCATTGTTTCGCAAGGTAAGCTTGTGCTGGTTAATTGTTGTGTCTTTCTTGGCTCCTTTGACCTTGAATTGAAAATCAAACACACTAATGCAGTCTAGCTTATTGGATTGTTATCAATGTAGTAGAACCCTAGGATGTGACGATACTTCATCCCTTAGTCTAATCTTCCATGGTTCGACTTGTTGGCAAGTTAAGTTTGACCTAGTTAATTATGATGTGTTGTTGGCTCCTCATTGCCGTGAGTTGCACAAATTAAACACACATAATACATTCTGTTTATTTCAATCTTATCAATCTAGTAGAACCATAGGATGTGGCGATACTTCATCCGTTAGTCTAATCTTCCCTGGTTCGACTTGTTTCTCAAGTTAAGTTTAGGTTGGACAATTGTTGTGGGTTGTTGGCACCATATAGGCGTGGTGCAAATCAAAACATCAAATACATTCTATTGCGTTCGAATCTTATTAGTCTAGCGTAACCCTAGGATATGATGATACTTTATCCATTGGTCTAATCTTCCTTGGTTGTCCTTGTTTCGCAAGTTAAACCTGTGGCAAATTCTTTGTGTGTTGTTCGTTCCTTATAGCCCTGAAGTGCAAATCAAACAAACCTAATACATTCTAGCACATTTGATTCTTATCAATATAGTAGAATCCAAGGATGTGACGATGCTTCATCCTCTAGTCTAATCTTCCCTGGTTCGACTTGTTTAGCGAGTTAAGTTTGTGCAAGTTTATTATTGTTTGTTGTTTGCTTGTTATAGCCGTGAGTTGCACATCAAACACATCTAATACATTCTAGCGCATTAGAATCTAGTCAATTCAGCAGAACCCTAGATGTGGTGATATATTATCAATTGGTCTAATCTTCCTTGGTTCTTCTTGTTTCGCAAGTTAAGCTTGTGCTGGTTAATTGTTGTGTGTTGTTGGTTCCTTATATTCGTGAAATACAAATCAAACACACGTAATACATTCTAGCTTATTTGATTCGTATCAATGTAGTAGAACCCTAGGATGTGAGGATGCTTCATCCATTAGTCTAATCTTCCCTGGTTCGACTTCTTTCGCAAATTAACTTCGAACTTGTTCAATGTTATGTGTTGTTGGCCCCTTTAGCAGTGAGGTGCATTTTAAACACATCTAAGACAGTCTAGTGCATTTGAATCTTATCAATCTACTTGAACCCTATGATGTGATGATACTTCATCCATTTGTCTAATCTTTCATGGTTCTCCTTGTTTCGCAAGTTAAGCTTCTGTTGATAAATTGTTGTGTGTTGGTGGCACCATATAGCTGTGAGTTGCAGAACAAACACACCTAATACATTCTAGTGGCTTTCAATCTTATCAATCTAGTACAACCTTAGAATGTCACGATACTTCATCCTTAAGTCTCATCTTCCCTGGTTACACTTGTTTCGCAAGTAAAGTTTGGGCTGGATAATTGTTGTGTGTTCTTAGCTCCTTATAGCCGTGAGGTGCACATCAAATACGTCTAATATATTCTGGTTTATTTGAATCTTATCAATCCAGTAGAACCCTAGGATATGATGATACTTAATCCCATTGTCTAATCATCCATGGTTCTCTTTGTTTCGCAAGTTGAGCTTCTCTTGATTAATTGTTGTGTGTTGTTGGCTCCTTATAGCCGTGAGGTGCAAATCAATCACGACTAATACATTGTAAAGCATTTGATTCATATCAATATAGTAGAAACCTACGATGTGATGATACTTTCTTCATTGGTTTTATCTTCCTTGGCTCTCCTTGTTTCGCAAGGCATGCTTGTGCTGGTTAATTGTTGTGTGTTGTTGACACCTTATAGCCTTGAATGGCAAATTAACCACACTAATGCAATCTAGCTCATTGGATTCTTGTCAATTTAGTAGAACCCTAGGATGTGACGATACATTATCCCTTAGTCTAATCTTCCATGGTTCGACTTGTTGGCAAGTTAAGTTTGACCTGGTTAATTATGATATGTTGTTGGCTGTTTATTGCCGTGACGTGCACATCAAACACGTCTAATATATTCTAGTGCATTTGAATCTTATCAATCCAACAGAACCCAAGGATGTGATGATAGTTCATCCAATTGTCTAATCATCCATGGTTCTCTTTGTTTATGCAAGTTGAGCTTCACGATTAATTGTTGTGTGTTCTTTGGCTCCTTATAGCGCGAGGTGGAAATCAAACATGAGTAATACATTCTACCGCATTGATTCTTATCAATATAGTAGAACCCTAGGATGTGAGGATACTTTATCCATTGGTTTAATCTTCCTTGGCTCTCATTGTTTATAAGGTAAGCTTGTCTTTGGTTAATTGTTGTGTCTTTCTTTGGCTCCTTCTGACCTTGAATTGAAAATCAAACACACTAATGCGGTCTAGCTTATTGGATTGTTATCAATGTAGTAGAACCCTAGGATGTGACGATACTTCATCCCTCAGTCTAATCTTCCCCAGTTCGACTTGTTCGCAAATTAAGTTTGACCTGGTTAACTACGATGTGTTGTTGGCTCCTTATTGCCGTGAGTTGCACAAATTAAGCACACATAATACATTCTGTTTATTTCAATCTTATCAATCTAGTAGAACCATAGGATGTGACGATACTTCATCCGTTAGTCTAATCTTCCTGGTTCGACTTGTTTCTCAAGTTAAGTTTAGGTTGGACAATTGTTGTGGGTTGTTGGCACCATATAGGCGTGAGTGCAAATCAAAACATCAAATACATTCTATTGCGTTGAATCTTATTAGTCTAGCGAACCCTAGGATATGATGATACTTTATCCATTGGTCTAATCTTCCTTGGTTGTCCTTGTTTATGCAAGTTAAACCTGTGGCAAATTCTTTGTGTGTTTTCGTTCCTTATAGCCACTGAAGTGCAAATCAAACAAACCTAATACATTCTAGCACATTTGATTCTTATCAATATAGTAGAATCCAAGGATGTGACGATGCTTCATCCTCTAGTCTAATCTTCCCTGGTTCGACTTGTTTAGCGAGTTAAGTTTGTGCAAGTTTATTATTGTTTGTTGTTTGCTTGTTATAGCCGTGAGTTGCACATCAAACACATCTAATACATTCTAGCGCATTAGAATCTAGTCAATTCAGTGAGAACCCTAGGATGTGGTGATATATTATCAATTGGTCTAATCTTCCTTGGTTCTTCTTGTTTATGCAAGTTAAGCTTGTCTTTGGTTAATTGTTGTGTGTTGTTGGTTCCTTATACCCGTGAAACACAAATCAAACACACGTAATACATTCTAGCTTATTTGATTCTTATCAATGTAGTAGAACCCTAGGATGTGAGTATGCTTCATCCATTAGTCTAATCTTCCCTGGTTCGACTTATTTATAAATTAACTCTGACCTTGTTCAATGTTATGTGTTGTTGGCCCCTTTAGCAGTGAGGTGCATTTTAAACACATCTAAGACAGTCTAGTGCATTTGAATCTTATCAATCTACTTGAACCCTATGATGTGATGATACTTCATCCTTTTGTCTAATCTTTCATGGTTCTCCTTGTTTCGCAAGTTAAGCTTCTGTTGATAAATTGTTGTGTGTTGGTGGCACCATATAGCTGTGAGTTGCAGAACAAACACACCTAATACATTCTAGTGGCTTTCAATCTTATCAATCTAGTACAACCTTAGAATGTCACGATACTTCATCCTTAAGTCTCATCTTCCCTGGTTACACTTGTTTATAAGTAAAGTTTGGGCTGGATAATTGTTGTGTGTTCTTAGCTCCTTATAGCCGTGAGGTGCACATCAAATACGTCTAACATATTCTGGTTTATTTGAATCTTATCAATCCAGTAGAACCCTAGGATATGATGATACTTAATCCCATTATCTAATCATCCATGGTTCTCTTTGTTTCGCAAGTTGAGCTTCTCTTGATTAATTGTTGTGTGTTGTTGGCTCCTTATAGCCGTGAGGTGCAAATCAATCACGACTAATACATTGTAAAGCATTTGATTCATATCAATATAGTAGAAACCTACGATGTGATGATACTTTCTTCATTGGTTTTATCTTCCTTGGCTCTCCTTGTTTCGCAAGGCATGCTTGTGCTGGTTAATTGTTGTGTGTTGTTGGCACCTTATAGCCTTGAATGGCAAATTAACCACACTAATGCAATCTAGCTCATTGGATTCTTGTCAATTTAGTAGAACCCTAGGATGTGACGATACATTATCCCTTAGTCTAATCTTCCATGGTTCGACTTGTTGGCAAGTCAAGTTTGTCCTGGTTAATTATGATATGTTGTTGGTCGTTTATTGCCGTGGCGTGCACATCAAACACGTCTAATATATTCTAGTGCATTTGAATCTTATCAATCCAATGAGAACCCAAGGATGTGATGATAGTTCATCCAATTGTCTAATCATCCATGGTTCTCTTTGTTTATGCAAGTTGAGCTTCACGATTAATTGTTGTGTTCTTTGGCTCCTTATAGCCGTGAGGTGGAAATCAAACATGAGTAATACATTCTACCGCATTTGATTCTTATCAATATAGTAGAACCCTAGGATGTGAGGATACTTTATCCATTGGTTTAATCTTCCTTGGCTCTCATTGTTTCGCAAGGTAAGCTTGTCTTTGGTTAATTGTTGTGTCTTTCTTTGGCTCCTTTGACCTTGATTTGAAAATCAAACACACTAATGCAGTCTAGCTTATTGGATTGTTATCAATGTAGTAGAACCCTAGGATGTGACGATACTTCATCCCTTAGTCTAATCTTCCATGGTTCGACTTGTTGGCAAGTTAAGTTTGACCTAGTTAATTATGATGTGTTGTTGGCTCCTCATTGCCGTGAGTTGCACAAATTAAACACACATAATACATTCTGTTTATTTCAATCTTATCAATCTAGTAGAACCATAGGATGTGACGATACTTCATCCGTTAGTCTAATCTTCCCGGTTCGACTTGTTTCTCAAGTTAAGTTTAGGTTGGACAATTGTTGTGGGTTGTTGGCACCATATAGGCGTGAGTGCAAATCAAAACATCAAATACATTCTATTGCGTTCGAATCTTATTAGTCTAGCGAACCTAGGATATGATGATACTTTATCCATTGGTCTAATCTTCCTTGGTTGTCCTTGTTTATGAAGTTAAACCTGTGGCAAATTCTTTGTGTGTTGTTCGTTCCTTATAGCCCTGAAGTGCAAATCAAACAAACCTAATACATTCTAGCACATTTGATTCTTATCAATATAGTAGAATCCAAGGATGTGACGATGCTTCATCCTCTAGTCTAATCTTCCCTGGTTCGACTTGTTTAGCGAGTTAAGTTTGTGCAAGTTTATTATTGTTTGTTGTTTGCTTGTTATAGCCGTGAGTTGCACATCAAACACATCTAATACATTCTAGCGCATTAGAATCTAGTCAATTCAGCAGAACCCTAGGATGTGGTGATATATTATCAATTGGTCTAATCTTCCTTGGTTCTTCTTGTTTACGCAAGTTAAGCTTGTGCTGGTTAATTGTTGTGTGTTGTTGGTTCCTTATACCCGTGAAACACAAATCAAACACACGTAATACATTCTAGCTTATTTGATTCTTATCAATGTAGTAGAACCCTAGGATGTGAGTATGCTTCATCCATTAGTCTAATCTTCCCTGGTTCGACTTATTTCGCAAATTAACTCTGACCTTGTTCAATGTTATGTGTTGTTGGCCCCTTTAGCAGTGAGGTGCATTTTAAACACATCTAAGACAGTCTAGTGCATTTGAATCTTATCAATCTACTTGAACCCTATGATGTGATGATACTTCATCCTTTTGTCTAATCTTTCATGGTTCTCCTTGTTTCGCAAGTTAAGCTTCTGTTGATAAATTGTTGTGTGTTGGTGGCACCATATAGCTGTGAGTTGCAGAACAAACACACCTAATACATTCTAGTGGCTTTCAATCTTATCAATCTAGTACAACCTTAGAATGTCACGATACTTCATCCTTAAGTCTCATCTTCCCTGGTTACACTTGTTTCGCAAGTAAAGTTTGGGCTGGATAATTGTTGTGTGTTCTTAGCTCCTTATAGCCGTGAGGTGCACATCAAATACGTCTAATATATTATGGTTTATTTGAATCTTATCAATCCAGTAGAACCCTAGGATATGATGATACTTAATCCCATTGTCTAATCATCCATGGTTCTCTTTGTTTCGCAAGTTGAGCTTCTCTTGATTAATTGTTGTGTGTTGTTGGCTCCTTATAGCCGTGAGGTGCAAATCAATCACGACTAATACATTGTAAAGCATTTGATTCATATCAATATAGTAGAAACCTACGATGTGATGATACTTTCTTCATTGGTTTTATCTTCCTTGGCTCTCCTTGTTACGCAAGGCATGCTTATCTTTGGTTAATTGTTGTGTGTTGTTGGCACCTTATAGCCTTGAATGGCAAATTAACCACACTAATGCAATCTAGCTCATTGGATTCTTGTCAATTTAGTAGAACCCTAGGATGTGACGATACATTATCCCTTAGTCTAATCTTCCATGGTTCGACTTGTTGGCAAGTTAAGTTTGACCTGGTTAATTATGATATGTTGTTGGCTGTTTATTGCCGTGACGTGCACATCAAACACGTCTAATATATTCTAGTGCATTTGAATCTTATCAATCCAACAGAACCCAAGGATGTGATGATAGTTCATCCAATTGTCTAATCATCCATGGTTCTCTTTGTTTCGCAAGTTGAGCTTCTGCTGATTAATTGTTGTGTGTTGCTGGCTCCTTATAGCCGGGAGGTGGAAATCAAACATGAGTAATACATTCTACCGCATTTGATTCTTATCAATATAGTAGAACCCTAGGATGTGAGGATACTTTATCCATTGGTTTAATCTTCCTTGGCTCTCATTGTTTCGCAAGGTAAGCTTGTGCTGGTTAATTGTTGTGTGCTGCTGGCTCCTTACAGCCTTGAATTGAAAATCAAACACACTAATGCAGTCTAGCTTATTGGATTGTTATCAATGTAGTAGAACCCTAGGATGTGACGATACTTCATCCCTTAGTCTAATCTTCCATGGTTCGACTTGTTGGCAAGTTAAGTTTGACCTAGTTAATTATGATGTGTTGTTGGCTCCTCATTGCCGTGAGTTGCACAAATTAAACACACATAATACATTCCTGTTTATTTCAATCTTATCAATCTAGTAGAACCATAGGATGTGACGATACTTCATCCGTTAGTCTAATCTTCCCTGGTTCGACTTGTTTCTCAAGTTAAGTTTAGGTTGGACAATTGTTGTGGGTTGTTGGCACCATATAGGCGTGAGTGCAAATCAAAAACATCAAATACATTCTATTGCGTTCGAATCTTATTAGTCTAGCGGAACCCTAGGATATGATGATACTTTATCCATTGGTCTAATCTTCCTTGGTTGTCCTTGTTTCGCAAGTTAAACCTGTGGCAAATTCTTTGTGTGTTGTTAGTTCCTTATAGCCCTGAAGTGCAAATCAAACAAACCTAATACATTCTAGCACATTTGATTCTTATCAATATAGTAGAATCCAAGGATGTGACGATGCTTCATCCTCTAGTCTAATCTTCCCTGGTTCGACTTGTTTAGCGAGTTAAGTTTGTGCAAGTTTATTATTGTTTGTTGTTTGCTTGTTATAGCCGTGAGTTGCACATCAAACACATCTAATACATTCTAGCGCATTAGAATCTAGTCAATTCAGCAGAACCCTAGGATGTGGTGATATATTATCAATTGGTCTAATCTTCCTTGGTTCTTCTTGTTTACAAGTTAAGCTTGTCTTTGGTTAATTGTTGTGTGTTGTTGGTTCCTTATACCCGTGAAACACAAATCAAACACACGTAATACATTCTAGCTTATTTGATTCTTATCAATGTAGTAGAACCCTAGGATGTGAGTATGCTTCATCCATTAGTCTAATCTTCCCTGGTTCGACTTATTTTAAATTAACTCGACCTTGTTCAATGTTATGTGTTGTTGGCCCTTTAGCGTGAGGTGCATTTTAAACACATCTAAGACAGTCTAGTGCATTTGAATCTTATCAATCTACTTGAACCCTATGATGTGATGATACTTCATCCTTTTGTCTAATCTTTCATGGTTCTCCTTGTTTATAAGTTAAACTTCGTTGATAAATTGTTGTGTGTTGGTGGCACCATATAGCGTGAGTTGCAGAACAAACACACCTAATACATTCTAGTGGCTTTCAATCTTATCAATCTAGTACAACCTTAGAATGTCACGATACTTCATCCTTAAGTCTCATCTTCCCTGGTTACACTTGTTTCAAGTAAAGTTTGAATTGGATAATTGTTGTGTGTTCTTAGCTCCTTATAGCCATGAGGTGCACATCAAATACGTCTAATATATTATGGTTTATTTGAATCTTATCAATCCAGTAGAACCCTAGGATATGATGATACTTAATCCCATTGTCTAATCATCCATGGTTCTCTTTGTTCGCAAGTTGAGCTTCTCTTGATTAATTGTTGTGTGTTGTTGGCTCCTTATAGCCGTGAGGTGCAAATCAATCACGACTAATACATTGTAAAGCATTTGATTCATATCAATATAGTAGAAACCTACGATGTGATGATACTTTCTTCATTGGTTTTATCTTCCTTGGCTCTCCTTGTTTCGCAAGGCATGCTTGTCTTTGGTTAATTGTTGTGTGTTGTTGGCACCTTATAGCCTTGAATGGCAAATTAACCACACTAATGCAATCTAGCTCATTGGATTCTTGTCAATTTAGTAGAACCCTAGGATGTGACGATACATTATCCCTTAGTCTAATCTTCCATGGTTCGACTTGTTGGCAAGTTAAGTTTGACCTGGTTAATTATGATATGTTGTTGGCTGTTTATTGCCGTGACGTGCACATCAAACACGTCTAATATATTCTAGTGCATTTGAATCTTATCAATCCAACAACCAAGGATGTGATGATAGTTCATCCAATTGTCTAATCATCCATGGTTCTCTTTGTTTATAAGTTGAGCTTCACGATTAATTGTTGTGTGTTCTTTGGCTCCTTATAGCGCGGTGGAAATCAAACATGAGTAATACATTCTACCGCATTTGATTCTTATCAATATAGTAGAACCCTAGGATGTGAGGATACTTTATCCATTGGTTTAATCTTCCTTGGCTCTCATTGTTTATAAGGTAAGCTTGTCTTTGGTTAATTGTTGTGTCTTCTTTGGCTCCTTACAGCCTTGAATTGAAAATCAAACACACTAATGCAGTCTAGCTTATTGGATTGTTATCAATGTAGTAGAACCCTAGGATGTGACGATACTTCATCCCTTAGTCTAATCTTCCATGGTTCGACTTGTTGGCAAGTTAAGTTTGACCTAGTTAATTATGATGTGTTGTTGGCTCCTCATTGCCGTGAGTTGCACAAATTAAACACACATAATACATTCCTGTTTATTTCAATCTTATCAATCTAGTAGAACCATAGGATGTGACGATACTTCATCCGTTAGTCTAATCTTCCCTGGTTCGACTTGTTTCTCAAGTTAAGTTTAGGTTGGACAATTGTTGTGGGTTGTTGGCACCATATAGACGTGAGCTGCAAATCAAAAACATCAAATACATTCTATTGCGTTCGAATCTTATTAGTCTAGCAGAACCCTAGGATATGATGATACTTTATCCATTGGTCTAATCTTCCTTGGTTGTCCTTGTTTCGCAAGTTAAGCTTCTGCTGGCAAATTGCTGTGTGTTGTTCGTTCCTTATAGCCCTGAAGTGCAAATCAAACAAACCTAATACATTCTAGCACATTTGATTCTTATCAATATAGTAGAATCCAAGGATGTGACGATGCTTCATCCTCTAGTCTAATCTTCCCTGGTTCGACTTGTTTAGCGAGTTAAGTTTGTGCAAGTTTATTATTGTTTGTTGTTTGCTTGTTATAGCCGTGAGTTGCACATCAAACACATCTAATACATTCTAGCGCATTAGAATCTAGTCAATTCAGCAGAACCCTAGGATGTGGTGATATATTATCAATTGGTCTAATCTTCCTTGGTTCTTCTTGTTTCGCAAGTTAAGCTTGTGCTGGTTAATTGTTGTGTGTTGTTGGTTCCTTATACCCGTGAAACACAAATCAAACACACGTAATACATTCTAGCTTATTTGATTCTTATCAATGTAGTAGAACCATAGGATGTGAGTATGCTTCATCCATTAGTCTAATCTTCCCTGGTTCGACTTATTTCGCAAATTAACTCTGACCTTGTTCAATGTTATGTGTTGTTGGCCCCTTTAGCAGTGAGGTGCATTTTAAACACATCTAAGACAGTCTAGTGCATTTGAATCTTATCAATCTACTTGAACCCTATGATGTGATGATACTTCATCCTTTTGTCTAATCTTTCATGGTTCTCCTTGTTTCGCAAGTTAAGCTTCTGTTGATAAATTGTTGTGTGTTGGTGGCACCATATAGTCATGAGTTGCGAACAAACACACCTAATACATTCTAGTGGCTTTCAATCTTATCAATCTAGTACAACCTTAGAATGTCACGATACTTCATCCTTAAGTCTCATCTTCCCGGTTACACTTGTTTCGCAAGTAAAGTTTGAATTTGGATAATTGTTGTGTGTTCTTAGCTCCTTATAGCCGTGAGGTGCACATCAAATACGTCTAATATATTATGGTTTATTTGAATCTTATCAATCCAGTAGAACCCTAGGATATGATGATACTTAATCCCATTGTCTAATCATCCATGGTTCTCTTTGTTTCGCAAGTTGAGCTTCTCTTGATTAATTGTTGTGTGTTGTTGGCTCCTTATAGCCGTGAGGTGCAAATCAATCACGACTAATACATTGTAAAGCATTTGATTCATATCAATATAGTAGAAACCTACGATGTGATGATACTTTCTTCATTGGTTTTATCTTCCTTGGCTCTCCTTGTTTCGCAAGGCATGCTTGTGCTGGTTAATTGTTGTGTGTTGTTGGCACCTTATAGCCTTGAATGGCAAATTAACCACACTAATGCAATCTAGCTCATTGGATTCTTTTCAATTTAGTAGAACCCTAGGATGTGACGATACATTATCCCTTAGTCTAATCTTCCATGGTTCGACTTGTTGGCAAGTTAAGTTTGACCTGGTTAATTATGATATGTTGTTGGCTGTTTATTGCCGTGACGTGCACATCAAACACGTCTAATATATTCTAGTGCATTTGAATCTTATCAATCCAACAGAACCCAAGGATGTGATGATAGTTCATCCAATTGTCTAATCATCCATGGTTCTCTTTGTTTCGCAAGTTGAGCTTCTGCTGATTAATTGTTGTGTGTTGCTGGCTCCTTATAGCCGCGAGGTGGAAATCAAACATGAGTAATACATTCTACCGCATTTGATTCTTATCAATATAGTAGAACCCTAGGATGTGAGGATACTTTATCCATTGGTTTAATCTTCCTTGGCTCTCATTGTTTCGCAAGGTAAGCTTGTGCTGGTTAATTGTTGTGTCTTCGCTCTCATGACCTTGAATTGAAAATCAAACACACTAATGCAGTCTAGCTTATTGGATTGTTATCAATGTAGTAGAACCCTAGGATGTGACGATACTTCATCCCTTAGTCTAATCTTCCATCGTTCGACTTGTTGGCAAGTTAAGTTTGACCTGGTTAATTACGATGTGTTGTTGGCTCCTCATTGCCGTGAGTTGCACAAATTAAACACACATAATACATTCGCTTATTTCAATCTTATCAATCTAGTAGAACCATAGGATGTGACGATACTTCATCCGTTAGTCTAATCTTCCCTGGTTCGACTTGTTTCTCAAGTTAAGTTTAGGTTGGACAATTGTTGTGGGTTGTTGGCACCATATAGACGTGAGCTGCAAATCAAAAACATCAAATACATTCTATTGCGTTCGAATCTTATTAGTCTAGCAGAACCCTAGGATATGATGATACTTTATCCATTGGTCTAATCTTCCTTGGTTGTCCTTGTTTCGCAAGTTAAGCTTCTGCTGGCAAATTGCTGTGTGTTGTTCGTTCCTTATAGCCCTGAAGTGCAAATCAAACAAACCTAATACATTCTAGCACATTTGATTCTTATCAATATAGTAGAATCCAAGGATGTGACGATGCTTCATCCTCTAGTCTAATCTTCCCTGGTTCGACTTGTTTAGCGAGTTAAGTTTGTGCAAGTTTATTATTGTTTGTTGTTTGCTTGTTATAGCCGTGAGTTGCACATCAAACACATCTAATACATTCTAGCGCATTAGAATCTAGTCAATTCAGCAGAACCCTAGGATGTGGTGATATATTATCAATTGGTCTAATCTTCCTTGGTTCTTCTTGTTTCGCAAGTTAAGCTTGTGCTGGTTAATTGTTGTGTGTTGTTGGTTCCTTATACCCGTGAAACACAAATCAAACACACGTAATACATTCTAGCTTATTTGATTCTTATCAATGTAGTAGAACCCTAGGATGTTAGGATGCTTCATCAATTAGTCTAATCTGTCCCGGTTCGACTTGTATCGCAAATTAACTTTGACCCTGTTTAATGTTATGCCTTGTTGGCCCTTTTAGCAGTGAGGTGCACTTCAAACACATCTAATATATTCTAGTGCATTTGAATTTTATCAATCTCCTTGAACCCTATGATGTGATGATACTTCATCCTTTTGTCTAATCTTTCATGGTTCTCCTTGTTTCGCAAGTTAAGCTTCACATTGATAAATTGTTGTGTGTTGGTGGCACCATATAGTGTGAGTTGCGTAACAAACACACCTAATACATTCTAGTGGCTTTCAATCTTATCAATCTAGTACAACCTTAGAATGTCACGATACTTCATCCTTAAGTCTCATCTTCCTGGTTACACTTGTTTCGCAAGTAAAGTTTGAATGGATAATTGTTGTGTGTTCTTAGCTCCTTATAGCCGTGAGGTGCACATCAAATACGTCTAATATATTATGGTTTATTTGAATCTTATCAATCCAGTAGAACCCTAGGATATGATGATACTTAATCCCATTGTCTAATCATCCATGGTTCTCTTTGTTTCGCAAGTTGAGCTTCTCTTGATTAATTGTTGTGTGTTGTTGGCTCCTTATAGCCGTGAGGTGCAAATCAATCACGACTAATACATTGTAAAGCATTTGATTCATATCAATATAGTAGAAACCTACGATGTGATGATACTTTCTTCATTGGTTTTATCTTCCTTGGCTCTCCTTGTTTCGCAAGGCATGCTTGTGCTGGATAATTGTTGTGTGTTGTTGGCACCTTATAGCCTTGAATGGCAAATTAACCACACTAATGCAATCTAGCTCATTGGATTCTTGTCAATTTAGTAGAACCCTAGGATGTGACGATACATTATCCCTTAGTCTAATCTTCCATGGTTCGACTTGTTGGCAAGTTAAGTTTGACCTGGTTAATTATGATATGTTGTTGGCTGTTTATTGCCGTGACGTGCACATCAAACACGTCTAATATATTCTAGTGCATTTGAATCTTATCAATCCAACAGAACCCAAGGATGTGATGATAGTTCATCCAATTGTCTAATCATCCATGGTTCTCTTTGTTTCGCAAGTTGAGCTTCTGCTGATTAATTGTTGTGTGTTGCTGGCTCCTTATAGCCGCGAGGTGGAAATCAAACATGAGTAATACATTCTACCGCATTTGATTCTTATCAATATAGTAGAACCCTAGGATGTGAGGATACTTTATCCATTGGTTTAATCTTCCTTGGCTCTCATTGTTTCGCAAGGTAAGCTTGTGCTGGTTAATTCTTGTGTGCTGATGGCTCATTACAGCCTTGAATTGAAAATCAAACACACTAATGCGTCTAGCTTATTGGATTGTTATCAATGTAGTAGAACCCTAGGATGTGACGATACTTCATCCCTTAGTCTAATCTTCCATGGTTCGACTTGTTGGCAAGTTAAGTTTGACCTAGTTAATTATGATGTGTTGTTGGCTCCTCATTGCCGTGAGTTGCACAAATTAAACACACATAATACATTCCTGTTTATTTCAATCTTATCAATCTAGTAGAACCATAGGATGTGACGATACTTCATCCGTTAGTCTAATCTTCCTGGTTCGACTTGTTTCTCAAGTTAAGTTTAGGTTGGACAATTGTTGTGGGTTGTTGGCACCATATAGACGTGAGTCGCAAATCAAAAACATCAAATACATTCTATTATGCTCAATCTTATTAGTCTAGCGTAACCCTAGGATATGATGATACTTTATCCATTGGTCTAATCTTCCTTGGTTGTCCTTGTTTCGCAAGTTAAGCTTCACGCAAATTGTCGTGTGTTGTTCGCTCCTTATAGCTCAAGTGCAAATCAAACAAACCTAATACATTCTAGCACATTTGATTCTTATCAATATAGTAGAATCCAAGGATGTGACGATGCTTCATCCTCTAGTCTAATCTTCCCTGGTTCGACTTGTTTAGCGAGTTAAGTTTGTGCAAGTTTATTATTGTTTGTTGTTTGCTTGTTATAGCCGTGAGTTGCACATCAAACACATCTAATACATTCTAGCGCATTAGAATCTAGTCAATTCAGTGAGAACCCTAGGATGTGGTGATATATTATCAATTGGTCTAATCTTCCTTGGTTCTTCTTGTTTCGCAAGTTAAGCTTGTGCTGGTTAATTGTTGTGTGTTGTTGGTTCCTTATACCCGTGAAACACAAATCAAACACACGTAATACATTCTAGCTTATTTGATTCTTATCAATGTAGTAGAACCCTAGGATGTGAGTATGCTTCATCCATTAGTCTAATCTTCCCTGGTTCGACTTATTTCGCAAATTAACTCTGACCTTGTTCAATGTTATGTGTTGTTGGCCCCTTTAGCAGTGAGGTGCATTTTAAACACATCTAAGACAGTCTAGTGCATTTGAATCTTATCAATCTACTTGAACCCTATGATGTGATGATACTTCATCCTTTTGTCTAATCTTTCATGGTTCTCCTTGTTTCGCAAGTTAAGCTTCTGTTGATAAATTGTTGTGTGTTGGTGGCACCATATAGCTGTGAGTTGCAGAACAAACACACCTAATACATTCTAGTGGCTTTCAATCTTATCAATCTAGTACAACCTTAGAATGTCACGATACTTCATCCTTAAGTCTCATCTTCCCTGGTTACACTTGTTTCGCAAGTAAAGTTTGGGCTGGATAATTGTTGTGTGTTCTTAGCTCCTTATAGCCGTGAGGTGCACATCAAATACGTCTAATATATTATGGTTTATTTGAATCTTATCAATCCAGTAGAACCCTAGGATATGATGATACTTAATCCCATTGTCTAATCATCCATGGTTCTCTTTGTTTCGCAAGTTGAGCTTCTCTTGATTAATTGTTGTGTGTTGTTGGCTCCTTATAGCCGTGAGGTGCAAATCAATCACGACTAATACATTGTAAAGCATTTGATTCATATCAATATAGTAGAAACCTACGATGTGATGATACTTTCTTCATTGGTTTTATCTTCCTTGGCTCTCCTTGTTTCGCAAGGCATGCTTGTGCTGGTTAATTGTTGTGTGTTGTTGGCACCTTATAGCCTTGAATGGCAAATTAACCACACTAATGCAATCTAGCTCATTGGATTCTTGTCAATTTAGTAGAACCCTAGGATGTGACGATACATTATCCCTTAGTCTAATCTTCCATGGTTCGACTTGTTGGCGTTAAGTTTGACCTGGTTAATTATGATATGTTGTTGGCTGTTTATTGCCGTGACGTGCACATCAAACACGTCTAATATATTCTAGTGCATTTGAATCTTATCAATCCAACAGAACCCAAGGATGTGATGATAGTTCATCCAATTGTCTAATCATCCATGGTTCTCTTTGTTTCGCAAGTTGAGCTTCTGCTGATTAATTGTTGTGTGTTGCTGGCTCCTTATAGCCGCGAGGTGGAAATCAAACATGAGTAATACATTCTACCGCATTTGATTCTTATCAATATAGTAGAACCCTAGGATGTGAGGATACTTTATCCATTGGTTTAATCTTCCTTGGCTCTCATTGTTTCGCAAGGTAAGCTTGTGCTGGTTAATTGTTGTGTGCTGCTGGCTCCTTACAGCCTTGAATTGAAAATCAAACACACTAATGCAGTCTAGCTTATTGGATTGTTATCAATGTAGTAGAACCCTAGGATGTGACGATACTTCATCCCTTAGTCTAATCTTCCATGGTTCGACTTGTTGGCAAGTTAAGTTTGACCTAGTTAATTATGATGTGTTGTTGGCTCCTCATTGCCGTGAGTTGCACAAATTAAACACACATAATACATTCCTGTTTATTTCAATCTTATCAATCTAGTAGAACCATAGGATGTGACGATACTTCATCCGTTAGTCTAATCTTCCCTGGTTCGACTTGTTTCTCAAGTTAAGTTTAGGTTGGACAATTGTTGTGGGTTGTTGGCACCATATAGACGTGAGCTGCAAATCAAAAACATCAAATACATTCTATTGCGTTCGAATCTTATTAGTCTAGCAGAACCCTAGGATATGATGATACTTTATCCATTGGTCTAATCTTCCTTGGTTGTCCTTGTTTCGCAAGTTAAGCTTCTGCTGGCAAATTGCTGTGTGTTGTTCGTTCCTTATAGCCCTGAAGTGCAAATCAAACAAACCTAATACATTCTAGCACATTTGATTCTTATCAATATAGTAGAATCCAAGGATGTGACGATGCTTCATCCTCTAGTCTAATCTTCCCTGGTTCGACTTGTTTAGCGAGTTAAGTTTGTGCAAGTTTATTATTGTTTGTTGTTTGCTTGTTATAGCCGTGAGTTGCACATCAAACACATCTAATACATTCTAGCGCATTAGAATCTAGTCAATTCAGCAGAACCCTAGGATGTGGTGATATATTATCAATTGGTCTAATCTTCCTTGGTTCTTCTTGTTTCGCAAGTTAAGCTTGTGCTGGTTAATTGTTGTGTGTTGTTGGTTCCTTATACCCGTGAAACACAAATCAAACACACGTAATACATTCTAGCTTATTTGATTCTTATCAATGTAGTAGAACCCTAGGATGTGAGTATGCTTCATCCATTAGTCTAATCTTCCCTGGTTCGACTTATTTCGCAAATTAACTCTGACCTTGTTCAATGTTATGTGTTGTTGGCCCCTTTAGCAGTGAGGTGCATTTTAAACACATCTAAGACAGTCTAGTGCATTTGAATCTTATCAATCTACTTGAACCCTATGATGTGATGATACTTCATCCTTTTGTCTAATCTTTCATGGTTCTCCTTGTTTCGCAAGTTAAGCTTCTGTTGATAAATTGTTGTGTGTTGGTGGCACCATATAGCTGTGAGTTGCAGAACAAACACACCTAATACATTCTAGTGGCTTTCAATCTTATCAATCTAGTACAACCTTAGAATGTCACGATACTTCATCCTTAAGTCTCATCTTCCCTGGTTACACTTGTTTACAAGTAAAGTTTAAATGGATAATTGTTGTGTGTTCTTAGCTCCTTATAGCCGTGAGGTGCACATCAAATACGTCTAATATATTATGGTTTATTTGAATCTTATCAATCCAAAGAGAACCCTAGGATGTGATGATACTTAATCGGATTGTCTAATCATCGATGGTTCTCTTTGTTTCGCAAGTTGAGCTTCTCTTGATTAATTGTTGTGTGTTGTTGGCTCCTTATAGCCGTGAGGTGCAAATCAATCACGACTAATACATTGTAAAGCATTTGATTCATATCAATATAGTAGAAACCTACGATGTGATGATACTTTCTTCATTGGTTTTATCTTCCTTGCTCTCCTTGTTTCGCAAGGCATGCTTGTCTTTGGTTAATTGTTGTGTGTTGTTGGCACCTTATAGCCTTGAATGGCAAATTAACCACACTAATGCAATCTAGCTCATTGGATTCTTGTCAATTTAGTAGAACCCTAGGACGTGACGATACATTATCCCTTAGTCTAATCTTCCATGGTTCGACTTGTTGGCAAGTTAAGTTTGACCTGGTTAATTATGATATGTTGTTGGCTGTTTATTGCCGTGACGTGCACATCAAACACGTCTAATATATTCTAGTGCATTTGAATCTTATCAATCCAACAGAACCCAAGGATGTGATGATAGTTCATCCAATTGTCTAATCATCCATGGTTCTCTTTGTTTCGCAAGTTGAGCTTCTGCTGATTAATTGTTGTGTGTTGCTGGCTCCTTATAGCCGCGAGGTGGAAATCAAACATGAGTAATACATTCTACCGCATTTGATTCTTATCAATATAGTAGAACCCTAGGATGTGAGGATACTTTATCCATTGGTTTAATCTTCCTTGGCTCTCATTGTTTCGCAAGGTAAGCTTGTGCTGGTTAATTGTTGTGTGCTGCTGGCTCCTTACAGCCTTGAATTGAAAATCAAACACACTAATGCAGTCTAGCTTATTGGATTGTTATCAATGTAGTAGAACCCTAGGATGTGACGATACTTCATCCCTTAGTCTAATCTTCCATGGTTCGACTTGTTGGCAAGTTAAGTTTGACCTAGTTAATTATGATGTGTTGTTGGCTCCTCATTGCCGTGAGTTGCACAAATTAAACACACATAATACATTCTGCTTATTTCAATCTTATTAGTCTAGCAGAACCATAGGATGTGACGATACTTCATCCGTTAGTCTAATCTTCCCTGGTTCAACTTGTTTCTCAAGTTAAGTTTAGGTTGGACAATTGTTGTGGGTTGTTGGCACCATATAGACGTGAGCTGCAAATCAAAACATCAAATACATTCTATTGCGTTCGAATCTTATTAGTCTAGCAGAACCCTAGGATATGATGATACTTTATCCATTGGTCTAATCTTCCTTGGTTGTCCTTGTTTCGCAAGTTAAACCTTCGGCAAATTGTCGTGTGTTGTTCGCTCCTTATAGCCCAAGTGCAAATCAAACAAACCTAATACATTCTAGCACATTTGATTCTTATCAATATAGTAGAATCCAAGGATGTGACGATGCTTCATCCTCTAGTCTAATCTTCCCTGGTTCGACTTGTTTAGCGAGTTAAGTTTGTGCAAGTTTATTATTGTTTGTTGTTTGCTTGTTATAGCCGTGAGTTGCACATCAAACACATCTAATACATTCTAGCGCATTAGAATCTAGTCAATTCAGCTGAACCCTAGGATGTGGTGATATATTATCAATTGGTCTAATCTTCCTTGGTTCTTCTTGTTTCGCAAGTTAAGCTTGTGCTGGTTAATTGTTGTGTGTTGTTGGTTCCTTATACCCGTGAAACACAAATCAAACACACGTAATACATTCTAGCTTATTTGATTCTTATCAATGTAGTAGAACCCTAGGATGTGAGTATGCTTCATCCATTAGTCTAATCTTCCCTGGTTCGACTTATTTCGCAAATTAACTCTGACCTTGTTCAATGTTATGTGTTGTTGGCCCCTTTAGCAGTGAGGTGCATTTTAAACACATCTAAGACAGTCTAGTGCATTTGAATCTTATCAATCTACTTGAACCCTATGATGTGATGATACTTCATCCTTTTGTCTAATCTTTCATGGTTCTCCTTGTTTCAAGTTAAGCTTATTGATAAATTGTTGTGTGTTGGTGGCACCATATAGTGTGAGTTGCAGAACAAACACACCTAATACATTCTAGTGGCTTTCAATCTTATCAATCTAGTACAACCTTAGAATGTCACGATACTTCATCCTTAAGTCTCATCTTCCCTGGTTACACTTGTTTCGCAAGTAAAGTTTGAATGGATAATTGTTGTGTGTTCTTAGCTCCTTATAGCCGTGAGGTGCACATCAAATACGTCTAATATATTATGGTTTATTTGAATCTTATCAATCCAAAGAGAACCCTAGGATATGATGATACTTAATCCCATTGTCTAATCATCCATGGTTCTCTTTGTTTCGCAAGTTGAGCTTCTCTTGATTAATTGTTGTGTGTTGTTGGCTCCTTATAGCCGTGAGGTGCAAATCAATCACGACTAATACATTGTAAAGCATTTGATTCATATCAATATAGTAGAAACCTACGATGTGATGATACTTTCTTCATTGGTTTTATCTTCCTTGGCTCTCCTTGTTTCGCAAGGCATGCTTGCCGTTAATTGTTGTGTGTTGTTGACACCTTATAGCCTTGAATGGCAAATTAACCACACTAATGCAATCTAGCTCATTGGATTCTTGTCAATTTAGTAGAACCCTAGGATGTGACGATACATTATCCCTTAGTCTAATCTTCCATGGTTCGACTTGTTGGCAAGTTAAGTTTGACCTGGTTAATTATGATATGTTGTTGGCTGTTTATTGCCGTGACGTACATCAAACACGTCTAATATATTCTAGTGCATTTGAATCTTATCAATCCAACAGAACCCAAGGATGTGATGATAGTTCATCCAATTGTCTAATCATCCATGGTTCTCTTTGTTTCGCAAGTTGAGCTTCTGCTGATTAATTGTTGTGTGTTGCTGGCTCCTTATAGCCGCGAGGTGGAAATCAAACATGAGTAATACATTCTACCGCATTTGATTCTTATCAATATAGTAGAACCCTAGGATGTGAGGATACTTTATCCATTGGTTTAATCTTCCTTGGCTCTCATTGTTTCGCAAGTAAGCTTGTGGTTAATTGTTGTGTGTCTTTGGCTCATGACCTTGAATTGAAAATCAAACACACTAATGCAAATTAGCTTATTGGATTGTTATCAATGTAGTAGAACCCTAGGATGTGACGATACTTCATCCCTTAGTCTAATCTTCCATGGTTCGACTTGTTGGCAAGTTAAGTTTGACCTAGTTAATTATGATGTGTTGTTGGCTCCTCATTGCCGTGAGTTGCACAAATTAAACACACATAATACATTCTGCTTATTTCAATCTTATCAATCTAGTAGAACCATAGGATGTGACGATACTTCATCCGCTTGTCTAATCTTCCCCGGTTCGACTTGTTTCTCAAGTTAAGTTTAGGTTGGACAATTGTTGTGGGTTGTTGGCACCATATAGACGTGAGTCGCAAATCAAAACATCAAATACATTCTATTGCGTTCGAATCTTATTAGTCTAGCGTAACCCTAGGATATGATGATACTTTATCCATTGGTCTAATCTTCCTTGGTTGTCCTTGTTTCGCAAGTTAAGCTTCACGCAAATTGTCGTGTGTTGTTCGTTCCTTATAGCCCCAAGTGCAAATCAAACAAACCTAATACATTCTAGCACATTTGATTCTTATCAATATAGTAGAATCCAAGGATGTGACGATGCTTCATCCTCTAGTCTAATCTTCCCTGGTTCGACTTGTTTAGCGAGTTAAGTTTGTGCAAGTTTATTATTGTTTGTTGTTTGCTTGTTATAGCCGTGAGTTGCACATCAAACACATCTAATACATTCTAGCGCATTAGAATCTAGTCAATTCAGCAGAACCCTAGGATGTGGTGATATATTATCAATTGGTCTAATCTTCCTTGGTTCTTCTTGTTTCGCAAGTTAAGCTTGTGCTGGTTAATTGTTGTGTGTTGTTGGTTCCTTATACCCGTGAAACACAAATCAAACACACGTAATACATTCTAGCTTATTTGATTCTTATCAATGTAGTAGAACCCTAGGATGTGAGTATGCTTCATCCATTAGTCTAATCTTCCCTGGTTCGACTTATTTCGCAAATTAACTCTGACCTTGTTCAATGTTATGTGTTGTTGGCCCTTTAGTGAGGTGCATTTTAAACACATCTAAGACAGTCTAGTGCATTTGAATCTTATCAATCTACTTGAACCCTATGATGTGATGATACTTCATCCTTTTGTCTAATCTTTCATGGTTCTCCTTGTTTCGCAAGTTAAGCTTCTGTTGATAAATTGTTGTGTGTTGGTGGCACCATATAGCTGTGAGTTGCAGAACAAACACACCTAATACATTCTAGTGGCTTTCAATCTTATCAATCTAGTACAACCTTAGAATGTCACGATACTTCATCCTTAAGTCTCATCTTCCCTGGTTACACTTGTTTCGCAAGTAAAGTTTGGTGGATAATTGTTGTGTGTTCTTAGCTCCTTATAGCCGTGAGGTGCACATCAAATACGTCTAATATATTATGGTTTATTTGAATCTTATCAATCCAGTAGAACCCTAGGATATGATGATACTTAATCCCATTGTCTAATCATCCATGGTTCTCTTTGTTTCGCAAGTTGAGCTTCTCTTGATTAATTGTTGTGTGTTGTTGGCTCCTTATAGACGTGAGGTGCAAATCAATCACGACTAATACATTGTAAAGCATTTGATTCATATCAATATAGTAGAAACCTACGATGTGATGATACTTTCTTCATTGGTTTTATCTTCCTTGGCTCTCCTTGTTTCGCAAGGCATGCTTGTGCTGGTTAATTGTTGTGTGTTGTTGGCACCTTATAGCCTTGAATGGCAAATTAACCACACTAATGCAATCTAGCTCATTGGATTCTTGTCAATTTAGTAGAACCCTAGGACGTGACGATACATTATCCCTTAGTCTAATCTTCCATGGTTCGACTTGTTGGCAAGTTAAGTTTGACCTGGTTAATTATGATATGTTGTTGGCTGTTTGTTGCCGTGACGTGCACATCAAACACGTCTAATATATTCTAGTGCATTTGAATCTTATCAATCCAACAGAACCCAAGGATGTGATGATAGTTCATCCAATTGTCTAATCATCCATAGTTCTCTTTGTTTCGCAAGTTGAGCTTCTGCTGATTAATTGTTGTGTGTTGCTGGCTCCTTATAGCCGCGAGGTGGAAATCAAACATGAGTAATACATTCTACCGCATTTGATTCTTATCAATATAGTAGAACCCTAGGATGTGAGGATACTTTATCCATTGGTTTAATCTTCCTTGGCTCTCATTGTTTCGCAAGGTAAGCTTGTGCTGGTTAATTGTTGTGTGTCTTTGCCTCATGACCTTGAATTGAAAATCAAACACACTAATGCAGTCTAGCTTATTGGATTGTTATCAATGTAGTAGAACCCTAGGATGTGACGATACTTCATCCCTTAGTCTAATCTTCCATGGTTCGACTTGTTGGCAAGTTAAGTTTGACCTAGTTAATTATGATGTGTTGTTGGCTCCTCATTGCCGTGAGTTGCACAAATTAAACACACATAATACATTCCTGTTTATTTCAATCTTATCAATCTAGTAGAACCATAGGATGTGACGATACTTCATCCGTTAGTCTAATCTTCCCTGGTTCGACTTGTTTCTCAAGTTAAGTTTAGGTTGGACAATTGTTGTGGGTTGTTGGCACCATATAGACGTGAGCGCAAATCAAAACATCAAATACATTCTATTGCGTTCGAATCTTATTAGTCTAGCGTAACCCTAGGATATGATGATACTTTATCCATTGGTCTAATCTTCCTTGGTTGTCCTTGTTTCGCAAGTTAAGCTTCACGGCAAATTGTCGTGTTGTTCGTTCCTTATAGCCTCAAGTGCAAATCAAACAAACCTAATACATTCTAGCACATTTGATTCTTATCAATATAGTAGAATCCAAGGATGTGACGATGCTTCATCCTCTAGTCTAATCTTCCCTGGTTCGACTTGTTTAGCGAGTTAAGTTTGTGCAAGTTTATTATTGTTTGTTGTTTGCTTGTTATAGCCGTGAGTTGCACATCAAACACATCTAATACATTCTAGCGCATTAGAATCTAGTCAATTCAGCAGAACCCTAGGATGTGGTGATATATTATCAATTGGTCTAATCTTCCTTGGTTCTTCTTGTTTCGCAAGTTAAGCTTGTGCTGGCTAATTGTTGTGTGTTGTTGGTTCCTTATACCCGTGAAACACAAATCAAACACACGTAATACATTCTAGCTTATTTGATTCTTATCAATGTAGTAGAACCCTAGGATGTGAGTATGCTTCATCCATTAGTCTAATCTTCCCTGGTTCGACTTATTTCGCAAATTAACTCTGACCTTGTTCAATGTTATGTGTTGTTGGCCCCTTTAGCAGTGAGGTGCACTTCAAACACTTCTAAGACGGTCTAGTGCATTTGAATCTTATCAATCTACTTGAACCGTAAGATGTGATGAAACTTCATCCATTTGTCTAATCTTCCATGGTTCTCCTTGTTTCGCAAGTTAAGCTTGTGCTGATAAATTGTTGTGTGTTGGTGGCTCCATATAGCTGTGAGTTGCAGAACAAACACACCTAATACATTCTAGTGCCTTTCAATCTTATCAATCTAGTACAACCTTAGAATGTCACAATACTTCATCCTTAAGTCTCGTCTTCCCTGGTTCAACTTGTTTCGCAAGTAAAGTTTGGGCAGGATAATTGCTGTGTGTTCTTAGCTCCTTATAGCGGTGAGGTGCACATCAAACACGTCTAATATATTCTGGTGCATTTGAATCTTATCAATCCAGTAGAACCCTAGGACGTGATGATACTTAATCCTATTGTCTAATCATCCATGGTTCTCTTTGTTTCGCAAATTGAGCTTCTGCTGATTAATTATTGTGTGATGTTGGCTCCTTATAGCGGGGAGGTGCAAATCAAACACGACTAATACATTCTAGCACATTTGATTCTTACCAATATAGTAGAGCCCTAGAATGTGATGATACTTTCTCCATTGGTTTAATCTTCCTTCGCTCTCCTTGTTTCGCAAGGTAAGCTTTTGCTGGTTAATTGTTGTGTGTTGTTGGCACCTTATAGCCTTGAATGGCAAATCAACCACACTAATGCAGTCTAGCTCATTGGATTCTTATCAATTTAGTAGAACCCTAGGATGTGACGATACTTCATCCCTTAGTCTAATCTTCCTTGGTACGACTTGTTGGCAAGTTAAGTTTGACCTGGTTAGTTATGATGTGTTGTTGGCTCCTTATTGCCGTGAGTTGCACAAATTAAACACACCTAATGCATTCCAGTGCATTTCAATCTTATCAATGTAGTAGAACCATAGGATGTGACGATACTTCATCCGTTAGTCTAATCTTCCCTGGTTCGACTTGTTTCGCAAATTAACTTTGAGCTTGTTCAATGTTATGTGTTGTTGGCCCCTTTAGAAGTGAGGTGCACTTCAAACACATCTAAGCTAGTCTAGTGCATTTGAATCTTATCAATCTAGTTGAACCCAAGGATGTGATGATACTTCATCCACTTGTCTAATATTCCATGGTTCTCCTTGTGTCGCAAGTTAAGCTTATGCTGATAAATTGTTGTCTGTTGGTTGCTCCATATAGCTGTGAGTTGCAGAACAAACACACCTAATACATTCTAGTGCCTTTCAAACTTATCATTCTAGTACAACCTTAGAATGTCACGATGCTTCATCCTTAAGTCTCATCTTCCTTGGTTCAATTTGTTTCGCAAGTAAAGTTTGGGCTGGATAATTGCTGTGTGTTGTTAGCTCCTTATAGCCGTGACGTGCACATCAAACACATCTAATATATTCTAGTGCATTTGAATCTTATCAATCCAATAGAACCCTAGGATGTGATGATACTTCATCCAATTGTCTGATCATCCATGGTTCTCTTTGTTTCGCAAGTTGAGCTTCTGCTGATTAATTGTTGTGTGTTGTTGGCTCCTTATAACCGTGAGGTGCAAATCAAACACGACTAATACATTGTAGCGCATTTGATTCATATCAATATTGTAGAACCCCAGGATGTGATGATACTTTATCCATTGGTTTAATCTTCCTTGGCTCTCCTTGTTTCGCAAGGTAAGCTTGTTTAGTTAATTGTTGTGTATTGTTGGCTCCTTATAGCCTTGAATTGGTAATCAAACACACTAATGCAGTCTAGCTCGTTGGATTCTAATCAATGTAGTAGCACCCTAGGATGTGACGACACATCATCCCTTTGTCTAAACTTCCATGGTTCGAGTTGTTGGCAAGTTAAGTTTGATCTGTTGTTGGCTCCTTATTGCCGTGAGTTGCACAAATTAAACACACCTATTACATTCTAGTGCATTTCAATCCTATCAATCTAGTACAACAATAGGATCTGACAATACTTCATTCGTTAGTCTAATCTTTCCTGGTTCGACTTGTTTCGCAAGTTAAGTTTGGGTTGGATAATTGTTGTGTGTTGTTGGCACCTTATAGCCGTGACGTGCACATCAAAAACATCAAATACATTCTAGTGCATTCAAATCTTATCAGTCTAGTAGAACCCTAGGATATGATGATACTTTATCCATTGGTCTAATCTTCCTTGGTTGTCCTTGTTTCGCAAGTTAAGCTTGTGCTGGCTAATTGCTGTGTGTTGTTTGTTCCTTATAGCCCTGAAGTGCAAATCAAACAAACCTAATACATTCTAGCACATTTGATTCTTATCAATGTAGTAGAATCCAAGAATGTGACAATGCTTCATCATCTAGTCTAAACTTCCTTGGTTTGACTTGTTTAGGGAGTTAAGTTTGTGCAAGTTTACTATTGTTTGTTGTTTGCTTCTTATAGCCGTGAGTTGCACATCAAACACATCTAAAACATTCTAGCGGATTAGAATCTAGTAAACTCAGCAGAACCCTAGATGTGGTGAGACATTATAAATTTGTCAAATCTTCCTTGGTTCTTCTTGTTTCGCAAGTTAAGCTTGTGCTGGTTAATTGTTGTGTGTTGTTGGTCCTCATACCCGTGAAATACAAATCAAACACACGTAATACATTCTAGCTTATTTGATTCTTATCAATGTAGTAGAACCCTAGGATGTGAGGATGCTTCATCCATTAGTCTAATCTTCCCTGGTTCGACTTCTTTCGCAAATTAACTTCGAACTTGTTCAATGTTATGTGTTGTTGGCCCCTTTAGCAGTGAGGTGCACTTTAAACACATCTAAGACAGTCTAGTGCATTTGAATCTTATCAATCTACTTGAACCCTAGGATGTGATGATACTTCATCCATTTGTCTAATCTTTCATGGTTCTCCTTGTTTCGCAAGTTAAGCTTGTGCTGATAAATTGTTGTGTGTTGGTGGCTCCATATAGCTGTGAGTTGCAGAACAAACACACCTAATACATTCTAGTGCCTTTCAATCTTATCAATCTAGTACAACCTTAGAATGTCACGATACTTCATCCTTAAGTCTCATCTTCCCTGGTTCAACTTGTTTATAAGTAAAGTTTGAAATTGGATAATTCTTTGTGTGTTGTTAGCTCCTTATAGCCGTGACGTGCACATCAAACACATCTAATATATTCTAGTGCATTTGAATCTTATCAATCCAATAGAACCCTAGGATGTGATGATACTTCATCCAATTGTCTGATCATCCATGGTTCTCTTTGTTTCGCAAGTTGAGCTTCTGCTGATTAATTGTTGTGTGTTGTTGGCTCCTTATAACCGTGAGGTGCAAATCAAACACGACTAATACATTGTAGCGCATTTGATTCATATCAATATTGTAGAACCCCAGGATGTGATGATACTTTATCCATTGGTTTAATCTTCCTTGGCTCTCCTTGTTTCGCAAGGTAAGCTTGTGCTGGTTAATTGTTGTGTATTGTTGGCTCCTTATAGCCTTGAATTGGTAATCAAACACACTAATGCAGTCTAGCTCGTTGGATTCTAATCAATGTAGTAGCACCCTAGGATGTGACGACACATCATCCCTTTGTCTAAACTTCCATGGTTCGAGTTGTTGGCAAGTTAAGTTTGATCTGTTGTTGGCTCCTTATTGCCGTGAGTTGCACAAATTAAACACACCTATTACATTCTAGTGCATTTCAATCCTATCAATCTAGTACAACAATAGGATCTGACAATACTTCATTCGTTAGTCTAATCTTTCCTGGTTCGACTTGTTTATAAGTTAAGTTTGGGTTGGATAATTGTTGTGTGTTGTTGGCACCTTATAGCCGTGACGTGCCCATCAAAAACCTCAAATTCATTCTAGTGCATTCAAAGCCTATCAGCCTAGTAGAGCCCTAGGATAAGATGATACGTTATCCACTGGTCTAATCTTCCTTGGTTGTGCTTGTTTCCCAAGTTAAGCTTGTCTTTGGCTAATTCTTTGTGTGTTGTTTGTTCCTTATAGCCCTGAAGTGCAAATCAAACAAACCTAATACATTCTAGCACATTTGATTCTTATCAATGTAGTAGAATCCAAGAATGTGACAATGCTTCATCATCTAGTCTAAACTTCCTTGGTTTGACTTGTTTAGGGAGTTAAGTTTGTGCAAGTTTACTATTGTTTGTTGTTTGCTTCTTATAGCCGTGAGTTGCACATCAAACACATCTAAAACATTCTAGCGGATTAGAATCTAGTAAACTCAGCAGAACCCTAGATGTGGTGAGACATTATAAATTTGTCAAATCTTCCTTGGTTCTTCTTGTTTCGCAAGTTAAGCTTGTGCTGGTTAATTGTTGTGTGTTGTTGGTCCTCATACCCGTGAAATACAAATCAAACACACGTAATACATTCTAGCTTATTTGATTCTTATCAATGTAGTAGAACCCTAGGATGTGAGGATGCTTCATCCATTAGTCTAATCTTCCCTGGTTCGACTTCTTTCGCAAATTAACTTCGAACTTGTTCAATGTTATGTGTTGTTGGCCCCTTTAGCAGTGAGGTGCACTTTAAACACATCTAAGACAGTCTAGTGCATTTGAATCTTATCAATCTACTTGAACCCTAGGATGTGATGATACTTCATCCATTTGTCTAATCTTTCATGGTTCTCCTTGTTTCGCAAGTTAAGCTTGTGCTGATAAATTGTTGTGTGTTGGTGGCTCCATATAGCTGTGAGTTGCAGAACAAACACACCTAATACATTCTAGTGCCTTTCAATCTTATCAATCTAGTACAACCTTAGAATGTCACGATACTTCATCCTTAAGTCTCATCTTCCCTGGTTCAACTTGTTTCACAAGTAAAGTTTGGGCTTGATAATTGTTGTGTGTTCTTAGATCCTTATAGCCCTGAGGTGCACATCAAATACGTCTAATATATTCTGGTGGATTTGAATCTTATCAATCCAGTAGAACCCTAGGATGTGATGATACTTAATCCCATTGTCTAATCATCCATGGTTCTTTTTGTTTCGCAAGTTGAGCTTCTGCTTACTAATTGTTGTGTGTTGTTGGTTCATTATAGCCGTGAGGTGCAAATCAAACACAACTAATACATTATAGCGCATTTGATTTTTATCAATATAGTAGAACCCTAGGATGTGATGATACTTTCTCCATTGGTTTAATCTTCCTTGGCTCTCTTTGTTTCGAAAGGTTAGCTTGTGCTGGTTAATTTTGTGTGTTGTTGGCACCTTATAGCCTTGAATGGCAAATCAACAACACTAATACAATCTAGCTCATTGGATTCTTATCAATTTAGTAGAACCCTAGGATGTGACGATATATCTTCCCTTAGTCAAATCTTCCGTGGTTCGACTTGTTAGCATGTTAAGTTTGACCTGGTTAATTATGATGTGTTGTTGGCTCCTTATTGCCGTGAGGTGCACATCAAACACGTCTAATATATTCTAGTGCATTTGAATCTTATCAATCCAATAGAACCCTAGGATGTGATGATACTTCATCCAATTGTCTGATCATCCATGGTTCTCTTTGTTTCGCAAGTTGAGCTTCTGCTGATTAATTGTTGTGTGTTGTTGGCTCCTTATAGACGTGAGGTGCAAATCAAACACGACTAATACATTGTAGCGCATTTGATTCATATCAATATTGTAGAACCCCAGGATGTGATGATACTTTATCCATTGGTTTAATCTTCCTTGGCTCGCCTTGTTTCGCAAGGTAAGCTTGTGCTGGTTAATTGTTGTGTATTGTTGGCTCCTTATAGCCTTGAATTGGTAATCAAACACACTAATGCAGTCTAGCTTATTGGAATGTTATCAATGTAGTAGAACCCTAGGATGTGACGATACTTCATCCCCTAGTGTAATCTTCCATGGTTCGACTTGTTGGCAAGTTAAGTTTGACCCAGTTAATTATGATGTGTTGTTGGCTCCTTATTGCCGTGAGTTGCACAAATTAAACACACATAATACATTCCTGTTTATTTCAATCTTATCAATCTAGTAGAACTATAGGATGTGACGATACTTCATCCGTTAGTCTAATCTTCCCTGGTTCGACTTGTTTCGCAAGTTAAGTTTAGGTTGGACAATTGTTGTGGGTTGTTGGCACCATATAGACGTGAGGTGCAAATCAAAAACATCAAATACGTTCTAGTGCGTTCGAATCTTATCAGTCTAGCAGAACCCTAGGAAATGATGATACTTTATCCATTGGTCTAATCTTCCTTGGTTGTCCTTGTTTAGCAAGTTAAGCTTCTGCTGGAAAATTGCTGTGTGTTGTTCGTTCCTTATAGCCCTAAAGTGCAAATCAAACAAACCTAATACATTCTAGCACATTTGATTCTTATCAATGTAGTAGAATCCAAGGATGTGACGATGCTTCATCCTCTAGTCTAATCTTCCCTGGTTCGACTTGTTTAGCGAGTTAAGTTTGTGCAAGTTTATTATTGTTTGTTGTTTGCTTGTTATAGCCGTGAGTTGCACATCAAACACATCTAATACATTCTAGCGCATTAGAATCTAGTCAATTCAGCAGAACCCTAGGATGTGGTGATATATTATCAATTGGTCTAATCTTCCTTGTTTCTTCTTGTTTCGCAAGTTGAGCTTGTGCTGGTTAATTGTTGTGTGTAGTTGGTTCCTCATAACCGTGAAACACAAATCAAACACACGTAATACATTCTAGCTTATTTGATTCTTATCAATGTAGTAGAACCCTAGGATGTGAGTATGCTTCATCCATTAGTCTAATCTTCCCTGGTTCGACTTCTTTCGCAAATTAACTTTGACCTTGTTCAATGTTATGTGTTGTTGGCCCCATTAGAATTGAGTTGCACTTCAAACACATCTAAGACGGTCTAGTGCATTTGAATCTTATCAATCTACTTGAACCCTAAGATGTGATGATACTTCATCCATTTGTCTAATCTTCCATGGTTTTCCTTGTTTCGCAAGTTAAGCTTGTGCTGATAAATTGTTGTGTGTTGGTGGCTCCATATAGCTGTGAGTTGCAGAACAAACAAACCTAATACATTCTAGTGCCTTTCAATCTTATCAATCTAGTACAACCTTAGAATGTCACGATACTCCATCCTTAAGTCTCATCTTCTTTGGTTCAACTTGTTTCACAAGTAAAGTTTGAATTTGGATAATTTTGTGTGTTCTTAGCTCCTTATAGCCGTGAGGAGCACATCAAACACATCTAATATATTCGTGCATTTGAATCTTATCAATCCAAAGAGAACCCTAGGATGTGATGATACTTAATCCTATTGTCTAATCATCCATGGTTCTCTTTGTTTCGCAAGTTGAGCTTCTGCTGATTAATTAATGTGTGTTGTTGGCTCCTTATAGCCGTGAGGTGCAAATCAAACACGACTAATACATTCTAGCGCATTTGATTCTTACCAATATAGTAGAGCCCTAGGATGTGATGATACATTCTCCATTGGTTTAATCTTCCTTAGCTCTCCTTGTTTCGCAAGGTAAGCTTGTGCTGGTTAATTGTTGTGTGTTGTTGGCACCTTATAGCCTTGAATGGCAAATCAACCACACTAATGTAGTCTAGCTCATTGGATTCTTATCAATTTAGTAGAACCCTAGGATGTGACGATACTTCATCCCTTAGTCTAATCTTCCATGGTTCGACTTGTTGGCAAGTTAAGTTTTACCTAGTTAATTATGATGTGTTGTTGGCTTCTTATTGCCGTGTGTTGCACAAATTAAACACACCTAATACATTCCAGTTTATTTCAATCTTATCAGCCTAGTAGAACGATAGGATGTGACGATAATTCATCCGTTAGTCTAATCTTCCCTGGTTCGACTTGTTTCGCAAGTTAAGTTTAGGTTGGATAATTCTTGTGGGTTGTTGGCACTTTATAGCCGTTAGGTGCAAATCAAACACGACTAATACATTCTAGCGCATAAGATTCTTATCAATATAGTAGAACCCTAGGATGTGATGATACTTTCTCCATTGGTTTAATCTTCCTTGGCTCTCCTTGTTTCGCAAGGTAAGCTTGTGCTGGTTAATTGTTGTGTGTTGTTGGCACCTTATAGCCTTGAATGGCAAATCAACCACACTAATGCAGTCTAGCTCATTGGATTCTTATCAATTTAGTAGAACCCTAGGATGTGACGATACTTCATCCCTTAGTCTAATCTTCCCTGGTTCGACTTGTTTAGCGAGTTAAGTTTGTGCAAGTTTATTATTGTTTGTTGTTTGCTTGTTATAGCCGTGAGTTGCACATCAAACACATCTAATACATTCTAGTGCATTAGAATCTAGTCAATTCAGCAGAACCCTAGGATGTGGTGATATATTATCAATTGGTCTAATCTTCCTTGTTTCTTCTTGTTTCGCAAGTTGAGCTTGTGCTGGTTAATTGTTGTGTGTAGTTGGTTCCTCATAACCGTGAAACACAAATCAAACACACGTAATACATTCTAGCTTATTTGATTCTTATCAATGTAGTAGAACCCTAGGATGTGAGTATGCTTCATCCATTAGTCTTATCTTCCCTGGTTCGACTTCTTTCGCAAATTAACTTTGACCTTGTTCAATGTTATGTGTTGTTGGCCCCATTAGAATTGAGTTGCACTTCAAACACATCTAAGACGGTCTAGTGCATTTGAATCTTATCAATCTACTTGAACCCTAAGATGTGATGATACTTCATCCATTTGTCTAATCTTCCATGGTTTTCCTTGTTTCGCAAGTTAAGCTTGTGCTGATAAATTGTTGTGTGTTGGTGGCTCCATATAGCTGTGAGTTGCAGAACAAACAAACCTAATACATTCTAGTGCCTTTCAATCTTATCAATCTAGTACAACCTTAGAATGTCACGATACTCCATCCTTAAGTCTCATCTTCTTTGGTTCAACTTGTTTCACAAGTAAAGTTTGGGCTGGATAATTGCTGTGTGTTCTTAGCTCCTTATAGCCGTGAGGAGCACATCAAACACATCTAATATATTCTGGTGCATTTGAATCTTATCAATCCAGTAGAACCCTAGGATGTGATGATACTTAATCCTATTGTCTAATCATCCATGGTTCTCTTTGTTTCGCAAGTTGAGCTTCTGCTGATTAATTAATGTGTGTTGTTGGCTCCTTATAGCCGTGAGGTGCAAATCAAACACGACTAATACATTCTAGCGCATTTGATTCTTACCAATATAGTAGAGCCCTAGGATGTGATGATACATTCTCCATTGGTTTAATCTTCCTTAGCTCTCCTTGTTTCGCAAGGTAAGCTTGTGCTGGTTAATTGTTGTGTGTTGTTGGCACCTTATAGCCTTGAATGGCAAATCAACCACACTAATGTAGTCTAGCTCATTGGATTCTTATCAATTTAGTAGAACCCTAGGATGTGACGATACTTCATCCCTTAGTCTAATCTTCCATGGTTCGACTTGTTGGCAAGTTAAGTTTTACCTAGTTAATTATGATGTGTTGTTGGCTTCTTATTTCCGTGTGTTGCACAAATTAAACACACCTAATACATTCCAGTTTATTTCATTCTTATCAGCCTAGTAGAACGATAGGATGTGACGATAATTCATCCGTTAGTCTAATCTTCCCTGGTTCGACTTGTTTCGCAAGTTAAGTTTAGGTTGGATAATTCTTGTGGGTTGTTGGCACTTTATAGCCGTTAGGTGCAAATCAAACACGACTAATACATTCTAGCGCATAAGATTCTTATCAATATAGTAGAACCCTAGGATGTGATGATACTTTCTCCATTGGTTTAATCTTCCTTGGCTCTCCTTGTTTCGCAAGGTAAGCTTGTCACGGTTCATTGTTGTGTGTTGTTGGCACCTTATAGCCTTGAATGGCAAATCAACCACACTAATGCAGTCTAGCTCATTGGATTCTTATCAATTTAGTAGAACCCTAGGATGTGACGATACTTCATCCCTTAGTCTAATCTTCCATGGTTCGACTTGTTGGCAAGTTAAGTTTTACCTAGTTAATTATGATGTGTTGTTGGCTTCTTATTGCCGTGTGTTGCACAAATTAAACACACCTAATACATTCCAGTTTATTTCAATCTTATCAGCCTAGTAGAACGATAGGATGTGACGATAATTCATCCGTTAGTCTAATCTTCCCTGGTTCGACTTGTTTCGCAAGTTAAGTTTAGGTTGGATAATTCTTGTGGGTTGTTGGCACTTTATAGCCGTTAGGTGCAAATCAAACATGACTAATACATTCAAGCGCATAAGATTCTTATCAATATAGTAGAACCCTAGGATGTGATGATACTTTCTCCATTGGTTTAATCTTCCTTGGCTCTCCTTGTTTCGCAAGGTAAGCTTGTGCTGGTTAATTGTTGTGTGTTGTTGGCCCCTTATAGCGTTGAATGGCAAATCAACCACACGAATGCAGTCTAGCTCATTGGATTCGTATCAATTTAGTAGAACCCTACGATGTGACGATACTTCATCCCTTAGTCTAATCTTCCATGGTTCGATTTCTTGGCAAGTTAAGTTTGAGCTGGTTAATTATGATGTGTTGTTGGCTCCTTATTGCTGTGAGTTGCACAAATTAAACACACCTAATACATTCCAGGGCATTTCAATCTTATCAATGTAGTAGAACCATAGGATGTGACGATACTTCATCCGTTAGTCTAATCTTCCCTGGTTCGACTTGTTTCGAAAATTAACTTTGAGCTTGTTCAATGTTATGTGTTGTTGGCTCCTTTAGAAGTGAGGTGCATTTCAAACACATCTAAGACAGTCTAGTGCATTTGAATCTTATCAATCTAGTTGAACCCAAGGATGTGATGATACTTCATCCACTTGTCTAATATTCCATGGTTCTCCTTGTTTTGCAAGTTAAGCTTGTGCTGATAAATTGTTGTGTGTTGGTTGCTCCATATAGTTATGAGTTGCAGAACAAACACAGCTAATACATTCTAGTGCCTTTCAATCTTATCAATCTAGTACAACCTTAGAATGTCACGTTACTTCATCCTTAAGTCTCATTTTCCCTGGTTCAACTTGTTTCGCAAGTAAAGTTTGGGCTGGATAATTGCTGTGTGTTCTTAGCTCCTTATAGCCGTGAGGTGCACATCAAATACGTCTAATATATTCTGGTGCATTTGAATCTTATCAATCGAGTAGAACCCTAGGATGTGATGATACTTAATCCCATTGTCTAATCATCCATGGTTTTCTTTGTTTCGCAAGTTGAGCTTCTGCTTATTAATTGTTGTGTGTTGTTGGCTCCTTATAGCCGTGAGGTGCAAATCAAACACGACTAATACATTATAGCGCATTTGATTTTTATCAATATAGTAGAACCCGAGGATGTGATGATACTTTCTCCATTGGTTTAATCTTCCTTGGTTCTCCTTGTTTCGAAAGGTAAACTTGTGCTGGTTAATTGTTGTGTGTTGTTGGCACCTTATAGCCTTGAATGGCAAATCAACCACACTAATGCAGTCTAGCTCATTGGATTCTTATCAATTTAGTAGAACCCTAGGATGTGACGATACTTCATCCCTTAGTCTAATCTTCCATGGTTCGACTTGTTGGCAAGTTAAGTTTTACCTAGTTAATTATGATGTGTTGTTGGCTTCTTATTGCCGTGTGTTGCACAAATTAAACACACCTAATACATTCCAGTTTATTTCAATCTTATCAGCCTAGTAGAACGATAGGATGTGACGATAATTCATCCGTTAGTCTAATCTTCCCTGGTTCGACTTGTTTCGCAAGTTAAGTTTAGGTTGGATAATTCTTGTGGGTTGTTGGCACTTTATAGCCGTTAGGTGCAAATCAAACATGACTAATACATTCAAGCGCATAAGATTCTTATCAATATAGTAGAACCCTAGGATGTGATGATACTTTCTCCATTGGTTTAATCTTCCTTGGCTCTCCTTGTTTCGCAAGGTAAGCTTGTGCTGGTTAATTGTTGTGTGTTGTTGGCCCCTTATAGCGTTGAATGGCAAATCAACCACACGAATGCAGTCTAGCTCATTGGATTCTTATCAATTTAGTAGAACCCTACGATGTGACGATACTTCATCCCTTAGTCTAATCTTCCATGGTTCGATTTCTTGGCAAGTTAAGTTTGAGCTGGTTAATTATGATGTGTTGTTGGCTCCTTATTGCTGTGAGTTGCACAAATTAAACACACCTAATACATTCCAGGGCATTTCAATCTTATCAATGTAGTAGAACCATAGGATGTGACGATACTTCATCCGTTAGTCTAATCTTCCCTGGTTCGACTTGTTTCGCAAATTAACTTTGAGCTTGTTCAATGTTATGTGTTGTTGGCTCCTTTAGAAGTGAGGTGCATTTCAAACACATCTAAGACAGTCTAGTGCATTTGAATCTTATCAATCTAGTTGAACCCAAGGATGTGATGATACTTCATCCACTTGTCTAATATTCCATGGTTCTCCTTGTTTTGCAAGTTAAGCTTGTGCTGATAAATTGTTGTGTGTTGGTTGCTCCATATAGTTATGAGTTGCAGAACAAACACAGCTAATACATTCTAGTGCCTTTCAATCTTATCAATCTAGTACAACCTTAGAATGTCACGTTACTTCATCCTTAAGTCTCATTTTCTCTGGTTCAACTTGTTTCGCAAGTAAAGTTTAAATTTGGATAATTCTTTGTGTGTTCTTAGCTCCTTATAGCCGTGAGGTGCACATCAAATACGTCTAATATATTCTGGTGCATTTGAATCTTATCAATCGAGTAGAACCCTAGGATGTGATGATACTTAATCCCATTGTCTAATCATCCATGGTTTTCTTTGTTTCGCAAGTTGAGCTTCTGCTTATTAATTGTTGTGTGTTGTTGGCTCCTTATAGCCGTGAGGTGCAAATCAAACACGACTAATACATTATAGCGCATTTGATTTTTATCAATATAGTAGAACCCTAGGATGTGATGATACTTTCTCCATTGGTTTAATCTTCCTTGGTTCTCCTTGTTTCGAAAGGTAAACTTGTGCTGTTTAATTGTTGTGTGTTGTTGTCACCTTATAGCCTTGAATGGCAAATCAACCACACTAATGCAATCTAGCTCATTGGATTCTTATCAATTTAGTAGAACCCTAGGATGTGATGATACATCTTCCCTTAGTCTAATCTTCCATGGTTCGGCTTGTTAGCATGTTAAGTTTGACCTGGTTAGTTATGATGTGTTGTTGGCTCCTTATTGCCGTGAGGTGCACATCAAACACGTCTAATATATTCTAGTGCATTTGAATCTTATCAATCCAATAGAACCCTAGGATGTGATGATACTTCATCCAATTGTCTGATCATCCATGGTTCTCTTTGTTTCGCAAGTTGACCTTCTGCTGATTAATTGTTGTGTGTTGTTGGCACCTTATAGCCGTGAGGTGCAAATCAAACATCACTAATACATTCTAGCGCATTTGATTCTTGTCACAATAGTAGAACCCTAGGATGTGATGATACTTTGTCCATTGGTTTAATCTTCCGTGGCTCTCCTTGTTTCGCAAGGTAAGCTTGTGCTGGTTAATTGTTGTGTGTTGTTGGCTCCTTATTGCCTTGAATTGTAAATCAAACACACTAATGCAGTCTAACTCATTGGATTCTTTTCAATGTTGTAGAACCCTAGGATGTGACGATACTTCATCCCTTAGTCTAATATTCCATGGTTCGACTTGTTGGCAAGTTAAGTTTGACCTGGTTAATTACGATGTGTTGTTGGCTCCTTATTGCCGTGAGTTGCACAAATTAAACACACCTAATACATTCCAGTTTATTTCAATCTTATCAGTCTAGTAGAACCATAGGATGTGACGATAATTCATCCATTAGTCTAATATTCCCTGGTTCGACTTGTTTCCCAAGTTAAGTTTGGGTTGGATAATTGTTGTGTGTTGTTGGCACCTTATAGCCGTGAGGTGCACATCAAACACATCAAATACATTCTAGTGCAATCTAATCTTATCAGTCTACTAGAACCCTAGGATATGATGACACTTTATCCATTGCTCTAATGTTCCTTGGTTGTCCTTGTTTTGCAAGTTAAGCTTGTGCTGGCTAATAGCTGTGTGTTGTTCGTTCCTTATAGCCGTGAAGTGCAAATCAAACGAACCTAATACATTCTAGCACATTTGATTCTTATCAATGTAGTAAAATCCTAGGATGTGACGATGCTTCATCCTCTAGTCTAATCTTCCCTGGTTCGACTTGTTTAGCGAGTTAAGTTTGTGCAAGTTTATTATTGTTTGTTGTTTGCTTGTTATAGCCGTGAGTTGCACATCAAACACATCTAATACATTCTAGCGCATTAGAATCTAGTCAATTCAGCAGAACCCTAGGATGTGGTGATATATTATCAATTGGTCTAATCTTCCTTGGTTCTTCTTGTTTCGCAAGTTAAGCTTGTGCTGGTTAATTGTTGTGTGTTGTTGGTTCCTTATACCCGTGAAACACAAATCAAACACACGTAATACATTCTAGCTTATTTGATTCTTATCAATGTAGTAGAACCCTAGGATGTGAGTATGCTTCATCCATTAGTCTAATCTTCCCTGGTTCGACTTATTTCGCAAATTAACTCTGACCTTGTTCAATGTTATGTGTTGTTGGCCCTTTAGCGGTGAGGTGCATTTTAAACACATCTAAGACAGTCTAGTGCATTTGAATCTTATCAATCTACTTGAACCCTATGATGTGATGATACTTCATCCATTTGTCTAATCTTTCATGGTTCTCCTTGTTTCGCAAGTTAAGCTTCTGTTGATAAATTGTTGTGTGTTGGTGGCACCATATAGCTGTGAGTTGCAGAACAAACACACCTAATACATTCTAGTGGCTTTCAATCTTATCAATCTAGTACAACCTTAGAATGTCACGATACTTCATCCTTAAGTCTCATCTTCCCCTGGTTACACTTGTTTATAAGTAAAGTTTGAAATTTGGATAATTGTTGTGTGTTCTTAGCTCCTTATAGCCGTGAGGTGCACATCAAATACGTCTAATATATTCTGGTTTATTTGAATCTTATCAATCCAGTAGAACCCTAGGATATGATGATACTTAATCCCATTGTCTAATCATCCATGGTTCTCTTTGTTTATAAGTTGAGCTTCTCTTGATTAATTGTTGTGTGTTGTTGGCTCCTTATAGCCGTGAGGTGCAAATCAATCACGACTAATACATTGTAAAGCATTTGATTCATATCAATATAGTAGAAACCTACGATGTGATGATACTTTCTTCATTGGTTTTATCTTCCTTGGCTCTCCTTGTTTATAAGGCATGCTTATCTTTGGTTAATTGTTGTGTGTTGTTGGCACCTTATAGCCTTGAATGGCAAATTAACCACACTAATGCAATCTAGCTCATTGGATTCTTGTCAATTTAGTAGAACCCTAGGATGTGACGATACATTATCCCTTAGTCTAATCTTCCATGGTTCGACTTGTTGGCAAGTTAAGTTTGACCTGGTTAATTATGATATGTTGTTGGCTGTTTATTGCCGTGACGTGCACATCAAACACGTCTAATATATTCTAGTGCATTTGAATCTTATCAATCCAACAGAACCCAAGGATGTGATGATAGTTCATCCAATTGTCTAATCATCCATGGTTCTCTTTGTTTCGCAAGTTGAGCTTCTGCTGATTAATTGTTGTGTGTTGCTGGCTCCTTATAGCCGCGAGGTGGAAATCAAACATGAGTAATACATTCTACGCATTTGATTCTTATCAATATAGTAGAACCCTAGGATGTGAGGATACTTTATCCATTGGTTTAATCTTCCTTGGCTCTCATTGTTTCGCAAGGTAAGCTTGTGCTGGTTAATTGTTGTGTCTTCTTGGCTCCTTGACCTTGAATTGAAAATCAAACACACTAATGCGTCTAGCTTATTGGATTGTTATCAATGTAGTAGAACCCTAGGATGTGACGATACTTCATCCCTTAGTCTAATCTTCCCCAGTTCGACTTGTTCGCAAGTTAAGTTTGACCTGGTTAATTATGATGTGTTGTTGGCTCCTTATTGCCGTGAGTTGCACACATTAAACACACATAATACATTCTGTTTATTTCAATCTTATCAATCTAGTAGAACCATAGGATGTGACGATACTTCATCCGTTAGTCTAATCTTCCTGGTTCGACTTGTTTCTCAAGTTAAGTTTAGGTTGGACAATTGTTGTGGGTTGTTGGCACCATATAGACGTGAGTGCAAATCAAAAACATCAAATACATTCTATTGCGTTCGAATCTTATTAGTCTAGCGTAACCCTAGGATATGATGATACTTTATCCATTGGTCTAATCTTCCTTGGTTGTCCTTGTTTCGCAAGTTAACCTGTGGCAAATTCTTTGTGTGTTGTTCGTTCCTTATAGCCCAAGTGCAAATCAAACAAACCTAATACATTCTAGCACATTTGATTCTTATCAATATAGTAGAATCCAAGGATGTGACGATGCTTCATCCTCTAGTCTAATCTTCCCCTGGTTCGACTTGTTTAGCGAGTTAAGTTTGTGCAAGTTTATTATTGTTTGTTGTTTGCTTGTTATAGCCGTGAGTTGCACATCAAACACATCTAATACATTCTAGCGCATTAGAATCTAGTCAATTCAGCAGAACCCTAGGATGTGGTGATATATTATCAATTGGTCTAATCTTCCTTGGTTCTTCTTGTTTCGCAAGTTAAGCTTGTGCTGGTTAATTGTTGTGTGTTGTTGGTTCCTTATACCCGTGAAACACAAATCAAACACACGTAATACATTCTAGCTTATTTGATTCTTATCAATGTAGTAGAACCCTAGGATGTGAGTATGCTTCATCCATTAGTCTAATCTTCCCTGGTTCGACTTATTTCGCAAATTAACTCTGACCTTGTTCAATGTTATGTGTTGTTGGCCCCTTTAGCAGTGAGGTGCACTTCAAACACTTCTAAGACGGTCTAGTGCATTTGAATCTTATCAATCTACTTGAACCCTATGATGTGATGATACTTCATCCATTTGTCTAATCTTTCATGGTTCTCCTTGTTTCGCAAGTTAAGCTTCTGTTGATAAATTGTTGTGTGTTGGTGGCACCATATAGCTGTGAGTTGCAGAACAAACACACCTAATACATTCTAGTGGCTTTCAATCTTATCAATCTAGTACAACCTTAGAATGTCACGATACTTCATCCTTAAGTCTCATCTTCCCTGGTTACACTTGTTTCGCAAGTAAAGTTTGGGCTGGATAATTGTTGTGTGTTCTTAGCTCCTTATAGCCGTGAGGTGCACATCAAATACGTCTAATATATTCTGGTTTATTTGAATCTTATCAATCCAGTAGAACCCTAGGATATGATGATACTTAATCCCATTGTCTAATCATCCATGGTTCTCTTTGTTTCGCAAGTTGAGCTTCTCTTGATTAATTGTTGTGTGTTGTTGGCTCCTTATAGCCGTGAGGTGCAAATCAATCACGACTAATACATTGTAAAGCATTTGATTCATATCAATATAGTAGAAACCTACGATGTGATGATACTTTCTTCATTGGTTTTATCTTCCTTGGCTCTCCTTGTTTCGCAAGGCATGCTTGTGCTGGTTAATTGTTGTGTGTTGTTGGCACCTTATAGCCTTGAATGGCAAATTAACCACACTAATGCAATCTAGCTCATTGGATTCTTGTCAATTTAGTAGAACCCTAGGATGTGACGATACATTATCCCTTAGTCTAATCTTCCATGGTTCGACTTGTTGGCAAGTTAAGTTTGACCTGGTTAATTATGATATGTTGGTGGTCATTTATTGCCGTGACGCGTGCACATCAAACACGTCTAATATATTCTAGTGCATTTGAATCTTATCAATCCAACAGAACCCAAGGATGTGATGATAGTTCATCCAATTGTCTAATCATCCATGGTTCTCTTTGTTTCGCAAGTTGAGCTTCTGCTGATTAATTGTTGTGTGTTGCTGGCTCCTTATAGCCGCGAGGTGGAAATCAAACATGAGTAATACATTCTACCGCATTTGATTCTTATCAATATAGTAGAACCCTAGGATGTGAGGATACTTTATCCATTGGTTTAATCTTCCTTGGCTCTCATTGTTTCGCAAGGTAAGCTTGTGCTGGTTAATTGTTGTGTGCTGCTGGCTCCTTACAGCCTTGAATTGAAAATCAAACACACTAATGCAGTCTAGCTTATTGGATTGTTATCAATGTAGTAGAACCCTAGGATGTGACGATACTTCATCCCTTAGTCTAATCTTCCATGGTTCGACTTGTTGGCAAGTTAAGTTTGACCTAGTTAATTATGATGTGTTGTTGGCTCCTCATTGCCGTGAGTTGCACAAATTAAACACACATAATACATTCCTGTTTATTTCAATCTTATCAATCTAGTAGAACCATAGGATGTGACGATACTTCATCCGTTAGTCTAATCTTCCCTGGTTCGACTTGTTTCTCAAGTTAAGTTTAGGTTGGACAATTGTTGTGGGTTGTTGGCACCATATAGACGTGAGTCGCAAATCAAAAACATCAAATACATTCTATTGCGTCGAATCTTATTAGTCTAGCGAACCCTACGATATGATGGTACCTTATCTATTGGTCTAATCTTCCTTGGTCCTCCTTGTTTCGCAAGTTAAGCTTCACTGCAAATTGTCAGTGTGTTGTTCGTTCCTTATAGTGGTAAAGTGCAAATCAAACGAACCTAATACATTCTAGCACATTTGATTCTTATCAAATGTAGTAGAATCCTAGGATGTGATGATGCTTCATCTTCTAGTCTAATCTTCCCGGTTTGACTTGTTTAGCAAGTTAAGTTTGCGCTAGTTAATTATTGTTTGTTGTTTGCTTCTTATAGCCGTGAGTTGAACATCAAACATATCTAATACATTCTAGCGAATTTGAATCTTATCAATCCAGCAGAACCCTAGGATGTGGTGATATATTATCAATTGGTCTAATCTTCCTTGGTTCTTCTTGTTTCGCAAGTTAAGCTTGTGCTGGTTAATTGTTGTGTGTTGTTGGTTCCTTATACCCGTGAAACACAAATCAAACACACGTAATACATTCTAGCTTATTTGATTCTTATCAATGTAGTAGAACCCTAGGATGTGAGTATGCTTCATCCATTAGTCTAATCTTCCCTGGTTCGACTTATTTCGCAAATTAACTCTGACCTTGTTCAATGTTATGTGTTGTTGGCCCCTTTAGCAGTGAGGTGCACTTCAAACACTTCTAAGACGGTCTAGTGCATTTGAATCTTATCAATCTACTTGAACCCTATGATGTGATGATACTTCATCCATTTGTCTAATCTTTCATGGTTCTCCTTGTTTCGCAAGTTAAGCTTCTGTTGATAAATTGTTGTGTGTTGGTGGCACCATATAGCTGTGAGTTGCAGAACAAACACACCTAATACATTCTAGTGGCTTTCAATCTTATCAATCTAGTACAACCTTAGAATGTCGCGATACTTCATCCTTAAGTCTCATCTTCCCTGGTTACACTTGTTTCGCAAGTAAAGTTTGAAATTTGGATAATTGTTGTGTGTTCTTAGCTCCTTATAGCCGTGAGGTGCACATCAAATACGTCTAATATATTCTGGTTTATTTGAATCTTATCAATCCAAAGAGAACCCTAGGATATGATGATACTTAATCCCATTGTCTAATCATCCATGGTTCTCTTTGTTTCGCAAGTTGAGCTTCTCTTGATTAATTGTTGTGTGTTGTTGGCTCCTTATAGCCGTGAGGTGCAAATCAATCACGACTAATACATTGTAAAGCATTTGATTCATATCAATATAGTAGAAACCTACGATGTGATGATACTTTCTTCATTGGTTTTATCTTCCTTGGCTCTCCTTGTTTCGCAAGGCATGCTTGTGCTGGTTAATTGTTGTGTGTTGTTGGCACCTTATAGCCTTGAATGGCAAATTAACCACACTAATGCAATCTAGCTCATTGGATTCTTGTCAATTTAGTAGAACCCTAGGATGTGACGATACATTATCCCTTAGTCTAATCTTCCATGGTTCGACTTGTTGGCAAGTTAAGTTTGACCTGGTTAATTATGATATGTTGTTGGCTGTTTATTGCCGTGACGTGCACATCAAACACGTCTAATATATTCTAGTGCATTTGAATCTTATCAATCCAACAGAACCCAAGGATGTGATGATAGTTCATCCAATTGTCTAATCATCCATGGTTCTCTTTGTTTCGCAAGTTGAGCTTCTGCTGATTAATTGTTGTGTGTTGCTGGCTCCTTATAGCCGCGAGGTGGAAATCAAACATGAGTAATACATTCTACCGCATTTGATTCTTATCAATATAGTAGAACCCTAGGATGTGAGGATACTTTATCCGTTGGTTTAATCTTCCTTGGCTCTCATTGTTTCGCAAGGTAAGCTTGTGCTGGTTAATTGTTGTGTGCTGCTGGCTCCTTACAGCCTTGAATTGAAAATCAAACACACTAATGCAGTCTAGCTTATTGGATTGTTATCAATGTAGTAGAACCCTAGGATGTAACGATACTTCGTTCCTTAGTCTAATCTTCCATGGTTCGACTTGTTGGCAAGTTAAGTTTGACCTAGTTAATTATGATGTGTTGTTGGCTCCTCATTGCCGTGAGTTGCACAAATTAAACACACATAATACATTCCTGTTTATTTCAATCTTATCAATCTAGTAGAACCATAGGATGTGACGATACTTCATCCGTTAGTCTAATCTTCCCTGGTTCGACTTGTTTCTCAAGTTAAGTTTAGGTTGGGCAATTGTTGTGGGTTGTTGGCACCATATAGACGTGAGCTGCAAATCAAAAACATCAAATACATTCTATTGCGTTCGAATCTTATTAGTCTAGCAGAACCCTAGGATATGATGATACTTTATCCATTGGTCTAATCTTCCTTGGTTGTCCTTGTTTCGCAAGTTAAGCTTCTGCTGGCAAATTGCTGTGTGTTGTTCGTTCCTTATAGCCCTGAAGTGCAAATCAAACAAACCTAATACATTCTCGCACATTTGATTCTTATCAATATAGTAGAATCCAAGGATGTGACGATGCTTCATCCTCTAGTCTAATCTTCCCTGGTTCGACTTGTTTAGCGAGTTAAGTTTGTGCAAGTTTATTATTGTTTGTTGTTTGCTTGTTATAGCCGTGAGTTGCACATCAAACACATCTAATACATTCTAGCGCATTAGAATCTAGTCAATTCAGCAGAACCCTAGGATGTGGTGATATATTATCAATTGGTCTAATCTTCCTTGGTTCTTCTTGTTTCGCAAGTTAAGCTTGTGCTGGTTAATTGTTGTGTGTTGTTGGTTCCTTATACCCGTGAAACACAAATCAAACACACGTAATACATTCTAGCTTATTTGATTCTTATCAATGTAGTAGAACCCTAGGATGTGAGTATGCTTCATCCATTAGTCTAATCTTCCCTGGTTCGACTTATTTCGCAAATTAACTCTGACCTTGTTCAATGTTATGTGTTGTTGGCCCCTTTAGCAGTGAGGTGCACTTCAAACACTTCTAAGACGGTCTAGTGCATTTGAATCTTATCAATCTACTTGAACCCTAAGATGTGATGAAACTTCATCCATTTGTCTAATCTTCCGTGGTTCTCCTTGTTTCGCAAGTTAAGCTTGTGCTGATAAATTGTTGTGTGTTGGTGGCTCCATATAGCTGTGAGTTGCAGAACAAACACACCTAATACATTCTAGTGCCTTTCAATCTTATCAATCTAGTACAACCTTAGAATGTCACAATACTTCATCCTTAAGTCTCGTCTTCCCTGGTTCAACTTGTTTCGCAAGTAAAGTTTGGGCAGGATAATTGCTGTGTGTTCTTAGCTCCTTATAGCCGTGAGGTGCACATCAAACACGTCTAATATATTCTGGTGCATTTGAATCTTATCAATCCAGTGGAACCCTAGGACGTGATGATACTTAATCCTATTGTCTAATCATCCATGGTTCTCTTTGTTTCGCAAATTGAGCTTCTGCTGATTAATTATTGTGTGTTGTTGGCTCCTTATAGCGGGGAGGTGCAAATCAAACACGACTAATACATTCTAGCACATTTGATTCTTACCAATATAGTAGAGCCCTAGAATGTGATGATACTTTCTCCATTGGTTTAATCTTCCTTAGCTCTCCTTGTTTCGCAAGGTAAGCTTTTGCTGGTTAATTGTTGTGTGTTGTTGGCACCTTATAGCCTTGAATGGCAAATCAACCACACTAATGCAGTCTAGCTCATTGGATTCTTATCAATTTAGTAGAACCCTAGGATGTGACGATACTTCATCCCTTAGTCTAATCTTCCATGGTTCGACTTGTTGGCAAGTTAAGTTTTACCTAGTTAATTATGATGTGTTGTTGGCTTCTTATTGCCGTGTGTTGCACAAATTAAACACACCTAATACATTCCAGTTTATTTCAATCTTATCAGCCTAGTAGAACGATAGGATGTGACGATAATTCATCCGTTAGTCTAATCTTCCCTGGTTCGACTTGTTTCGCAAGTTAAGTTTAGGTTGGATAATTCTTGTGGGTTGTTGGCACCTTATAGCCGTGAGGTGCAAATCAAACACGACTAATACATTCTAGCGCATATGATTCTTATCAATATAGTAGAACCCTAGGATGTGATGATACTTTCTCCATTGGTTTAATCTTCCTTGGCTCTCGTTGTTTCGCAAGGTAAGCTTGTGCTGGTTAATTGTTGTGTGTTGTTGGCCCCTTATAGCGTTGAATGGCAAATCAACCACACTAATGCAGTCTAGCTCATTGGATTCTTATCAATTTAGTAGAACCCTAGGATGTGACGATACTTCATCCCTTAGTCTAATCTTCCTTGGTACGACTTGTTGGCAAGTTAAGTTTGACCTGGTTAGTTATGATGTGTTGTTGGCTCCTTATTGCCGTGAGTTGCACAAATTAAACACACCTAATGCATTCCAGTGCATTTCAATCTTATCAATGTAGTAGAACCATAGGATGTGACGATACTTCATCCGTTAGTCTAATCTTCCCTGGTTCGACTTGTTTCGCAAATTAACTTTGAGCTTGTTCAATGTTATGTGTTGTTGGCCCCTTTAGAAGTGAGGTGCACTTCAAACACATCTAAGACAGTCTAGTGCATTTGAATCTTATCAATCTAGTTGAACCCAAGGATGTGATGATACTTCATCCACTTGTCTAATATTCCATGGTTCTCCTTGTGTCGCAAGTTAAGCTTATGCTGATAAATTGTTGTCTGTTGGTTGCTCCATATAGCTGTGAGTTGCAGAACAAACACACCTAATACATTCTAGTGCCTTTCAAACTTATCATTCTAGTACAACCTTAGAATGTCACGATGCTTCATCCTTAAGTCTCATCTTCCTTGGTTCAATTTGTTTCGCAAGTAAAGTTTGGGCTGGATAATTGCTGTGTGTTGTTAGCTCCTTATAGCCGTGACGTGCACATCAAACACATCTAATATATTCTAGTGCATTTGAATCTTATCAATCCAATAGAACCCTAGGATGTGATGATACTTCATCCAATTGTCTGATCATCCATGGTTCTCTTTGTTTCGCAAGTTGAGCTTCTGCTGATTAATTGTTGTGTGTTGGCTCCTTATAGCCGTGAGGTGCAAATCAAACACGACTAATACATTGTAGCGCATTTGATTCATATCAATATTGTAGAACCCCAGGATGTGATGATACTTTATCCCTTGGTTTAATCTTCCTTGGCTCTCCTTGTTTCGCAAGGTAAGCTTGTGCTGGTTAATTGTTGTGTGTTGTTGGCTCCTTGTTGCTTTGAATTGCGAATCAAACACACTGATGCAGTCTAGCTCATTGGATTCTTATCAATGTAGTAGAACCATCGGATGTGACGATACTTCATCCCTTTGTCTAAACTTCCATGGTTCGAGTTGTTGGCAAGTTAAGTTTGATGTGTTGTTGGCTCCTTATTGCCGTGAGTTGCACAAATTAAACACACCTATTACATTCTAGTGCATTTCAATCCTATCAATCTAGTACAACAATAGGATCTGACAATACTTCTTCCGTTAGTCTAATCTTCCCTGGTTCGACTTGTTTCGTAAGTTAAGTTTGGGTTGGATAATTGTTGTGTGTTGTTGGCACCTTATAGCCGTGAGGTGCACATCAAAAACATCAAAAACATTCTAGTGCATTCGAATCTTATCAGTCTAGTAGAACCCTAGGATATGATGATACTTTATCCATTGGTCTAATCTTCCTTGGTTCTCCTTGTTTCGCAAGTTGAGCTTGTGCTGGCTAATTGCTGTGTGTTGTTCGTTCCTTATAGCCCTGAAGTGCAAATCAAACAAACCTAATACATTCTAGCACATTTGACTCTTATCAATGTAGTAGAATCCAAGAATGTGACAATGCTTCATCATCTAGTCTAAACTTCCTTGGTTTGACTTGTTTAGGGAGTTAAGTTTGTGCAAGTTTACTATTGTTTGTTGTTTGCTTCTTATAGCCGTGAGTTGCACATCAAACACATCTAAAACATTCTAGCGGATTAGAATCTAGTAAACTCAGCAGAACCCTAGATGTGGTGAGACATTATAAATTTGTCAAATCTTCCTTGGTTCTTCTTGTTTCGCAAGTTAAGCTTGTGCTGGTTAATTGTTGTGTGTTGTTGGTCCTCATACCCGTGAAATACAAATCAAACACACGTAATACATTCTAGCTTATTTGATTCTTATCAATGTAGTAGAACCCTAGGATGTGAGGATGCTTCATCCATTAGTCTAATCTTCCCTGGTTCGACTTCTTTCGCAAATTAACTTCGAACTTGTTCAATGTTATGTGTTGTTGGCCCCTTTAGCAGTGAGGTGCACTTTAAACACATCTAAGACAGTCTAGTGCATTTAAATCTTATCAATCTACTTGAACCCTAGGATGTGATGATACTTCATCCATTTGTCTAATCTTTCATGGTTCTCCTTGTTTCGCAAGTTAAGCTTGTGCTGATAAATTGTTGTGTGTTGGTGGCTCCATATAGCTGTGAGTTGCAGAACAAACACACCTAATACATTCTAGTGCCTTTCAATCTTATCAATCTAGTACAACCTTAGAATGTCACGATACTTCATCCTTAAGTCTCATCTTCCCTGGTTCAACTTGTTTCACAAGTAAAGTTTGGGCTTGATAATTGTTGTGTGTTCTTAGCTCCTTATAGCCCTGAGGTGCACATCAAATACGTCTAATATATTCTGGTGGATTTGAATCTTATCAATCCAGTAGAACCCTAGGATGTGATGATACTTAATCCCATTGTCTAATCATCCATGGTTCTTTTTGTTTCGCAAGTTGAGCTTCTGCTTACTAATTGTTGTGTGTTGTTGGTTCATTATAGCCGTGAGGTGCAAATCAAACACGACTAATACATTATAGCGCATTTGATTTTTATCAATATAGTAGAACCCTAGGATGTGATGATACTTTCTCCATTGGTTTAATCTTCCTTGGCTCTCCTTGTTTCGAAAGGTAAGCTTGTGCTGGTTAATTGTTGTGTGTTGTTGGCACCTTATAGCCTTGAATGGCAAATCAACCACACTAATGTAGTCTAGCTCATTGGATTCTTATCAATTGAGTAGAACCCTAGGATGTGACGATACTTCATCCCTTAGTCTAATCTTCCATGGTTCGACTTGTTGGCAAGTTAAGTTTTACCTAGTTAATTATGATGTGTTGTTGGCTTCTTATTGCCGTGTGTTGCACAAATTAAACACACCTAATACATTCCAGTTTATTTCAATCTTATCAGCCTAGTAGAACGATAGGATGTGACGATAATTCATCCGTTAGTCTAATCTTCCCTGGTTCGACTTGTTTCGCAAGTTAAGTTTAGGTTGGATAATTCTTGCGGGTTGTTGGCACTTTATAGCTGTTAGGTGCAAATCAAACACGACTAATACATTCTAGCGCATAAGATTCTTATCAATATAGTAGAACCCTAGGATGTGATGATACTTTCTCCATTGGTTTAATCTTCCTTGGCTCTCCTTGTTTCGCAAGGTAAGCTTGTGCTGGTTAATTGTTGTGTGTTGTTGGCACCTTATAGCCTTGAATGGCAAATCAACCACACTAATGCAGTCTAGCTCATTGGATTCTTATCAATTTAGTAGAACCCTAGGATGTGACGATACTTCATCCCTTAGTCTAATCTTCCATGGTTCGACTTGTTGGCAAGTTAAGTTTTACCTAGTTAATTATGATGTGTTGTTGGCTTCTTATTGCCGTGTGTTGCACAAATTAAACACACCTAATACATTCCAGTTTATTTCAATCTTATCAGCCTAGTAGAACGATAGGATGTGACGATAATTCATCCGTTAGTCTAATCTTCCCTGGTTCGACTTGTTTCGCAAGTTAAGTTTAGGTTGGATAATTCTTGTGGGTTGTTGGCACTTTATAGCCGTTAGGTGCAAATCAAACATGACTAATACATTCAAGCGCATAAGATTCTTATCAATATAGTAGAACCCTAGGATGTGATGATACTTTCTCCATTGGTTTAATCTTCCTTGGCTCTCCTTGTTTCGCAAGGTAAGCTTGTGCTGGTTAATTGTTGTGTGTTGTTGGCCCCTTATAGCGTTGAATGGCAAATCAACCACACGAATGCAGTCTAGCTCATTGGATTCTTATCAATTTAGTAGAACCCTACGATGTGACGATACTTCATCCCTTAGTCTAATCTTCCATGGTTCGATTTCTTGGCAAGTTAAGTTTGAGCTGGTTAATTATGATGTGTTGTTGGCTCCTTATTGCTGTGAGTTGCACAAATTAAACACACCTAATACATTCCAGGGCATTTCAATCTTATCAATGTAGTAGAACCATAGGATGTGACGATACTTCATCTGTTAGTCTAATCTTCCCTGGTTCGACTTGTTTCGCAAATTAACTTTGAGCTTGTTCAATGTTATGTGTTGTTGGCTCCTTTAGAAGTGAGGTGCATTTCAAACACATCTAAGACAGTCTAGTGCATTTGAATCTTATCAATCTAGTTGAACCCAAGGATGTGATGATACTTCATCCACTTGTCTAATATTCCATGGTTCTCCTTGTTTTGCAAGTTAAGCTTGTGCTGATAAATTGTTGTGTGTTGGTTGCTCCATATAGTTATGAGTTGCAGAACAAACACAGCTAATACATTCTAGTGCCTTTCAATCTTATCAATCTAGTACAACCTTAGAATGTCACGTTACTTCATCCTTAAGTCTCATTTTCCCTGGTTCAACTTGTTTCGCAAGTAAAGTTTCAATGGATAATTCTTTGTGTGTTCTTAGCTCCTTATAGCCGTGAGGTGCACATCAAATACGTCTAATATATTCTGGTGCATTTGAATCTTATCAATCGAGTAGAACCCTAGGATGTGATGATACTTAATCCCATTGTCTAATCATCCAAGGTTTTCTTTGTTTCGCAAGTTGAGCTTCTGCTTATTAATTGTTGTGTGTTGTTGGCTCCTTATAGCCGTGAGGTGCAAATCAAACACGACTAATACATTATAGCGCATTTGATTTTTATCAATATAGTAGAACCCTAGGATGTGATGATACTTTCTCCATTGGTTTAATCTTCCTTGGTTCTCCTTGTTTCGAAAGGTAAACTTGTGCTGGTTAATTGTTGTGTGTTGTTGTCACCTTATAGCCTTGAATGGCAAATCAACCACACTAATGCAATCTAGCTCATTGGATTCTTATCAATTTAGTAGAACCCTAGGATGTGATGATACATCTTCCCTTAGTCTAATCTTCCATGGTTCGACTTGTTAGCATGTTAAGTTTGTCCTGGTTAGTTATGATGTGTTGTTGGCTCCTTATTGCCGTGAGGTGCACATCAAACACGTCTAATATATTCTAATGCATTTGAATCTTATCAATCCAATAGAACCCTAGGATGTGATGATACTTCATCCAATTGTCTGATCATCCATGGTTCTCTTTGTTTCGCAAGTTGACCTTCTGCTGATTAATTGTTGTGTGTTGTTGGCACCTTATAGCCGTGAGGTGCAAATCAAACATCACTAATACATTCTAGCGCATTTGATTCTTGTCACAATAGTAGAACCCTAGGATGTGATGATACTTTGTCCATTGGTTTAATCTTCCGTGGCTCTCCTTGTTTCGCAAGGTAAGCTTGTGCTGGTTAATTGTTGTGTGTTGTTGGCTCCTTATTGCCTTGAATTGTAAATCAAACACACTAATGCAGTCTAACTCATTGGATTCTTTTCAATGTTGTAGAACCCTAGGATGTGACGATACTTCATCCCTTAGTCTAATATTCCATGGTTCGACTTGTTGGCAAGTTAAGTTTGACCTGGTTAATTACGATGTGTTGTTGGCTCCTTATTGCCGTGAGTTGCACAAATTAAACACACCTAATACATTCCAGTTTATTTCAATCTTATCAGTCTAGTAGAACCATAGGATGTGACGATAATTCATCCATTAGTCTAATCTTCCCTGGTTCGACTTGTTTCCCAAGTTAAGTTTGGGTTGGATAATTGTTGTGTGTTGTTGGCACATTATAGCCGTGAGGTGCACATCAAACACATCAAATACATTCTAGTGCAATCTAATCTTATCAGTCTACTAGAACCCTAGGATATGATGACACTTTATCCATTGCTCTAATGTTCCTTGGTTGTCCTTGTTTTGCAAGTTAAGCTTGTGCTGGCTAATAGCTGTGTGTTGTTCGTTCCTTATAGCCGTGAAGTGCAAATCAAACGAACCTAATACATTCTAGCACATTTGATTCTTATCAATGTAGTAAAATCCTAGGATGTGACGATGCTTCATCCTCTAGTCTAATCTTCCCTGGTTCGACTTGTTTAGCGAGTTAAGTTTGTGCAAGTTTATTATTGTTTGTTGTTTGCTTGTTATAACCGTGAGTTGCACATCAAACACATCTAATACATTCTTGCGCATTTGAATCTAGTCAATTCAGTAAAACCCTAGGAGGTGGTGATACATTATCAATTGGTCTAATCTTCCTTGGTTCTTCTTGTTTCGCAAGTTAAACTTGTGCTAGTTAATTGTTGTGTGTTGTTGGTTCCTTATACCCGTGAAACACAAATCAAACACACGTAATACATTCTAACTTATTTGATTCTTGTCAATGTATTAGAACCCTAGGATGCGAGGATGCTTCCTCCATTAGTCTAATCTTCCCTAGTTCGACTTGTTTCGCAAATTAACTTTGACCTTGTTAAATGTTATGTGTTGTTGGCCCATTAAGCAGTGAGGTGCACTTCAAACACATCTAAGACAGTCTAGTGCATTTGAATCTTATCAATCTACTTGAACCCTAGGATGTGATGATACTTCATCCATTTGTCTAATCTTCCATGGTTCTCCTTGTTTTGCAAGTTAAGCTTGTGCTGATAAATTGTTTTGTGTTGGTGGCTCCATACAGCTGTGAGTTGCAGAACAAACAAACCTAATACATTCTAGTGCCTTTCAATCTTATCAATCTAGTACAACCTTAGCATGTCACGATACTTCATCCTTAAGTCTCATCTTCCCTGGTTCAACTTATTTCGCAAGTAAAGTTTGGGCTAGATAATTTCTGTGTGTTCTTAGCTTCCTTATAGCCGTGAGGTGCACATCAAACACGTCTAATATATTCTGGTGCATTTGAATCTTATCATTGCAGTAGAACCCTAGGATGTGATGATACTTAATCCAATTGTCTAATCATCCATGGTTCTCTTTGTTTCGCAAGTTGAGCTTCTGCTGATTAATTGTTGTGTGTTGTTGGCTCTTTATAGCCGTGAGGTGCAAATCAAACACGACTAATACATTCTAGCGCATTTGATTCTTATCAATGTAGTACAACCCTAGGATGTGATGATACTTTCTCCATTGGTTTAATCTTCTTTGGCTCTCCTTGTTTCGCAAGGTAAGCTTGTGCTTGTTAATTGTTGTGTGTTGTTGGCACCTTATAGCCTTGAATAGCAAGTCAACCACACTAATGAAATCTAGCTCATTGGATTCTTATCAATTTAGTAGAACCCTAGGATGTGACGATACATCATCCCTTAGTCTAATCTTCCATGGTTCGACTTGTTGGCAAGTTAAGTTTGACCTAGTTAATTATGATTTGTTGTTGGCTCCTTATTTCCGTGAGGTGCACAAATTAAACACACCTAATACATTCCAGTGTATTTCAATGTTATCAATCTAGTAGAACCATAGAATGTGACGATACTTCATGCGTTAGTCTAATCTTCCCTGGTTCGACTTGTTTCGCAAATTAACTTTGACCTTGTTCAATGTTATGTGTTGTTGGCCCCTTTAGCAGTGAGGTGCACTTCAAACACATCTAAGACAGTCTAGTGCATTTGAATCTTATCAATGTAGTTAAACCCTAGGATGTGATGATACTTCATCCATTTGTCTAATCTTCCATGGTTCTCCTTGTTTCGCAAGTTAAGCTTGTGCTGATAAATTGTTGTGTGTTGGTGGCTCCATATAGCTGTGAGTTGCAGAACAAACACACCTAATACATTCTAGTGCCTTTCAATCTTATCAATCTAGTACAACCTTAGAATGTCACGATACTTCATCCGTAAGTCTCATCTTCCCTGGTTCAACTTGTTTCGCAAGTAAAGTTTGGGTTGGATAATGGCTGTGTGTTCTTAGCTCCTTATAGCCGTGAGGTGCACATCAAATACGTCTAATATATTTTGGGGCATTTGAATATTATCAATCCAGTAGAACCCTAGGATGTGATGATACTTAATCCCATTGTCTAATCATCCATGGTTCTCTTTATTTCGCAAGTTGAGCTTCTGCTGATTAATTGTTGTGTGTTGTTGGCTCCTTACAGCCGTGAGGTGCAAATCAAACACGACTAATACATTATAGTGCATTTGATTCTTATCAATATAGTAGAACCCTAGGATGTGATGATACTTTCTCCATTGGTTTAATCTTCCTTGGTTCTCCTTGTTTCGCAAGGTAAGCTTGTGCCCGTTAACTGTTGTGTGTTGTTGGCACCTTATAGCCTTGAATGGCAAATCAACCACACTAATGCAATCTAGCTCATTGGATTCTTATCAAATTAGTAGAACCCTAAGATGTGACGATACATCATCCCTTAGTCTAATCTTCCATGGTTCAACTTGTTGGCAAGTTAAGTTTGACCTGGTTAATTATGATTGGTTGTTGGCTCCTTATTGCCGTGAGGTGCACATCAAACATGATGAAAACCTAAGAAGGGCCAAGACATCCATCCAACCAAATTCACCTACAACTCCACAACAAGATCCATTACAAGGTATTGGAGGACCTATGACTAGGTCGAGGACTAGGAGAATGCAAGCTGCTCTGGTAACACTAATAAATGAGTTATTGGAAGCTCAAGTGGCAGCTAAGATGACTGAATTTCAGTCACAAATTATCACTCTACTTAGCATTGAAAATGAGGGATCAAATGCCAAGTCCAACTTGGAGTGAAGTGGCCGAAAATAGTCAATGGTATGGAGTTGAAATTCTGCTCAAAATCAAGTTTAGAAGTTACCAAATCCATAGCCATGAAGAATTGGAGAAACTTCCAAATTGCAGTAATGAAGCTGAATAGGAAATTCTGCTCAAGCAGAATTCAGCCAACACACTTGATTAGTTTTAGGCAACTACTTGCTGTTTTATTTCCTTTTTCTTAGAAGTAATTAGTTCTTTAGTTAGTTTCCTAAAAAGCTAATCCAACTAGGGAATGGCTTTCTTAATTCTTACAACTTGTAAACTATAAATAGAGGCATTCAGCCACAATGAAAGACAGAATTTTGACAATACAAACTTGAGAGCTTTGTAGCTTTTCTTTGAGTTCTAATCTAGAACTTGCTTTGAGTCTTTGAGAATAGCCTCTTAGGTTCATGTTTAAGCTATCTTGTTGAGTTTCTTTCCCTCAACAATTTGAGTGTGCTTCTTGGTTCCAAGGGTGGTCAAAGTTCACATCTTGGGTCTTTGATAATTCCTTCGGTTGTCAAGTGGACAAAAGTAAGGTCCTTCTTCACAAGTTGGAGGTGGTGTCTTGCTAATGGAAGACTTAGTTCAGCCTAGAGGAAGATACTAGGACCAACACTCTGATATAGGTTCGGTTTCTTATCCTTTTGTGTAAGAATTCGTATCAATTTGGTATCAGAGCTGCCTTTGGGTTGCTCCTTGAAAGTTGTTCATATCCTTTTTGTTTTTGTCTCCGTTTTTCTTTGTTTTTCCGCATCTTTGTTTCATATATCTGAGTCTTCTTCCTATCCATAATCTATTCATGATTATATTCGTAATTCTATGTTGAGAAAAACCAAACAAAAAGAAGTTGTGAAATTCCAGTCCCGTTTTTCTTTCTTTTTGTCCAGTTTCTCGTTTTTTTTCTCTGTCCAGTTTTCATCTCTACTTTCTTGTGTTAAAATCAAGGTTCTTGTGCTAAATTGCTCTGTGAATATTGCTTGATAAAGGGGAAATCTTGGTCGTTGAATTGCTGCTGCAAAATTGTGAGGAAAATTCCAAAACCCGTAGCAACAAGAAAATCTCATAGAAACCGACTTTTGTTTCAGTTTCTTCGTGGGGTTATTACCTATGTAAGAAGGCATCTTCTTCTTGCAATTTACTATCAATTTGTGCTACAAAACATGAAGCAACTGCTGCAATAAATCCAAACCCGTAGCTAAGAAAGACAACTTCAGCAAGAAACCCGATATTGTATGAGCAGTTTCTATCCAGTTTTATGTTCTATCTTTTGGTCTGCATATTGGTTGATTAAGAAGGATTCGTTGTTGAGTTTCACTGCCAAGAATGTGTTCTAAGTTGTGAATTAGTTGCTGGAATTTTTTTAGAAACTTCTTGTACAAGATTTCTGCCAGAAACTTGAAGGTAAATCCTGTTTGGAATTGGATTTGATCCAGAATTTGGAAGTTGCTGTATTTTTGCATATGGTTTGATATACTGAGCAAAGCAAATTCATATTCACAAATTTCACTCATCAGCACATAAAGAACCATCTTGCTTACTTCTTTCGGCCATAGAAATTTTTTTTTTTCTTCTTGACAAAAGTCCATCCAAAATTTGTTTTCTTGGTTTAGTACTTTGCTTATCGTTTTCTTGTCTTTCTTGACCTCAAAATTTTTATTCTTGCTTTAACTAGAATTTAATTGTCTATTCTTTGAGACTTTTGAGGCTTGTTTTGGTTAGAACTCTTAGAAAAGTGATTGAGTGTGAGTGAACCTACTCAACAACCCATTCACTATAAAAAAGAGAGTTTAGCCTTGCATTGGTGAGAGTTTCATACATTGGGCAATTGGTTAGAGGGAAGTGAGGTAGGAAAGCTTTTACTAACATTGCTTGTGCAGAGATGGCTGAAAATCCAAGAGAACAAGACAATGACTTGAAAGAGTACCTTAAGGGTGTATCTTCAGCTCTAGAATTAGTTCATAGAAGAATGGATCAAATACAGAGCACAATGGCTCAAGTTGCATCCAATTCAGAGGCAGCTAAGGCCGAAGAGTCTCAAGAAGTTACTCAAACAAACCTTAGGAAGAAAAAGAAGAAGTCAACGAAGGATGATACAAGTAGCTCATCCGAAGAGGAGGAATCCGAAGCTTCGAGCTTGGATGATGACCATTTTTCAACAAGAAGTAAAAGGAGATCTGTTCGGTGAATTGCAAGCGTACAATATCAACAAGTAATATAGTAATGAGTAGAGTATCGTTCCCTCGAGGATTGATTTAATTTTAACCAATTACTTACCAAATTGACTAATTCGAGAATAAGCTAGCCAATTAAAAAGCTTTCATGCAATTTTAACTAAACTTAAAAAAGAATGAAAATTTATAACAATAAGAAAATATTAAAAATTTACCAAATTAACAAAGATGTTAGAGATTTCGATTTCACTTAATCAATCCTAATTAATTCTCTTGACTTGTCATGCAATTAACTTAAATTCCAAATTATGATGGTGAAATTTCCCTAATGTAAATTAATAGCCGACATCGGTCTAATAACCCTATTTAGATTAAAATCAACTCACACTTGGTCTATGTGAATTTAGATTTCTAAATGCATTAAGAATTATGGAAATTCCCGGATTCAATCTAAGTAGCCACGACTTAGTTCTACTACCGAAACCACATGAACAACCTAGATTATTACGGTCTAAATTGAATTCATGGTTTAATATCACATGAGCACATGCATGTTATCTCCTCTCGGTATCAAACTAGCATCAACAATCAATTAAGCGGTGATTAATCACCTAAAAGCATTAAGAACATGATATTAAACTCATAATTGAAATATAAATTGCATGAGCAAGTCTTAAAAATTAATTATTCATGATTAAGATCCATCTAATCTCTAACAAAAGAAATTAGAACATAATGAAATTTAAACTAACAATAAAAATAAATATAGACATAATTAAAATTAAAACAAATTCTTAAAATTAAAATAATTATATTAAAGCTATAAACATATTACTACTTGAAAATAAAACACAACTAAAAATTTCATAACAAAGTACAAGAAATTAAATTACTAAAGTTGCTAAATTAAACTAAAGAAAAACAAGGAAATAAAACTGAATTTACTAAACTAAAGAAAACAAGAAAAGACAAAACAAAACTAAGACTTGAAAATTTGAAGTCAAACAACAAAATTCTGCATGGTTTGTTCTTAAATTCAACACCCGTAGGCTCTCAAAGAGGAACAAAATAAATGAGTATTTGCTACTTCCTTGTGAGTCAAGCTTGGTGGCTACACAAACTAATCTTACTAACTAACCAAACAACCAAACAAGAAGAAAGGAATGATGAAGACTTGATAGAAAAACTTGAAGGGAACACAAGAAAACTGAAATTTCTGCAGCAAGAAGTACTTCAAACCCGTAAGCATGCAAGGAGAACAAATGATTTGCTGCTTTCTTCTCCAGTCCAGCTTGATGGCTATAGCTCTACTCTTCCTAAGACAAACAAAAACAGAATAACAAAGAAAGAAATGGAAGTGGGCAGTCCAGGAAACAAGAGAAAATTAGGAAGTGAAGTTGATGAAGAAAACCCGTAACATTGCAGCAGCATTTCTGAACAAATTCATTGAAAACATTCGACTGGAATTTAATGAAGACAACCCATGAGCAGCTGCTGGAATTTACTGAAGAAAGCCAAGAATTAGGAAGCAAATTTGATGAAGAAAAATCGTGAGAAGCAGCTAGAAAAACCGAGAGGAAGTTGAACAAAACCAAGACAAGAAATTAAGTAGAAAAGCTGGCAGAAAAACCGTGAGAAACAAGAAGAAGAAAGCAACAAACTGTGGCTGTAATTTTTCTAAGAAAACCGTGAGAAACTACAACAAAGTTTAGACAAAAACTGAGAAGAAGATAACTGAAGTTCTGAAAATAAAACCAACACAAGAAGCTGAAAAAATTCTACCAAACTACAACAAAGAACAAGAAACTTGCTGCTGTATTTTTCTAAACTAATGAAAGCAAGCACGGCTGCTACTAAATCTAACTAAAGGAAGAAACTAAAAACTGAATAGATGTGCTACTACAAAGAAGAGAAAAACAGAGAAATAGAAAAGTGGGTTTGCTAAAAATCTGCTACAAAGAAAACTAAACTACAGCTAAGGAAAAGAAGAAGAAACAAAATATGGAACTCTATGGATGCCTTTTTGCTGCTCTCGGTTGTGTCCTTTTTATAGAGCAAAAGATTGGTTGTAAATTTCAACATTGTACAAATCCAAATTCTTCTTTGGTTTGCTCTCTTTGTCTTCAACTTGTTGCCCGAATTGGTTTTTACCAAACTTCTTTCTTTTTGCTCGGCTGCTTCCTTCTTGTTCATCTTGTTGTCCGAATTGCTTTTTAACCAAACTTAGTTTGGTTTCCTCTTTTGTTTGTTGTGGGTAGTTGGCTAATTTTTTCCATGCATCTAGAAGTTTTCTTCTTTGTACAACTTTGTTTACTTTTCTTGTCTTTCTCTCGGTTGTGTTACCAATTTGCAGAATGCTATTTTTTCTTCTTCCTTGTATTTCTTATTTTTGTAGCATTCTTGGAGCCTTTTCTTTTCTCTTTTCCTCGGCTGTATTACCTTCTTTTTTTAGCTGAAATGAGCTCTCAAATTGTAACATCTCCTTGGCTTTTGAAAATGACAAAATCATTAGTTAGTCCTTTGATCTTCAAATTAGAAGAAAAATTCAAGATTAAGCTCAAAAGTTCTAATAATATTAGAAAACTTAGAAATCATGAAATCAAAGGATAATTTGGCCAAAATATGTAAAAACAAAGTAAAACACAAGCCAAATTCTAACCAAAATTAACAAGAAAATTCTATATAAAATAGAGTTATCAAATTACCCCCAACTTAGATCAAAGCTTGTCCACAAGCTTGCACTAGAACAACATATTTCTTTTCATTCCATACCCTTTCTAACCCATCCATAAATAATTCAAAGTCATTACACATTAGAAATCCGGACTGCAATAATAATCCAAAGAACAAATTTTCATAGTCCTTTTTCTTAACAAAATACACATCTCATTAATTCCAACAATTTCTTCGAAATCAAATGCACAAAATTTGATAACCTCTCATAGGTTGCACTCTAATCACTCAAAGTGTTTAGGGGTTTCATTCATCACTCAAATCAAATTTAGCATGTCATTACCATAAGCTTGCTTATATATCACATCTCCACCACTAATAATATGAATCCATGCAATAATCAAAGGGTCTTTATAAAGGTTGTAACGGGGCTTAGGTAAGGGTAGGTAGAAAGATAGGAAATTTTAGGTTTTCACAAATCAAGATATGTAAAAACTTCCTTGCATGACTCAAAAGCAACAAGTAGCACATTAGAACCATTTTTTTTTTTTTTTTTTTCAAATAACATGCATCCCTTTTTCACAACTTCATCATATAATTGGACCATCTTGTATACAATGAAAACATTAACTTTGTCCAATCTTCGTAATGAATATTGTTCACTTCTTCTTTTTTTTTTTTTTCTTTTTTTTTTTCAGTGGTTCTTTTCTTTGGAATCAATAGAAATTTTATCATGCAATTCATTTCTTCATACTCTTGACAAAGGGTTCAACGGTGGTAAACAAAAACAACGGGTTAAGGCTAAAGAATGTGGTTTTATAACAAAGAAAGGTTAAGGCTCAAAATTTGTTGACTAGGGGTATATGTAATGGTTAAGCTTTTTTAGAAAGTTAAAAATGGTTAATCCTAAGTGCCCTTATCATTTCAAAGCATGAATCCACAATGTGATCTCAATATGTATAACAAAGCAAGTTCTAGAATGAACATACCGTATTTGACAACACTCGATCAAAGAAATATGTGAGCAAAGAAAAAGAAATTGCTCTTAGGCTCAAATACTCACAATAGGTTCAATGTATATCAAATCTTGCACATTCTCATTCAATTCAATCATTAAAATCAACAAGATGCTTTAAAATTTTCAAAACAAAGACTAATCATACTTGCCTCATTCATACATTCCAACCCAAATAACTAATGTATATAACTCAAAATTATTCCAAATGAGTATCAAAAGAGTTAGAAATTTCTAAGAAGATATCAACAAAATTGAAAACTTGGAAGGACTTTTCCTTGTAATCCAATAAAATTGAAATTTTGCAAAATTTTTGACAGAAATCCAGCACAAAATTTCATGTATCCCACCCCCAACTTAAAATTGAGCATTGTCCTCAATGCAGCAAGGAGCAAGATCAAGTATAGCAACCAAAGAGAGCCTAAGAAAAACAAAAAGTGAGGAAACTGCCCTGTTTTGAACAACTGTTGAAGATGAATTTCGTTTAGGTACCAAAACAGCTCCAAAAATTCTGAAATTTCGTGGATATGAACCTGGGTGAATCGTCTACCTTGCTATAAAATTTCAGCACGAAATTCCAAGGGACAGGCCTTGAACCGGATTTTTCTTCAGACAGGTGCAGCAAAAAGGTGAAGCAGAATTTCACATAATAAAAATAGATCTTTTTCTTCTTCTTTTCTTTTTCTCTTTTTTTTTTATTAAGACAAAATAAAAGCAATAAAGGTAAAATAACTTGGGTTGCCTCCCAAGTAGCGCTTGCTTTATAGTTCGCAGCCGAACTTTCCTTTTGGTCTAAGCCGGTGGCATCAATGTAATGAAGGATGATTGATTAGCAACATCTCCTCCATTGTAATGCTTAAGCCTTTGTCCATTAACTTTAAATGTGCCCTCATTTTCAGTAGTGATCTCCACAGCACCATAAGGAAAAACTTTTGTGATGGTATAAGGTCCAGTCCATCGAGACTTTAATTTTCCCGAAACAAACGAAGACGAGAATTATATAACAAAACTTTTTCTCCAACATGAAACTCCTCCAAGATGTGTTTATCATGCCATTTCTTTGTTTTTCTTTGTAAATCCTTGCATTATCATAAGCTTCATTGCGGAGTTCTTCCAATTCATCCAATTGCAACAACCTTTTCTCTCTCTGTTTGCATATCAAAGTTAAGAGATTTCAAAGCCCGATGCTCTATGCTCAAGTTCAACAGGCAAATGACATGTCTTACCATAGAGAAGTCGAAAAGGTGACATACCAATAGGAGCTTTATAAGCAGTTCTGTAAGCCCATAATGCATCATCGAGTTTCTTTGCCCAATCCTTCCTATTAATATTCACAGACTTTTCCAATATTCTTTTGAGTTCCCTATTAGATATTTCAGTTTGACCACTAGTTTGGGGATGGTAAGCAGTGGCTATCTTATGAGTGACACCATACTTTTGCAAAAGTGACTTGAATTGCTTATTTATGAAATGAGTACCTTGATCACTTATAATTGCTTTAGGTGTACCAAACCTAGTAAAGATGTGTTTCTTCAAGAAATTGCAAACAACCCTAGCATCATTTGACTGCAAAGCTACAGCTTCTACCCATTTAGACACATACTCACAAGCAACCAAAATATACATATTACCAAAAGAAGGTGGAAATGGACCCATGAAGTCAATACCCCAAACATCAAATAACTCACATATCATAATATTATTAAGGGGCATCTCATGTCGTCTAGATATATTTCCAGTTCTTTGGCACCTATCACATTGAGCAACATAATTGTATGCATCTTTAAAAAGAGTAGGCCAATAGAAACCACATTGTAAGATCTTAGCAGCAGTTTTAGTGGCACCAAAGTGACCACCAGTGGGTCCATCATGGCAATGAAAAAGAATACTAGGAATCTCATCATTAGAAACACAACGTCTGATAATACGATCGGCACATACCTTAAATAAGTACGGTTCATCCCAAAAGTAATATTTAACATCAAAGAAAAACTTCTTCTTTTGTTGATAAGTCAAATCAGGGGGAAGAATACCACTTACCAAATAATTTACCAGATCAGCATACCATGGAAGTACAGTGTTGAAAGCAAAAAGTGCTTCATCAGGAAAACTTTCCAAAATAGGTACCTCATCCTTGGGAGCATTTGGCAATCTTGAAAGATGGTCAGCCACAAGATTTTCGGTTCCTCTTTTGTCTTTAATCTCTAAATCGAATTCTTGAAGAAGCAAAATCCATCGAATGAGTCTTGGTTTTGCATCTTTCTTCACCAATAAGTACTTCAAGGCTGCATGATCAGTATAAACAATTACTTTAGAGCCAATCAAATAAGAACGAAATTTATCAAAAGCAAACACTACAGCCAAAAGTTCTTTTTCAGTAGTAGCATAATTCAATTGTGCTCCATTCAAGGTTTGGCTAGCATAGTAAATTGCTCGAAAAATTCGATTTTCTCTTTGTCCAAGCACAGCTCCAATAGCTTGATCACTTGCATCACACATGAGTTCAAAAGGCTTCTCCCAATCAGGCACAGTCATCACTGGAGCTGAAATTAATTTCTTTTTCAAGATCTCAAATGCCTGCAAACAATCAGAATTAAAGTCAAATTTAGCATCTTTCTCAAGTAGTTTAGTCAATGGTCTTGTAATTTTTGAGAAATCCTTGATAAAACGCCTATAAAATCCTGCATGTCCTAAAAATCCACGAAGTAGCTTCACGGAAGTAGGTGGCGGCAATTTAGAAATGACTTCAATTTTTGCTCGATCCACCTCAATACCTTCGGCAGAGATTTTATGGCCTAGAACAATACCTTCTTGCACCATAAAGTGACACTTTTCCCAATTTAAAACAAGGTTAGTCTCTTCACATCTTTGTAACACCAAATCCAAATTTTTGTGCATGAATCAAAAGAAACACCAAACACGTAAAAATCATCCATGAAAATTTCAATATGTTTCTCTATCATGTCGAAAAAATTGCCATCATGCATCTTTGAAAAGTAGCAGTGCATTACAAAGACCAAAAGGCATTCTTCTATATGCAAAAGTACCATAGGGACAAGTGAACGTTGTCTTTCACGGTCACTAGGTGCTATAGGTATCCGATTATACCACGAATATCCATCTAGAAAGCGATAAAATGCATATCCTGCAAGTTTTTCTAGCATTTGATCAATAAAAGGCAAAGGAAAATGATCCTTACGTGGCATCATTTAATTTTCTATAGTCAATGCAAACACGCCATCCTGTGATCGTTCTAGTAGGAATTAATTCATCATTGTCATTAGTTAAAGCAGTCATGCCTCCTTTCTTAGGTACTACTTGCAGGACTTACCAGTCACTATCGTAAATTGGATAGATAATACCGCATCGAGAAGCTTGATCACCTCGGCTTTCACTACTTGCATTTTTGGATTAAGTCTCCTTTGTGGTTGGATGACTTGCTTATATTGCTCCTTCATTAAAATCTTGTGCATACAAATTGAAGGGCTAATTCCTTTGATATCTGCAATGGTCCACCCAAATGCACTTTTGTGCTTTCTTAGTACCCTTAACAGTTTTTCCTCCATCACACCTGTCAAAGAAGAAGAAATAATTACTGGAAGATTTAAACCATCAAGGAAAACATATTTTAAATGAGAAGGAAGAGGTTTAAGTTCAAGAGTTGGTGCTTCTTCAATGGATGGCTTCGGTTTCTTTGTATTCATCCCCAATTCTTCATATTTTGGTGCTCTCCACCTTGGATAAGGTGGATTTGCCTCTAATATGCTCACTGCTTCCCTTACTTCATCATCTTCGGTACTTTCTCTCAATGACTGAATCATACACTTTTCAATTGTGTCCTTGGTCATGGCATGAATTCCAAAATTTTGGACAATTTCGTCCACCACTTCAATTTGCAAACAATCACTCTGATCAGAAGGAAATTTCATTGCCTTGAGCACATTGAAGGTGACTTGCTCATTTTGAACTCTAAGAATTAATTTTCCTTGTTGAACATCAATGAGAGCTCGTCCAGTGGCCAGGAATGGTCGGCCTAAAATAATTGGTACTTCAAAGTCTTCCTCCATTTCTAACACAATAAAGTCTGCAGGAAAAATAAACTTGTCAACCTTGATCAACACATCCTCCACCACTCCCCTTGGATATTTTATAGATCGATCTGCTAGTTGAAGAGACACAGTGGTGCCCTTAACTTCTCCTAGTCCAAGTTTCTTAAAAACAGAATAAGGCATTAGATTAATACTAGCACCAAGATCGCATAAAGCTTTGTCAAAATAAGAATCACCAATTGTGCAAGGAATCGTAAAACTCCCTGGATCTTTAAGCTTTGGTGGTAGCTTATTTTGCAGAATAGCGGAGCATTCTTCAGTGAGGTTGACTGTCTCATAATCCTCCAACTTTCTCTTGTTTGCCAAGATTTCCTTTAAGAACTTTGCATAGCTCGGCATTTGAGCCAATGCATCTGCAAAAGGAATGTTAATGTGCAATTTTTTAAACACATCAAGAAATTTGGAAAATTGCTTATCTATTTTGTGCTGCATAAGTCGCTCCGGAAAAGGAATAGGAGGCACATATGGCGTAGGATTGTCAGGAAATAGCTTTCTTTGAGGTGGTTCTTCTTTCGAGTGTTTTGGGTCAGCTTCATCCTTCAAATCGACTTTGGACTCCTCTTTTCCTCCTTCACCTTTTTCTTCATTTTTAAGCTCTTTTCCACTCCTTAGGGTGATGGCTTTTGCATTCTCAATTAGATTCTTCACAGTGTTGCTCGGAAGACCACCATATGGTCTCTCGGATATTTGGTTAGCAAGTTGACCAACTTGTTTTTCCACATTCCGAATACTTACCTCCATATGTCGAATCGTTGCATCTTGATTGTTCATGCGACTTTCAAAACGATTTATCACTTCTTGATTTGATTGAATACGCTTTGCCATCATTTCTTCAAGGTTATTCTTCGGCTTCTCTACTGGTGGTGGGAATGCTGGTCTAGGTGGGTTCATCAATACCGATTTTGTCCTCCCCAAGAAAAATTTGGGTGATTCCTCCATCCAGGGTTGTATGTATTTGAGTAAGGATTATTTTGAGGTCCCCTGTTGAAATTAGAAACAAAATTAGCATCTTCAGTAGTATAAGAATTATGATTTACCTGACAAGCAGTTGACTCATGTCTTCCACCACAGAAGTCGCAAGTTGTCTCCTTTATCTTCAAAACCGAATCTATCTTTCTATTCAAGGCAGCAAATTGAGCAGCAATGGCATTATTAACATCAATCTCATGCACTCCACTAGGTTTCTTGGCATTGAATCTTTCAGTTGGCCATTGATAGCTATTAGACGCCATTTGGTCAATCAACTCAAAAGCTTTTTCAGGCGTTTTATTATTCAATGTACCACCAGCTGCGGCATCTATGGTACTTCTCATATTTGGACCAATTCCATTATAGAAAGTTTGCACTTGCATCCAAATCGGAATACCATGGTGTGGACATCGCCTTAGTAGCTCCTTAAACCTTTCCCATGCCTCATATAGGGATTCTCCATCATTTTGTATGAATGTGGTGATATCATTCCTCATTTTTGCTGACTTGGCAGGTGGAAAATATCGACTTAAGAATTTTTGGGCCATATCCTCCCAAGTGATGATAGAACCTGTAGGAAGAGAAGATAACCATGCCTTAGCTTTATCACGTAAAGAGAATGGAAATAACCTAAGTCTAATAGCGTCATTGTGAACTCCATTATATTTAATGGTATCACAAATTTCAAGAAAAGCTTCAATGTGGAAATTAGGATCTTCATTCGGCAAGCCACTGAATTGAACAGCATTTTGAAGCATTTGGATCAAAGACGGCTTGAGCTCAAAATTGTTGGCTTGAATGGCTGGCCTTCTAATGCTTGAAGTGGAATCTAGAATCGTTGGAGTGGAATAGTCCATCAAAGTTCTCCTTTGAGGTTGAATTGGGAGATGTTCTTCTTCGGCCGCCATTGGATTTGTGTCAATGACTAACTCTTGCTCTTTCAATCCTCTAAGAAGTTTTCTTTCAGGTTCAGGATCAAATTCTTCCAATTCTCCTTTCTGACTTCTCAAATTCATGCAACTTTGGAATTCCCTTGACAAAAATCAAACTAACAAAAATTAAAAGGCTAGTCTCGACCAAGAATCAATATCAATAGTAATTGGAAAAAATTAGTAAATTCAATCCCAAGAATGCGCCAAAAACTTGTTCGGTGAATTGCAAGCGTACAATATCAACAAGTAATATAGTAATGAGTAGAGTATCGTTCTCGAGGATTGATTTAATTTTAACCAATTACTTACCAAATTGACTAATTCGAGAATAAGCTAGCCAATTAAAAAGCTTTCATGCAATTTTAACTAAACTTAACAAAGAATGAAAATTTATAACAATAAGAAAATATTAAAAATTTACCAAATTAACAAAGATGTTAGAGATTTCGATTTCACTTAATCAATCCTAATTAATTCTCTTGACTTGTCATGCAATTAACTTAAATTCCAAATTATGATGGTGAAATTTCCCTAATGTAAATTAATAGCCGACATCGGTCTAATAACCCTATTTAGATTAAAATCAACTCACACTTGGTCTATGTGAATTTAGATTTCTAAATGCATTAAGAATTATGGAAATTCCCGGATTCAATCTAAGTAGCCACGACTTAGTTCTACTACCGAAACCACATGAACAACCTAGATTATTACGGTCTAAATTGAATTCATGGTTTAATATCACATGAGCACATGCATGTTATCTCCTCTCGGTATCAAACTAGCATCAACAATCAATTAAGCGGTGATTAATCACCTAAAAGCATTAAGAACATGATATTAAACTCATAATTGAAATATAAATTGCATGAGCAAGTCTTAAGAATTAATTATTCATGATTAAGATCCATCTAATCTCTAACAAAAGAAATTAGAACATAATGAAATTTAAACTAACAATAAAAATAAATATAGACATAATTAAAATTAAAACAAATTCTTAAAATTAAAATAATTATATTAAAGCTATAAACATATTACTACTTGAAAATAAAACACAACTAAAAATTTCATAACAAAGTACAAGAAATTAAATTACTAAAGTTGCTAAATTAAACTAAAGAAAAACAAGGAAATAAAACTGAATTTACTAAACTAAAGAAAACAAGAAAAGACAAAACAAAACTAAGACTTGAAAATTTGAAGTCAAACAACAAAATTCTGCATGGTTTGTTCTTAAATTCAACACCCGTAGGCTCTCAAAGAGGAACAAAATAAATGAGTATTTGCTACTTCCTTGTGAGTCAAGCTTGGTGGCTACACAAACTAATCTTACTAACTAACCAAACAACCAAACAAGAAGAAAGGAATGATGAAGACTTGATAGAAAAAACTTGAAGGGAACACAAGAAAACTGAAATTTCTGCAGAAGAAGTACTTCAAACCCGTAAGCATGCAAGGAGAACAAATGATTTGCTTGCTTTCTTCCAAATTCGACTTGATGGCTATAGCTCTACTCTTCCTAAGACAAACAAAACAGAATAACAAAGAAAGAAATGGAAGTGGGCAGTCCAGAAACAAGAGAAAATTAGGAAGTGAAGTTGATGAAGAAAACCCGTAACATTGCGAAACATTTCGAACAAATTCATTGAAAACATTCGACTGAATTTAATGAAGACAACCCATGAGCAGCTGCTGGAATTTATCAAGAAAGCCAAGAATTAGGAAGCAAATTTGATGAAGAAAAATCGTGAGAAGCACTAGAAAACCGAGAGGAAGTTGAACAAAACCAAGACAAGAAATTAAGTAGAAAAGTCGCGTAAAAACCGTGAGAAACAAGAAGAAGAAAGCAACAAACTGTGGCTGTAATTTTTCTAAGAAAACCGTGAGAAACTACAACAAAGTTTAGACAAAAGCGAGAAGAAGATAATCAAGTTCAAAATAAAACCAACACAAGAAGCTGAAAAATTCTACCAAACTACAACAAAGAACAAGAAACTTGTGCTGTATTTTTCTAAACTAATGAAAGCAAGCACGGCTGCTACTAAATCTAACTAAAGGAAGAAACTAAAACTGAATAGATGTGCTACTACAAAGAAGAGAAAACAGAGAAATAGAAAAATGGGTTTGCTAAAAATGCTACAAAGAAAACTAAACTACACTAAGGAAAGAAGAAGAAGAAACAAAATATGGAACTCTATGGATGCTCCTTGTCGCTCTCGGTTGTGTCCTTTTATAGAGCAAAAGATTGGTTGTAAATTTCAACATTGTACAAATCCAAATTCTTCTTTGGTTTGCTCTCTTTGTCTTCAACTTGTTGCCCAATTGGTTTTTACCAAACTTCTTTCTTTTGCTCTAGCTTCCTTCTTGTTCATCTTGTTGTCCGAATTGCTTTTTAACCAAACTTAGTTTGGTTTCCTCTTTTGTTTGTTGTGGGTAGTTGGCTAATTTTTTCCATGCATCTAGAAGTTTTCTTCTTTGTACAACTTTGTTTACTTTTCTTGTCTTTCTCTCGGTTGTGTTACCAATTTGCGAATGCTATTTTTCTTCTTCCTTGTATTTCTTATTTTTGTAGCATTCTTGGAGCCTTTTCTTTTCTCTTTTCCTCGGCTGTATTACCTTCTTTTTTTAGCTGAAATGAGCTCTCAAATTGTAACATCTCCTTGGCTTTTGAAAATGACAAAATCATTAGTTAGTCCTTTGATCTTCAAATTAGAAGAAAAATTCAAGATTAAGCTCAAAAGTTCTAATAATATTAGAAAACTTAGAAATCATGAAATCAAAGGATAATTTGGCCAAAATATGTAAAAACAAAGTAAAACACAAGCCAAATTCTAACCAAAATTAACAAGAAAATTCTATATAAAATAGAGTTATCAAGATCCAAGAAGGATGATAATCTTGCTAGTATTAAATTGCAAATTCCAGAATTTGAAGGCAAGAATGATCCAGAAGCATACATGGAATGGGAAGAAAAAGTTGATAAAATTTTTGATATCCATGAATTTTCGGAAAGAAAGAAAGTTAAGTTGGTTGTAGTTGAGTTTTCTAGACATGCATCTACTTGGTGGCGAAGAACTTGTCGCCAAAGAGAGGAGAAGATAAAGCGGCCGATTTCAACTTGGAAAGCCTTGAAAAAGGTTATGAGAAAGAGATATGTTCCCCCGCACCACAAAAGAGAGTTACTACAAAAGCTTCAAAGCTTGACTCAAGGGAACAAGAGTGTAGATGAGTACTACAAAGAGATGGACTTAATAGGAATATTGCCATGCTACGTGCTAATATAGAAGAAGATGAAGAATCTACAATGGCAAGGTTCATGAATGGACTTAATAGGAATATTGCTCATCTAGTTGAGTTGCACCACTATAATAATTTTGAGCAGCTATTACAAATGGCTGAGAAGGTTGAAACGCAACTCAAGAAGGTGCCACAAAATGTAAGGAGCTCAAACACGAGCAATGATTGGCGAAACAACAACAATAATCGCCAAGGTGGAAGGTTTAATTCTTCAAGTTCCGGAAGCACTCAATGGAGAGGAGGTTCGGCTTCTAATCCAACCAATGCAAAGAAGTTCGCACCACAAAGTGCTCCAAAGGTAAGTAATTCTAAACCCACTTCTAGTTCCAACAATACTAACACTAGTTCCTCTATTCAATGTTTTAAGTGTTTAGGCTGAGGACATATAGCAACTCAATGCCCAAACTCACGAAACATGACCATTCTAGATGATGGAACCTATCAAAGTGAGAGTGAAGAGGAGTTAAGTATTCCAGATGAAGACATGGCCACAAGTCATGCTAATGAATAGTGGGGATATGAAATGGATCCACCGAATGGAGATTGTTTGGTGACAATACGAGCTTTGAGTGCCCAACCTGAAGAAGACACCGAGGATCAAAGGGCCAATATTTTCCATTCTAAGTGTCTTATTAAAGATCAAATTTGCATGTTAATTATTGATGGAGGATCTTGTACTAATCTTGCTTCTACTTATCTTGTAGATAAATTGAAGCTAAAATGTTCCTTGCATCCAAAGCCATACAAATTGCAATGGATGAATCAAAGTGGATCACTCCGAGTCACAAAGCAAACTTTGGTAAGTTTTTCAATTGGAAATTTTACTGACAAAGTTCTCTGTGATGTTATTCCCATGCAAGCCGCTCATTTACTACTAGGACGACCTTGGGAATATGATAGTCATGCAAATCATTCAGGAGAACTAATAGGTACCACCTCGAAGGATGGAAAAGCCCTTATACTAGCACCATTGCCACCCTCGGAGATTAGTAAGTTTCAGCAACAACAAAGGGTGAAGCACATGGAGTGGATAAAACAAAAGAAGGTTGAAGATGGTCAAAATTCTACTCAACTCGGGAGTACACAACTTTCTTCAACTTCTAAAGGTAAGACTTCGGTTCTCATGAATGAAACCGAAGGAGCACAGCCATCAATTGAAAATTTTAAAGGTAATTTCTATGCTTGCATGAGAGATGTTGATAGAGCCTTAAAAGAAAGTAAGGATTTCGTGCTAATTATTTTTCAAGAAACATTATTTTCTAATGATGAGCTGCCAAGTGACTTACCTTTGCAAGTCAAAGCTATTTTGTAGGAATACGAAGATGTCTTTCCAGAAGATCTCCCTAAAGAACTACCACCTTTAAGGGGAATTAAGCATCAAATTGACTTTGTTCCTGGAGCCGTAATTCCCAACCGACCAGCCTACCGAGCCAACCCTGAAGAAACCAAAGAGCTCTAACGGCAAGTTGAGGAATTGCTAGACAAAGGTGATGTACGGGAAAGTCTTAGTCCATGCGCAGTTCCAGTCATCCTTGTTCCAAAGAAGGAAGGTACGTGGAGAATGTGTACTGATTGTAGAGCTGTTAATAAGATTACAATTAAGTATAGACATCCAATACCTCGCCTTGATGACATGTTTGAAGAATTGTATGGGTCTAAAATTTATACTAAAATTGACCTTAAGAGTGGATATCATCAAATACGCATTAAAGATGGAGATGAATGGAAAACTGCTTTTAAGACTAAATTTGGTTTGTATGAATGGTTAGTCATGCCTTTTGGATTAACTAATGCACCTAGCACATTCATGCGACTCATGAATCATGTACTTAGGCAGTTCATAGGAAAATTTGTTGTGGTATACTTTGATGATATACTTATTTATAGCAAGAACTTAGAAGAGCATGTTGAGCATATTAAATTTGTTCTAAGTGTTCTACGTGAAAATCGGTTGTTCGCTAATATCAAGAAGTGTACCTTTTGTGTGGAAAGTGTTATATTTCTAGGATTTGTTGTTAGTTCCAAAGGTATACAGGTTGATCGAGCAAAAGTCGAGGCTATAACCTCCTGGCCAAGACCTATAACTATACATGAGGTAAGATCTTTCCATGGTCTTGCTTCATTTTATAAGAGATTTGTCAAAGATTTTTCTTCAAAGGCTGCCCCTCTTAACGAACTTGTTAAGAAAAATGTTCCATTTATTTGGGGTGAACGTCAAGAGCAAGCATTTAATCAATTGAAGAAAGATTTTACAACTACACCTGTTTTAGCTTTACCCGATTTTAACAAAACTTTCGAGCTTGAATGTGATGCCTCAGGTACAGGAATTGGCGCAGTTTTGAAACAAGAGGGCCGACCCATAGCCTATTTTTCTGAAAAGTTGAATGGGGCTGCTCTCAATTATCCAACTTATGATAAAGAGCTTTATGCAGTCATTCGTGCCTTAGAGACATGGCAGCATTACTTGTTGTCCAAGGAATTTGTTATACACACTGATCATGAGTCTCTAAAGTACTTGCATGGGCAAGGTAAGTTGAATAAGAGACATGCCAAGTGGAGTTCATTTCTCGAAACATTTCCCTATATTATCAGGTATAAAAAAGGTAAGGAAAATGTTGTCGCAGATGCACTTTCGCGAAGGTCTGCTCTCTTAAGCTCATTAGATACGAAAATTTTGGGATTTGAATATATTAAAGATCTTTATTCTACTGATCCTGATTTTTCTTGTGTTTATGCAGCTACCGAACAAGGAGCTTTTAATAAATTTTATAGGCACAATGGGTTCTTGTTCCGTGACAAACAATTGTGTGTGCCAAATTGCTCCCTTAGGGAGTTACTAGTTAGAGAATCCCACTCTAGGGGTCTTATGGGTCATTTTGGAGTTTTAAAGACATATGACATATTAACTGAGCATTTTTATTGGCCTAATATGAAAAAAAGTGTAGAAAGGCTTTGTAGTTCATGCATTCAATGTCGTATGGCTAAGTCTACTTCTAACCCTCAGGGTTTATATACCCCTTTACCTGTTCCTTCTATGCCATGGACTGACATTTCTATGGATTTTATCTTAGGGTTTCCAAGGTCACAAAGGGGTAAGGATTCCATTTTTGTGGTCGTTGACCGATTTTCTAAAATGGCTCACTTTATACCCTGCAGGAAATCGGATGATGCTAAACATATAGCTGACTTATTCTTTGAATAAGTCATTCGGCTCCATGGGGTTCCACGAACCATAGTGTCCAATCGCGATGTCAAATTCTTGAGCTACTTTAGGAAAACTTTGTGGGGAAAGATGGGCACAAAATTGTTATTTTCCACCACTGGTCATCCACAAACTGATGGACAGACAGAGGTAACAAATCGTACTCTTGGTACTTTGTTGCGTGCTTTAATTAAAAGAAATCTGAAAGATTGGGAAGCATGCATCCCAATAGCCGAGTTTGCTTATAATAGAACTGTCCATTCTACTATCGATCATTCCCCATTTGAGGTTGTTTATGGTTTTAATCCACTAACCCCTCTTGACTTAGTGCCATTGCCAAGCAATGAGCAAGTGAATCTTGATGGTGCAGCAAAAGCAAAGTTTGTTCAACAATTGCATGAGCAAGTACGTCTTCAAATCCTTAAGAAGAATGAACATTATGCTAAAGTTGCCAATAGAGGGAAGAAACAAGTTATCTTTCAACTCGGGGATTGGGTGTGGATTCACATGAGAAAAGAACGGTTTCCAGCTCAACGAAGAACTAAGCTTCATCCTCGAGGAGATGGTCCTTTCCAAGTCATTGCACGTGTAGGCGAGAATGCTTACAAGCTCGACCTTCCAGGTGATTATGGAGTTAGTGCTACCTTTAATGTGTCTGACCTGTCCTCATTTGAATTTGATGACGAGTTTATGGACTCAAGGACGAGTCCTTTCAAAGAAGGAAGGACTGATGAAAACCTAAGAAGGGCCGAGACATCCATCCAACCAAATTCACCTACAACTCCACAACAAGATCCATTACAAGGTATTGGAGGACCTATGACTAGGTCGAGAACTAAGAGAATGCAAGCTGCTCTGGTAACACTAATAAATGAGTTATTGGAAGCTCAAGTGGCAGCTAAGATGGCTGAATTTCAGTCACAAATTATCACTCTACTTAGCATTAAAAATGAGGGATCAAATGCCAAGTCCAACTTGGAGTGAAGTGGCCAAAAATAGGCAATGGTATGGAGTTGAAATTCTGCTCAAAATCAAGTTTAGAAGTTACCAAATCCATAGCCATGAAGAATTGGAGAACCTTCCAAATTGGAGTAAGGAAGCTGAATAGGAAATTCTGCTCAAGCAGAATTCAGCCAACACACTTGATTAGTTTTAGGCAATTACTTGCTGTTTTATTTCCTTTTTCTTAGAGTAGTTATTCTTTTTAGTAATTAGTTCTTTAGTTAGTTTCCTAAAAAGCTAATCCAACTAGGGAATGGCTCTCTTAATTCTTACAACTTGTAAACTATAAATAGAGGCATTCAGCCACAATGAAAGACAGAATTTTGATAATAATAACTTGAGAGCTTTGTAGCTTTTCTTTCAGTTCTAGTCTAGAACTTGCTTTGAGTCTTTGAGGATAGCCTCTTAGGTTCATGTTTAAGCTATCTTGTTGAGTTTCTTTCCCTCAACAATTTGAGTGTGCTTCTTGGTTCCAAGGGTAGTCAAAGTTCACATCTTGGGTCATTGATAATTCCTTTGGTTGTCAAGTGGACAAAAGCAAGGTCCTTTTTCACAAGTTGGAGATGGTGTCTTGCTAAAGGAAGACTTAGTTCAGCCTAGAGGAAGATACTAGGACCAACACTCTGATATAGGTTCGGTTTCTTATCCTTTGGTGTAAGAATTCATATCAAAACACGTCTAATATATTTTAGTGCATTTGAATCTTATCAATCCAATAGAACCCTAGGATGGGATGATACTTCATCCAATTTTCTGATCATCCAGGGTTCTGCTGATTAATTGTTGTGTGTTGTTGGCTTCTTATAGCCTTGAAGTGCAAATCAAACACGACTAACACATTCTAGCGCATTTCATTCTTATAAGTATAGTAGAACCCTAGGATGTGATAATACTTTATCCATTCGTTTAATCTTCCTTGGCTCTTCTTGTTTCGCAAGGTAAGCTTGTGCTGGTTAATTGTTGTGTGCTGTTGGCTCCTTATAGCCTTGAATTGTAAATCAAACACACTAATGCAGTCTAGCTATTTGTATTCCTACCAATGTAGTAGAACCCTAAGATGTGACGATACTTCATTCCTTAGTCTAATCTTCCATGGTTCGACTTGTTGGCACGTTAAGTTTGACCTGGTTAATTATGATGTGTTGTTGGCTCCTTATTGCCGTGAGTTGCACAAATTAAACACACCTAATACATTCCAGTTTATTTCAATCTTATCAGTCTAGTAGAACCATAGGATGTGACGATAATTCATCCGTTAGTCTAATCTTCCCTGGTTCGACTTGTTTCGCAAGTTAAGTTTAGGTTGGATAATTGTTGCGGGTTGTTGGCACCTTATAGCCGTGAGGTGCACATCAAAAACATCAAATACATTCTAGTGCATTCGAATCTTATCAGTCTAGTAGAACCCTAGGATATGATGATATTTATTCATTGGTCTAATCTTCCTTGGTTGTCCTTGTTTCGCAAGTTAAGCTTGTGCTGGCTAATTACTGTGTGTTGTTCGTTCCTTATAGCCCTGAACTGCAAATCAAACAAACCTAATACACTCTAGCACATTTGATTCTTATCAACATAGTAGAATCCAAGGATGTGACGATGCTTCATCCTCTAGTCTAATCTTCCCTAGTTCGACTTGTTTAGCGAGTTAAGTTTGTGCAAGTTTATTATTGTTTGTTGTTTGCTTGTTATAGCCGTGAGTTGCACATCAAACACATCTAATACATTCTAGCACATTTGAATCTAGTCAATTCAGCAGAACCCTAGGACGTGGTGATACATTATCAATTGGTCTAATCTTCCTTGGTACTTCTTGTTTCGCAAGTTAAGCTTATGCTGGTTAATTGTTGTGTGTTGTTGGTTTCTTATACCCATGAAACACAAATCAAACACACGTAATACATTCTAGCTTATTTGATTCTTATCAATGTAGTAGAACCCTAGGATGTCAGGATGCTTCATCCATCAGTCTAATCTTCCCTGGTTCGACTTGTTTCGCAAATTAACTTTGACCTTGTTCAATGTTATATGTTGTTGGCCCCTTTAGCAGTGAGGTGCACTTCAAACACATCTAAGACAGTCTAGTGCATTTGAATCTTATCAATCTACTTGAACCATAGAATGTGATGATACTTCATCCATTTGTCTAATCTTCCATGGTTCACCTTGTTTCGCAATTTAAGCTTGTGCTGATAAATTGTTGTGTGTTGGTGGCTCCATACAGCTGTGAGTTGCAGAACAAACACACCTAATACATTCTACTGCCTTTCAATCTTATCAATCTAGTACAACCTTAAAATGTCACGATACTTCATCCGTAAGTCTCATCTTCCCTGGTTCAACTTGTTTCGCGAGTAAAGTTTGGGCTGGATAATTGTTGTGTGTTCTTAGCTCCTTATAGCCGTGAGGTGCACATCAAACACGTCTAATATATTCTGGTGCATTTGAATCTTATCAATCCAGTAGAACCCTAGGATGTGATGATACTTAATCCTATTGTCTAATCATCCATGGTTCTCTTTGTTTCGCAAGTTGAGCTTCTGCTGATTAATTGTTGTGTGTTGTTGGCTCCTTATAGCCGTGAGGTGCAAATCAGACACGACTAATACATTCTAGCGCATTTGATTCTTATCAATATAGTAGAACCCTAGGATGTGATGATACTTTCTCCATTGGTTTAATCTTCCTTGGCTCTCCTTGTTTCGCAAGGTAAGCTTGTGCAGGTTAATTGTTGTGTGTTGTTGGCACCTTATAGCCTTGAATGGCAAATCAACCACAGTAATGCTGTCTAGCTCATTGAATTCTTATCAATTTAGCAGAACCCTTGGATGTGGTGATACATTATCAATTGGTCTAATCTTCCTTGGTTCTTCTTGTTTCGCAAGTTAAGCATGTGCTGGTTAATTGTTGTGTGTTGTTGGTTCCTTATACCCATGAAACACAAATCAAATAAACCTAGGATGTGACAATACTTCATCCCTTAGTCCAATCTTCCATGGTTCGACATGTTGGCAAGTTAAGTTTGACCAGGTTAATTATGATGTGTTGTTGGCTCCTTGTTGCCGTGAGTTGCACAAATTAAACACACATAATACATTCCAGTTTATTTCAATCTTATCAGTCTAGTAGAACCATAGGATGTGACGATACTTCATCCGTTAGTCTAATCTTCCCTGGTTCGACTTGTTTCGCAAGTTAAGTTTGGGTTGGATAATTGTTGGGGGTTGTTGGCACCTTATAGCCGTGAGGGGCACATCAGAAACATCAAATAGATTCTAGTGCATTCAAATCTTATCAGTCTAGTAGAACCCTAGGATATGATGATACTTTATCCATTGGTCTAATCTTCCTTGGTTGTCCTTGTTTCGCAAGTTAAGCTTGTGCTGGCTAATTACTGTGTGTTGTTCGTTCCTTTTAGCCCTGAAGTGCAAATCAAATAAACCTAATACATTCTAGCACTTTTGATTCTTATCAATGTAGTAGAATCCAAGGATGTGATGATGCTTCATCCTCTAGTCTACTCTTCCCTGGTTCGACTTGTTTAGCGAGTTAAGTTTGTGCAAGTTTATTATTGTTTGTTGTTTGCTTGTTATAACCGTGAGTTGCACATCAAACACATCTAATACATTCTAGCACATTTGAATCTAGTCAATTCAGCAGAACCCTAGGATGTGGTGATACATTATCAATTGGTCTAATCCTCTTGGTTCTTCTTGTTTCGCAAGTTAAGCTTGTGCTGTTTAATTGTTGTGTGTTGTTGGTTCTTTATACCCGTGAAACACAAATCAAACACACGTAATACATTCTAGCTTATTTGATTCTTATCAATGTAGTAGAACCCTAGGATGTGAGGATGCTGCATCCATTAGTCTAAACTTCCCTGGTTCGACTTGTTTCGCAAATTAACTTTGACCTTGTTAAATGTTATGTGTTGTTGGCTGCTTTAGCAGTGAGGTGCACTTCAAACACATCTAAGACGGCCTAGTGCATTTGAATCTTATCAATCTACTTGAACCATAGGATGTGATGATACTTCATCCATTTGTCTAATCTTCCATGGTTCTCCTTGTTTCGCAAGTTAAGCTTGTGCTGATAAATTGTTGGGTGTTGGTTGCTCCATACAGCTGTGAGTTGCAGAACAAACACACCTAACACATTCTACTGCCTTTCAATCTTATCAATCTACTACAACCTTAGAATGTCACGATACTTCATCCTTAAGTCTAATCTTCCCTGGTTCAACTTGTTTCGCAAGTAAAGTTTGGGCCGGTTAGTTGTTGTGTGTTCTTAGCTCATTATTGCCGTGAGGTGCACATCAAACACGTCTAATATATTCTAGTGCATTTGAATCTTATCAATCCAGTAGAACCCTAGGATGTGATGATACTTCATCCAATTGTCTAATCATCCATGGTTCTCTTTGTTTCGCAAGTTGAGCTTCTGCTGATTAATTGTTGTGTGTTGTTGGCTCCTTATAGCCGTGAGGTGCAAATCAAACACGACTAATACATTCTAGCGCATTTGATTCTTATCAATATAGTAGAACCCTAGGATGTGATGATACTTTCTCCATTGGTTTAATCTTCCTTTGCTCTCCTTGTTTCGCAAGGTAAGCTTGTACAGGTTAATTGTTGTGTGTTGTTGGCACCTTATAGCCTTGAATGGCAAATCAACCACACTAATGCGGTCTAGCTCATTGGATTCTTATCAATTTAGTAGAACACTAGGATGTGACAATACTTCATCCCTTAGTCCAATCTTCCATGGTTCGACATGTTGGCAAGTTAAGTTTGACCAGGTTAATGATGATGTGTTGTTGGCTCCTTGTTGCCGTGAGTTGCACAAATTAAACACTCCTTATACATTCCAGTTTATTTCAATCTTATCAATCTAGTAGAACCATAGGATGTGACGATACTTCATGCGTTAGTCTAATCTTCCCTGGTTCGACTTGTTTTTCAAATTAACTTTGACCTTGTTCAATGTTATGTGTTGTTGGCCCCTTTAGCAGTGAGGTGCACTTCAAACACATCTAACACAGTCCAGTGCATTTGAATCTTATCAATCTAGTTGAACCCAAGGATGTGATGATACTTCATCCATTTGTCTAATCTTCAATGGTTCTCCTTGTTTTGCAAGTTAAGCTTGTGCTGATAAATTGTTGTGTGTTGGTGGCTCCATATAGCTGTGAGTTGCAGAACAAACACTCCTAATACATTCTAGTGCCCTTCAATCTTATCATTCTAGTACAACCATAGAATGTCACGATACTTCATCCTTAAGTCTCATCTTCCTTGGTTCAACTGGTTTCGCAAGTAAATTTTCGGCTAATTAATTATTGTTTGTTGTTTGCTTCTTATAGCCGTGAGTTGCGCATCAAACACGTCTAATATATTCTAATGCATTTGAATCTTATCAATCCAGTAGAACCCTAGGATGTGATGATACTTCATCCAATTGTCTAATCATCCATGGTTCTCTTTGTTTCGCAAGTCGAGCTTCTACTGATTAATTGTTGTATGTTGTTGGCTCCTGATAGCCATGAGGTGCAAATCAAACACAACTAATACATTCTAGCGCATTTGATTCCTATCAATATAGTAGAACCCTAGGATGTGATGGTACTTTATCCATTCGTTTAATCTTCCATGGCTCTCCTTGTTTCACAAGGTAAGCTTGTGCTGGTTAATTGTTGTGTGTTGTTGGCTCCTTATAGCCTTGAATTGCAAATCAAACACACTAATGCAGTCTAGCTCATTGGGTTCTTATCAATGTAGTAGAACCTTAAGATGTGACGATAATCCATCCCTTAGTCTAATCTTCCATGCTTCGACTTGTTGGCAAGTTAAGTTTGATCTGGTTAATTATAATGTGTTGTTGGCTCCTTATTGCCGTGAGTTGCACAAATTAAACACACCTAATACATTCCAGTGCATTTCAATCTTATCAATCTAGTAGAACCATAGGATGTGACGATACTTAATCCGTTAGTCTAATCTTTCCTAGTTCGACTTGTTTCGCAAGTTAAGTTTGGGTTGGATAATTGTTGTGGGTTGTCGGCAACTTATAGCCGTGAGTTGCACATCCAAAACATCAAATACATTCTAGTGCATTCGAATCTTATCAGTCTGGTAGAACCCTAGGATATGATGATACTTTATCCATTGGTCTAATCTCTTCTGGTTCTCCTTGTTTCGCAAGTTAAGCTTGTGCTGGCGAATTGCTGTGCGTTGTTCGTTCCTTATAGCCGTAAATTGCAAATCAAACAAACCTAATACATTCTAGCACATTTGATTCTCATCAATGTAGTAGAATCCTAGGATGAGACGATGCTTCATCCTCTAGTCTAATCTTCCCTGGTTCGACTTGTTTAGCAAGTTAAGTTTGTGCTAGTTAATTATTGTTTGTTGTTTGCTTCTTATTGCCGTGAGTTGCACATCAAACACATCTAATACATTCTAGCGCATTTGAATCTTATCAATCTAGTAGAACCCTAGGATGTGGTGATACATTATCAATTGGTCTAATCTTCCTTGGTTTTTCTTGTTTCGCAAGTTAAGCTTGTGCTGGTTAATTGTTGTGTGTTGTTGGTTCCTTATACCCGTGAAATACAACTCAAACACATCTAATACATTCTACCTTATTTGATTTTTATGAATGTAGTAGAACCCTAGGATGTGAGGATGCTTCATCCATTAGTCTAGTCTTCCCTGGTTCGACTTGTTTCGCAAATTAACTTTGATCTTGTTCAATGTTATGAGTTGTTGGCCCCTTTAGTAGTGAGGTGCACTTCACACACATCTAAGACAGTCTAGTGCATTTGAATCTTATCAATCTAGATGAACTCTAGAATGTGATAATACTTCATCCATTTGTCTAATCTTCCTCGGTTCTCCTTGTTTCGCAAGTTAAACTTGTGCTGATAAATTGTTGTGTGTTGGTGGCTCCATATAGCCGTGAGTTGTTGAACAAACTCCCCTAATACATTGTAGTGCCTTTCAATCTTATCAATCTAATACAACCTTAGAATGTCACAATACTTCATCCTTAAGTCTCATCTTCCCTGGTTCGACTTGTTTCGCAAGTTAAGTTTGGGTTGGATAATTGTTGTGGGTTGTTGGCGCCTTATAGCCGTGACATGCAGATCAAAAACATCAAATACATTCTAGTGCATTCGAATCTTATCAGTCTAGTAGAATCCTAAGATATGATGATACTTTATCCATTGGTCTAATCTTCCTTGGTTCTCCTTGTTTCGCAAGTTAAGCTTGTGCTGGCTAATTGCTGTGTGTTGTTCGTTCCTTATAGCTGTGATGTGCAAATCAAAAAAACCTAATACATTGTAGCACATTTGATTCTTATCAATGTAGTAGAATCCTAGGATATGACGATGCTTCATCCTCTAGTCTAATCTTTCCTGGTTCGACTTGTTTAGCAAGTTAAGTTTGTGCTAGTTAATTATTGTTTGTTGTTTGCTTCTTATAGCCGTGAGTTGCACGTCAAACACATCTAATACATTCTAGCGCATTTGAATCTTATCAATCTTGTAGAACCCTAGGATGTGGTGATACATTATCAATTGGTCTAATCTTTCTTGGTTGTTCTTGTTTCGCAAGTTAAGCTTGTGCTGGTTAATTGTTGTGTGTTGTTGGTTCCTTATACCCGTGAAATACAAATCAAACACGCCTAATACATTCTAGCTTATTTGATTCTGATCAATGTCGTAGAACCCCAGGATGTGAGGATGCTTCATCCATTAGTCTAATCTTCCCTGGTTCGACTTGTTTCGCAAATTAACTTTGCCCTTGTTCAATGTTATGTGTTGTTGCCCCCTTTAGCAGTGAGGTGCACTTCAAACACATCTAAGACAGTCCATTGCATTTGAATCTTATCAATCCAGTAGAACCCTAGGATGTGATGATACTTCATCCATTTGCCTAATCTTACTTGGTTATCCTTGTTTCGCAAGTTAAGCTTGTGCTGACAAATTGTTGTATGTTGGTGGCTCCATACAGCCGTGGGTTGCAGAACAAACACACCTAATACATTGTAGTGCCTTTCAATCTTATCAATCTAGTACAACCTTAGAATGTCACGATACTTCATCCTTAAGTCTCATCTTCCCTTGTTCAACTTGTTTCGCAAGTAAAGTTTCGGCTGGTTAATTGTTGTGTGTTCTTAGCTCCTGATAGCCGTGAGCTGCACATCAAACACGCCTAATATATTCTAGCGCATTTGAATCTTATCAATCTAGTAGAACCCTAGGATGTGATGATACTTCATCCATTTGTCTACTCTTCCTTGGTTCTCCTTGTTTTCCAAGTTAAGCTTGTGCTGACAAATTTTGTGTGTTGTTGGTTCCTTATACCCGTGAAATACAAATCAAACACGCCTAATACATTCTAGCTTATTTGATTATGATCAATGTAGTAGAACCCTAGTATGTGAGGATGCTTCATTAGTCTAATCTTCCCTGCTTCGACTTGTTTTGCAAATTAACTTTGACCTTGTTCAATGTTATGTGTTGTTGGCCCTTTTAGCAGTGAGGTGCACTTCAAACACATCTAAGACAATCAAGTGCATTTGAATCTTATCAATCTAGTTGAAATCCATTTGTCTAATCTTCCATGGTTCTCCTTGTTTCGCAAGTTAAGCTTGTGCTGACAAATTGTTGTGTGTTGGTGGCTCCATACAGCCGTGAGTTGTAGAACAAACACACCTAATACATTCTAGTGCCTTTCAATCTTATCAATCTAGTACAACCTTGGAATGTCACGATACTTCATCCTTAAGTCTCATCTTCCCTGGTTCAACTTGTTTCGCAAGTAAAGTTTGGGCTGGTTAATTGTTGTGTGTTCTTAGCTCCTGATAGCCGTGAGCTGCACATCAAACACGTCTAATATATTCTAGTGCATTTGAATCTTATCAATCCAGTAGAACCCTAGGTTGTGATGATACTTCATCCAATTGTCTAATCATCCATGGTTCTCTTTGTTGAAAAGGTTGTGCTTCTGCTGATTAATTGTTGAGTGTTGTTGGCTCCTTATAGCCGTGAGGTGCAAATCAAACACGACTAATACATTCTAGCGCATTTGATTCTTATCAATATAGTAGAACCCTAGGATGTGATAATACTTCTTCCATTTGTCTAATCTTTCTTGGTTCTCGTTGTTTCACAAGTTAAGCATGTGCTGATAAATTGTTTTGTGTTGGTGGCTTCATATAGCCTCGAGTTGCAGATCAAACACACCTAATACATTCTAGTACATTTCAATCTTATCAATCTAGTACAACCTTAGAATGTCACGATACTTCATCCTTAAGTCTCATCTTCTCTGGTTCAACTTGTTTCGCAAGTAAAGTTTGGGCTGGTTAGTTGTTGTCTCTTTTTAGCTCATAATAGCCGGGAGGTGCACATCAAACACGTCTAATATATTCTAGTGCAATTGAATATTATCAATCCAGTAGAACCCTAGGATGTGATGATACTTCATCCAATTGTCTAATCATCCATGGTTCTCTTTGTTTCGCAAGTTGAGCTTCTGCGGATTAATTGTTGTGTGTTGTTGGCTCCTTATAGCCGTGAGGTGCAAATCAAACACGACTAATACATTCTAGCGCATTTGATTCTTATCAATATAGTAGAACCCTAGGATGTGATGATACTTTATCCATTGGTTTAATCTTCCTTGGCTCTCCTTGTTTCGCAAGGTAAGCTTGTGCTGGTTAATTGTTGTGTGTTGTTGGTTCCTTATAGCCTTGAATTGCAAATCAAACACACTAATGCAGTCTAGCTCATTGGATTCTTATCAATGTAGTAGAACCCTAGGATGTGACGATACTTCATCCCTTAGTCTAATCTTCCATGCTTCGACTTGTTGGCAAGTTAAGTTTGACATGGTTAATGATGATGTGTTGTTGGCTCCTTATTGCCGTGAGTCGCACAAATTAAACACACCTAATACATTCCAGTGCATTTCAATCTTATCAAACTAGTACAACCATAGGATGTGACGATACTTCATCCGTTAGTCTAATCTTCCCTGGTTCGACTTGTTTCGCAAGTTAAGTATGGGTTGGATAATTGTTGTGGGTTGTTGGCGCCTTATAGCCGTGAGGTGCACATCAAAAACATCAAATACATTCTAGTGCATTCGAATCTTATCAGGCTAGTAGAACCCTAGGATATAATGATACTTTATCCATTGGTCTAATCTTCCTTGGTTCTCCTTGTTTTGTAAGTTAAGCTTGTGCTGGCTAATTGCTGTGTGTTGTTCGTTTTTTATAGCCGTGAAGTGCAAATCAAACAAACGTAATACATTGTAGCACATTTGATTCTTATCAATGTAGTAGAATCCTAGGATTTGACGATGCTTCATCCTCTAGTCTAATCTTCCCTGGTTCGACTTGTTTAGCAAGTTAAGTTTGTGCTAGTTAATTATTGTTTGTTGTTTGCTTATTATAGCCGTGAGTTGCACATCAAACACATCTAATACATTCTAGCGCATTTGAATCTTATCAATCTAGTAGAACCCTAGGATGTGGTGATACATTATCAATTGGTCTAATCTTCCTTGGTTGTTCTTGTTTCGCAAGTTAAGCTTGTGCTGGTTAATTATTGTGTGTTGTTGGTTCCTTATACCCGTGAAATACAAATCAAACACGCCTAATACATTCTAGCTTATTTGATTCTGATCAATGTAGTAGAACCCTAGGATGTGATGATGCTTCATCTATTAGACTAATCTTCCCCAGTTCGACTTGTTTCGCAAATTAACTTTGATCTTGTTCAATGTTATGTGTTGTTGGCCACTTTAGCAGTGAGGTGCACTTCAAACACATCTAAGACAGTCAAGTGCATTTAAATCTTATCAATCTAGTTGAAACCTAGGATGTGATGATAGTTCATCCATTTGTCCAATCTTACTTGGTTCTCCTTGTTTCGCAAGTTAAGCTTGTGCTGACAAATTGTTGTGTGTTGGTGGCTCCATACAGCTGGGAGTTGCAGAACAAACACACTTAATACATTCTAGTGCCTGTCAATCTTATCAATCTAGTACAACCTTAGAATGTCACGATACTTCATCCTTAAGTCTCATCTTCCCTGGTTCAACTTGTTTCGCAAGTAAAGTTTGGGCTGGTTAATTGTTGTGTGTTCTTAGCTTTTGATAGCCGTGAGCTGCACATCAAACACGTCTAATATATTCTAGTGCATTTGAATCTTATCAATCCAGTAGAACCCTAGGATGTGATGATACTTCATCCAATTGTCTAATCATCCATGGTTCTCTTTGTTTCGCAAGTTGAGCTTCTGCTGATTAATTGTTGTGTGTTGTTGGCTCCTTATAGCCGTGAGGTGCAAATCAAACACACCTAATACATTCTAGTGCATTTCAATCTTATCAATATAGTAGAACCCTAGGATGTGATGATACTTTATCCATTGGTTTAATCTTCCTTGGCTCTCCTTGTTTCGCAAGGTAAGCTTGTGCTGGTTAATTGTTGTGTGTTGTTGGCTCCTTATAGCCTTGAATTGCAAATCAAACACACTAATGCAGTCTAGCTCATTGGATTCTTATCAATGTAGTAGAACCCTAGGATGTGACGATACTTCATCCCTTAGTCTAATCTTCCATGGTTCGACTTGTTGGCAAGTTAAGTTTGACATGGTTAATGATGATGTGTTGTTGGCTCCTTATTGCCGTGAGTCGCACAAATTAAACACACCTAATACATTCCAGTGCATTTCAAACTTATCAATCTAGTACAACCATAGGATGTGACGATACTTCATCCGTTAGTCTAATCTTCCCTGTTTCGACTTGTTTCGCAAGTTAAATTTGGGTTGGATAATTGTTGTGGGTTGTTGGCGCCTTATAGCCGTGAGATGCACATCAAATACATTCTAGTGCATTCGAATCTTATCAGGCTAGTAGAACCCTAGGATATAATGATACTTTATCCATTGGTCTAATCTTCTTTGGTTCTTCTTGTTTCGCAAGTTAAGCTTGTGCTGGCTAATTGCTGTGTGTTGTTCGTTCCTTATAGCCGTGAAGTGCAAATCAAACAAACCTAATACATTGTAGCACATTTGATTCCTATCAATGTAGTAGAATCCTAGGATTTGACGATGCTTCATCCTCTAGTCTAATCTTCCCTGGTTCAACTTGTTTAGCAAGTTAAGTTTGTGCTAGTTAATTATTGTTTGTTGTTTTCTTATTATAGCCGTGAGTTGCACATCAAACACATCTAATACATTCTAGCGCATTTGAATCTTATCAATCTAGTAGAACCCTAGGATGTGGTGATACATTATCAATTGGTCTAATCTTCCTTGGTTGTTCTTGTTTCGCAAGTTAAGCTTGTGCTGGTTAATTGTTGTGTGTTGTTGGTTCCTTATACCCGTGAAATACAAATCAAACACGCCTAATACATTCTAGCTTATTTGATTCTAATCAATGTAGTAGAACCCTAGGATGTGAGGATGCTTCATCTATTAGTCTAATCTTCCCTGGTTCGACTTGTTTCGCAAATTAACTTTGACCTTGTTCAATGTTATGTGTTGTTGGCCACTTTAGCAGTGAGGTGCACTTCAAACACATCTAAGACAGTCAAGTGCATTTGAATCTTATCAATCTAGTTGAAACCTAGGATGTGATGAGAGTTCATCCATTTGTCTAATCTTACTTGGTTCTCCTTGTTTCGCAAGTTAAGCTTGTGCTGACAAATTGTTGTGTGTTGGTGGCTCCATAAAGCCGTGACTTGCAGAACAAACACACCTAATAAATTCTAGTGCCTTTCAATCTTATCAATCTAGTACAACCTTGGAATGTCATGATACTTCATCCTTAAGTCTCATCTTCCCTGGTTCAACTTGTTTCGCAAGTAAAGTTTGGGCTGGTTAATTGTTGTGTGTTCTTAGCTCCTGATAGCCGTGAGCTGCACATCAAACACGTCTAATATATTCTAGTGCATTTGAATCTTATCAATCCAGTAGAGCCCTAGGATGTGATGATACTTCATCCAATTGTCTAATCATGGAAAAAGTTGAGCTTCTGCTGATTAATTGTTGTGTGTTGTTGGCTCCTTATAGCCATGAGGTGCAAATCAAACACGACTAATACATTCTAGCGCATTTGATTCTTATCAATATAGTAGAACCCTAGGATGTGATAATACTTCATTCATTTGTCTAATCTTCCTTGGTTCTCATTGTTTCGCAAGATAAGCATGTGCTGAAAAATTGTTTTGTGTCGGTGGCTTCATATAGCCGTGAGTTGCAGATCAAACACACGTAATACATTCTAGTACATTTCAATCTTATCAATCTAGTACAACCTTAGAATGTCACGATACTTCATCCTTAAGTCTCATCTTCCCTGGTTCAACTTGTTTCGCAAGTAAAGTTTGGGCTGGTTAATTGTTGTGTGTTCTTAGCTTCTGATAGCCGTGAGCTGCACATCAAACACGCCTAATATATTCTAGCGCATTTGAATCTTATCAATCCAGTAGAACCCTAGGATGTGATGATACTTCATCCATTTGTCTAATCTTACTTGGTTCTCCTTGTTTCCCAAGTTAAGCTTGTGCTGATAAATTTTGTTTGTTGGTGGCTCTATACAGCCGTGACTTGCAGAACAAACACACCTAATACATTCTAGTGCCTTTCAATCTTATCAATCTAATACAACCTTAGAATGTCACGATACTTCATCCTTAAGTCTCATCTTCCCTGGTTCAACTTGTTTCGCAAGTAAAGTTTTGGGCTGGTTAATTGTTGTGTGTTCTTAGCTCTTGATAGCCGTGAGGGGCAAATCAAACATGACTAATACATTCTAGCGCATTTGATTGTTATCAATATAGTAGAACCCTAGGATGTGATGATACTTCATCCATTTGTCTAATCTTCCTTGGTTTCTCTTTGTTTCGCAAGTTAAGCATGTGGTGATAAATTGTTTTGTGTTGGTGGCTTCATATAGCCATGAGTTGCAGATCAAACACACCTACTACATGCTAGTGCAACCTTAATATGTCCGGATACTTCATCCTTCAGTCTCATCTGCCCTGGTTCAACTTGTTTCGCAAGTAAAGTTTGGGTTGTTTAATTGTTGTGTGTTCTTAGCTCCTTATAGCCGTGAGGTGCACATCCAACACGTCTAATATATTCTAGTGCATTTGAATCTTATCAATCTTGTAGAACCCTAGGATGTGATGATAGTTCATCCAATTGTCTAATCATCTATGGTTCTCTTTGTTTCGCAAGTTGAGCTTCTGCTGATTAATTGTTGTGTGTTGTTGGCTCCTTATAGCCGTGACGTGCAAATAAAACACGACTAATAAATTCTAGCGCATTCGATTCTTATCCATATAGTAGAACCCTAGGATGTGATGATACTTTATCCATTGGTTTAATCTTCCTTGGCTCTCCTTGTTTCGCAAGGTAAGCTTGTGCTGGCTAATTGTTGTGTGTTGTTGGCTCCTTATAGCCTTGAATTGCAAATCAAACACACTAATGCAGTCTAGCTCATTGGATTTTTATCAATGTAGTAGAACCCTAGGATGTGATGATACTTTATCCATTGGTTTAATCTTCCTTGGCTCTCCTTGTTTCGCAAGGTAAGCTTGTGCTGGCTAATTGTTGGGTGTTGTTGGCTCCTTATAGCCTTGAATTGCAAATCAAACACACTAATGCAGTCTAGCTCATTCGAATTTTATCAATGTAGTAGAACCCTAGGATGTGACGATACTTCATCCCTTACTCTAATCTTCCATGGTTAGACTTGTTGGCAAGTTAAGTTTGACCTGGTTAATTATGATGTGTTGTTGGCTCCTTTTTGCCGGGAGTTGCACAAATTAAACACACCTAATACATTCTAGTGTATTTCAATCTTATCAATCTAGTACAACCTAGGATGTACCGATACTTCATCCGTTAGTCTAATCTTGCCTGGTTCAACTTGTTTCGCAAGTTAAGTTTGGGTTGGATAATTGTTGGGGGTTGTTGGCACCTTATAGCCGTGAAGTGCACATCAAAAACATCAAATACATTCTAGTGCATTCTAATCTTATCAGTCTAGTAGAACCCTAGGATATGATGATACTTTATCCATTGGTCTAATCTTCCTTGGTTCTCCTTGTTTCGCAAGTTAAGCTTGTGCTGGCGAATTGCTGTGCGTTGTTCGTTCCTTATAGACGTGAAGTGCGAATCAAACAAACCTAATACATTCTAGCACATTTGATTCTTATCAATGTAGTAGAATCCTAGGATGTGACGATGCTTCATCCTCGAGTCTAATCTTCCCTGGTTCGACTTGTTCAGCAAGTTAAGCTTGTGCTAGTTAATTATTGTTTGTTGTTTGCTTCTTATAGCTGTGAGTTGCACATCAAACACAACTAATACATTCCAGCACATTTGAATCTTATCAATCAAGTAGAACCCTAGGATGTGGTGATAGATTATCAATTGTTCTAATCTTCCTTGTTTCTTCTTGTTTCGCAAGTTAAGCTTGTGCAGGTTAATTATTGCGTGTTGTTGGTTCCTTATACCCGTGAAATACAAATCAAACACAGCTAATACATTCTACCTTATTTGATTTTTATGAATGTAGTAGAACCCTAGGATGTGAGGATGCTTCATCCATTAGTCTAATCTTCCCTGGTTCGATTTGTTTCGCAAATTAACTTTGATCTTGTTCAATGTTATGAGTTGTTGGCCCCTTTAGTAGTGAGGCGCACTTCACACACATCTAAGACAGTCTAGTGCATTTGAATCTTATCAATCTAGATAAACTCTAGAATGTGATAATACTTCATCCATTTGTCTAATCTTCCTTGGTTCTCCTTGTTTCGCAAGTTAAACTTGTGCTGATAAATTGTTGTGTGTTGGTGGCTCCATATAGCCGTGAGTTGCAGAACAAACTCCCCTAATACATTGTAGTGCCTTTCAATCTTATCAATCTAATACAACCTTAGAATGTCACAATACTTCATCCTTAAGTCTCATCTTCCCTGGTTCGACTTGTTTCGCAAGTTAAGTTTGGGTTGCATAATTGTTGTGGGTTGTTGGCGCCTTATAGCCGTGAGATGCAGATCAAAAACATCAAATACATTCTAGTGCATTCGAATCTTATCAGTCTAGTAGAATCCTAAGATATGATGATACTTTATCCATTGGTCTAATCGTCCTTGGTTCTCCTTGTTTCGCAAGTTAAGCTTGTGCTGGCTAATTGCTGTGTGTTGTTCGTTCCTTATAGCTGTGATGTGCAAATCAAAAAAACCTAATACATTGTAGCACATTTGATTCTTATCAATGTAGTAGAATCCTAGGATATGACGATGCTTCATCCTCTAGTCTAATCTTTCCTGGTTCGACTTGTTTAGCAAGTTAAGTTTGTGCTAGTTAATTATTGTTTGTTGTTTGCTTCTTATAGCCGTGAGTTGCACGTCAAACACATCTAATACATTCTAGCGCATTTGAATCTTATCAATCTTGTAGAACCCTATGATGTGGTGATACATTATCAATTGGTCTAATCTTCCTTGGTTGTTCTTGTTTCGCAAGTTAAGCTTGTGCTGGTTAATTGTTGTGTGTTGTTGGTTGCTTATACCCGTGAAATACAAATCAAACACGCCTAATACATTCTAGCTTATTTGATTCTGATCAATGTAGTAGAACCCTAGGATGTGAGGATGCTTTATCCATTAGTCTAATCTTCCTGGTTCGACTTGTTTCGCAAATTAACTTTGACCTTGTTCAATGTTATGTGTTGTTGGCCCTTTTAGAAGTGAGGTGCACTTCAAACACATCTAAGACAGTCTAGTGCATTTGAATCTTATCAATCCAGTAGAACCCTAGGATGTGATGATACTTCATCCTATTGTCTAATCATCCATGGTTCTCTTTGTTTCGCAAGTTGAGCTTCTGCTGATTAATTGTTGTTTGTTGTTGGCTCCTTATAGCCGTGAGGTGCAAATCAAACACGACTAATACATTCTAGCGCATTTGATTTTTATCAATATAGTAGAACCCTAGGATGTGATGATACTTCATCCATTTGTCTAATCTTCCTTGGTTCTCGTTGTTTCGCAAGTTAAGCATGTGCTGATAAATTGTTTTGTGTTGGTGGCTTCATATAGCCGTGAGTTGCAGATCAAACACACCTAATACATTCTAGTACATTTCAATCTTATCAATCTAGTACAACCTTAGAATGTCACGATACTTCATCCTTAAGTCTCATCTTCCCTGGTTCAACTTGTTTTGCAAGTAAAGTTTGGGTTGGTTAGTTGTTGTGTGTTCTTAGCTCATTATAGCCGTGAGGTGCAAATCAAACACGTCTAATATATTCTAGTGCATTTGAATATTATGAATCCAGTAGAACCCTAGGATGTGATGATACTTCATCCAATTGTCTAATCATCCATGGTCCTCTTTGCTTCGCAAGTTGAGCTTCTGCTGATTAATTGTTGTGTGTTGTTGGCTCCTTATAGCCGTGAGGTGCAAATCAAACACGACGAATACATTCTAGCGCATTTGATTCTTATCAATATAGTAGAAACCCTAGGATGTGATGATACTTTATCCATTGGTTTAATCTTCCTTGGCTCTCCTTGTTTCGCAAGGTAAGCTTGTGCTGGTTAATTGTTGTGTGTTGTTGGCTCCTTATAGCCTTGAATTGCAAATCAAACACACTAATGCAGTCTATCTCATTGGATTCTTATCAATGTAGTAGAACCCTAGGATGTGACGATACTTCATCCCTTAGTCTAATCTTCCATGCTTCGACTTGTTGGCAAGTTAAGTTTGACATGGTTAATGATGATGTGTTGTTGGCTCCTTATTGCCGTGAGTCGCACAAATTTAACACACCTAATGCATTCCAGTGCATTTCAATCTTATCAATCTAGTACAACCATAGGATGTGACGATACTTCATCCGTTAGTCTAATCTTCCCTGTTTCGACTTGTTTCGCAAGTTAAGTTTGGGTTGGATAATTGTTGTGGCTTGTTGGCGCCTTATAGCCATGAGATGCACATCAAATACATTCAAATCTTATCAGTCTAGTAGAACCCTAGGATATGATGATACTTTATCCATTGGTCTAATCTTCCGTGGTTCTCCTTATTTCGCAAGTTAAGCTTGTGCTGGCTAATTGCTGTGTGTTTTCGTTCCTTATAGCCGTGAAATGCAAATCAAACAAACCTAATACATTGTAGCACATTTGATGCTTATCAATGTAGTAGAATCCTAGGATGTGACGATGCTTCATCCTCTAGTCTAATCTTTCCTGCTTCGACTTGTTTAGCAAGTTAAGTTTGTGCTAGTTAATTATTGTTTGTTGTTTGCTTATTATAGCCGTGAGTTGCACATCAAACACATCTAATACATTCCAGCGCATTTGAATGTTATCAATCCAGTAGAACCCTAGGATGTGGTGATACATTATCAATTGTTCTAATCTTCCTTGGTTGTTCTTGTTTCGCAAGTTAAGCTTGTGCTAGTTAATTGTTTTGTGTTGTTGGTTCCTTATACCCGTGAAATACAAATCAAACGCACCTAATACATTGTAGCTTATTTGATTCTTATCAATGTATTAGAAGCCTAGGATGTGAGGATGCTTCATCCATTAGTCTAATCTTCCCTGGTTCGACTTGTTCTGTAAATTAACTTTGACCCTGTTCAATGTTATGTGTTGTTGGCCCCTTTAGCAGTGAGGTGCACTTCAAACACCAGCACAAGTTTAACTAGCGAAACAAGAAGAACTAGGGAAGATTAGACCAACGGATAAAGTATCATCACATTCTAGGATTCTAGTAGATTGATAAGATTCAAATGTGCTAGAATGTATTAGTTGTGTTTGATGTGCATCGCTCGGCTTTAAGGAGCCAATAACACTCAACAATTAACAAACACAAACTTAAGTTGCGAAACAAGTCAAATCAGGGAAGATTTGACTAATGGATTAAGCATCGTCACATCCTAAGGTTCTACAACATTGATAAATGACAAATGCGCTAGAATGTATTAGGTGTGTTTGATTTGCAGTTCGCGTGCATAAGGAACCAACAACATACAACAATTAACCAGCACAAGCTTAACTTGCGAAACAAAAAGAACCAAGGAAGATTAGACCAATTGATAATGTATCACCACATCCTAGGTTTCTATTGGATTGATAAAATTCAAATGCGCTAGAATGTATTAGATGTGTTTGATGCGCAACTCACAGCTATAAGGAGCAAACAACAAACAATAATTAACTAGCACAAACTTAATTATGAAACAAGTCGAACCAGGGAAGATTAGACTAGAGGATGAAGCATCGTCACATACTAGGGTTCTACTACATTGATAACAATCAACAAAGCTAGAATGTATTAGGTGTGTTTGATTTGTACTTCACGGCTATAAGGAGCCAACAACACACAACAAATAACCAGCACAAGCTTAACTTGTGAAACAAGGGGAACCACGGAAGATTAGACAAATGGATAAAGTATCATCACATCTGAGGGTTCTACTACATTGACAAGAATCAAATGCGCAAGAATGTATTAGTTGTTTTTGATTTGCACTTCATGGCTATAAGGGGCCAACAACACACAACAATTAACCAGCATAGGCTTAACTTGCGAAACAAGGAGAAGCAAGGAAGATTGGACAATTGGATGAAGTATCATCACATCCTAAGGTTGTACTAGATTGATAAGATTTAAATGTAGTAGAATGTCTTAGATGTGTTTGATGTCTACCTGACGGCTATAAGGAGCTAACAACATACAACAGTTTACCGGCACAAACTTAAGAGGCGAAGCAAGTCGAACCAAGGAATATTAGACTAATGGATGAAGTATTGTTAGATTCCAGGGTTCTACTACATTGATAAGAATCAAATGCTTTTGATTTGCACTTCACGGGTATAAGGAACCAACAACATACAACAATGAAGCAGCACAAGCTTAATTTGCGAAACAAGAAGAACCAACGAATATTAGACCAATTGATAATGTATCACCACATCCTAGGTTTCTACTAGATTGATAAGATTCTAATGCGCTAGAATGTATTAGATGTGTTTGAAGTGCAACTCACGGCTACAAGGTGCAAACAACAAATAGTAATTAACTAGCACAAACTTAAATTGCGAAACAAGTCAAACCAGGGAAGATTAGACTAGAGGATGAAGCATCGTCATATCCTAGGGTTTTACTACATTGATAAGAATCAAATGTGCTTGAATGTATTAGGTGTGTTTGATTTGCACTTGATGACTATAAGGAACCAACAACACACAACAATTAGCCTGCACAAGCTTCACTTGCGAAACAAGGTGAACCAAGGAAGATTAGACCAATGGATAAAGTATCATCATATCCTAGGGTTCTACTAGATTGATAAGATTCGAATGTGCTAGAATTTATTTGATGTTTTTGATGTGCAGCTCACGGCTATAAGGTGCCAACAACCCACAACAATTAACCAACCCAAACTTAACTTGCGAAACAAGTCGAACTAGGGAAGATTCTACTAACAGAAGAAGTATCGTCACATCCTATGGCTCTGCAAGATTGATAAGATTGAAATGCACTGGAATGTATTAGGTGTGTTTAATGTGTGCAACTCACGGCAATAAAGAGCCAACAGCACATCATAATTAACCAGGTCAAACTTAACTTGCAAACAAGTGAACTGTGGAATATTAGACTATGGGATGAAGTATCGTCACATCCTAGTGTTCTACTACATTGATAAGAATCCAATGAGCTAGAATGCATTAGTGTGTTTGATTTGCAATTCAAGGCTATAAGGAGCCAACAACACACCACAATTAACCAGCACAAGCTTACCTTGCGAAACAAGGAGAGCCATGGAAGATTTGACAAATAGATAAAGTATCATCACATCTTAGGGTTCTACTGTATTGATAAGAATCAAATGCGATAGAATGTAGTAGTTGTGTTTGATTTGCACCTGACGGCTATAAGGAGCCAACAACACACAACAATTAATCAGCACAAGCTCACCTTGCGAAACAAAGAGAACCATGGATGATTAGACAATTGGATGAAGTATCATCACATCCTAGGGTTCTACTCGATTGATAAGATTCATATGCAGTAGAATGTATTTGATGTGTTTGATGTGCACCTCACGGATATAAGGAGCTAAGAATACACAACAATTAACCAGCCCAATCTTCACTTGCGAAACATGTTCAACCAGGGAAGATGAGACTTAAGGATGAAGTATCGTGACATCCTAAAGTTGTACTAGATTGATAAGAATGAAATGCACTAGAATGTATTAGGTGTGTTTGATCTGCAACTCACGGCTATATGGAGCCAACAACACACAACAATTTATTAGACAAATGGATGAAGTATCATCATATCCTAGGGTTCTACTACATTGATAAGATTCAAATCCACTAGAATGTCTTAGATATGTTTGAAGTGCACCTCACGGCTATAAGGGGCCAACAACACATAACATTGAACCAGCTCAAGCTTAACTTGCGAAACAAGGACAAGCAAGGAAGATTGGACAATTGGATGAAGTATTATTACATCCTAGGGTTGTACTAGATTGATAACATTTAATTGCACTAGAATGTCTTTGATGTGTTTGATGTGCACCTCACGGCTATAAGGAGCTAACAACATACAACAGTTAACCGGCACAAATTTAAAAGGCGAAGCAAGTCGAACCAAGGAAGATTAGACTAATGGATGAAGCATCGTGACATCCCAGGGTTCTACTCCATTGATAAGAATCAAATGCGCTAGAATGTATTAGGTGTCTTTGGTTTGTACTTCACAGCTGTGAGCAACCAACAACACACAACAATTAACCAACACAAGTTTAACAATCGAAACAAGAAGAACCTGGGAAGATTAGACGAACAGATAAAGTATCATCACATCCTAGTATTCTACTATATTGATAAAATTCAAATGCACTAGAATGTATTAGGTTTGTTTGATGTGCATCGCTCGGCTATAAGGATCCAACAACACTCAACAATTAACCAGCACAAACTTAAGTTGCGAAACAAGTCAAAACAGGAAAGATTTGACTAATGGATGAAGCATCGTCACATCCTAAGGTTCTACTACATTGATAAATGACAAATGCGCTAGAATGTATTAGGTGTGCTTCATTTGCACTTCACAGGTATAAGGAACCAACAACACACAACAATTAACCAGCACAAGTTTAACTTGGGAAACAAGAAGAACCAAGGAAGATTAGACCAATTGATAATGTATCACTACCTCCTAGGATTCTACTGGATTGATAAGATTCAAATGCGCTAGAATGTATTAGATGTGTTTGATGTGCAAATCACGGCTATAAGGAGCAAACAACAAACAATAATTAACTGGCACAAATTTAACTTGAAGCAAGTCGAACCCGGGAAGATTAGACTAGAGGATGAAGCATCGTCACATGCTAGGGTTTTACTATATTGATAAGAATCAAATGTGCTAGAATGTATTAGGTGTGTTTGATTTGTAGTTCACGGCTATAAGGAACCAACAACACAAAACAATTGGCCAGCGCAAGCTTAACTTGCGAAATAAGAAGGTAAGAACACACAACAATTAACCAGCCCAAACATTACTTGCGAAACAAGTTGAACCAGGAAAGAAGAGACTTAAGGATGAAGTATCGTGACATCCTAATGTTGTACTAGATTGATATGATTGAAATGCACTAGAATGTATTAGGTGTGTTTGATCTGCAACTCATGGCTCTATGGAGCCTCCAACACACTAAAATTTATCCGCACAAGCTTAACTCGCGCAACAAGGAGAACTAAGAAAGATTAGACAAATGGACGAAGTATCATCACATCCTGGGGTTGTACTAGATTGATAAGAATCAAATGCACTAGAATGTCTTAGATGTGATTGAAGTGCACCTTACGGCTATAATGGGCCAACAACGCATAACATTGCACCTGGTCAAACTTAATTTGCGAAACAAGTCGAACTAGGGAAGATTAGACTAATGGATGAAGTATCCTCACATCCTAGGGTTCTACTACATTGATAAGAATCAAATAAGCTAGAATGTATTAGTTGTGTTTGATTTGTACTTCATGGCTATAAAGAGCCAACAACACACAACAAATAACTAACACAAGCTTAACTTGCGAAACAAGGGGAACCAACGAAGATTAGACAAATGGATAAAGTATCATCATATCCGAGTGTTCTACTACACTGACAGGATTCAAATGCGCAGGAATGTATTAGTTGTGTTTGATTTGCACTTCACGGCTATAAGCAGCCAACAACACACAACAATTAACCAACACATGCTTAACTTGCGAAACAAAGAGAACCAATGAACATTGGACCATTGGAGGAAGTATCATCAGGGTTGTACTAGATTGATAAGATTTAAATGCACTGGAATGTCTTAGATGTGTTCGATGTGCACCTCATGGGTATAAGGAGCTAACAACATACAACGGTTAACCGGCAAAAACTTAACAAGCGAAGCAAGTCGAACCAGGGAATATTAGACTAAGGGATGAAGCATCGTCACATTCCGGGGTTCTACTACATCGATAAGAGTCAAATGCGCTAGAATGTATTAGCTCTGTTTGGTTTGCACTTCACGGCTATAATGAACCAACAACACACAACAATTAACCAGCCGAAGTTTAACAAGCGAAACAAGAAGAACCGGGGGAGATTAGACCAACGGATAAAGTATCATCACATCCTAGGATTCTACTAGATTGATAACATTCAAATGCGCTAGAATGTTTTAGGTGTGTTTGATGTGCATCGCTCAGCTATAAGGAGCCAACAACACTCAACAATTAACCAGCACAAGCCTACCTTGCGAAACAAGGAGAGCCAAGGAAGATTAAACCAATGGATAAAGTATCATCACATCCTAGGGTTCTACTATATTGATAAGAATCAAATGCGCTAGAATTTATTAGTCGTGTTGATTTGCACCTTACGGCTATAAGGAGCCAACAACACACAACAAATAATCAGCAGAAGCTCAACTTGCGGAACAAAGAGAACCATGGATGATTAGACAATTGGATGAAGTATCATCACATCCTAGGGTTCTACTCGATTGATAAGATTCATATGCAGTAGAATGTATTTGATGTGTTTGATGTGCACCTCACGGATATAAGGAGCTAAGAATACACAACAATTAACCAGCCCAATCTTCACTTGCGAAACATGTTCAACCAGGGAAGATGAGACTTAAGGATGAAGTATCGTGACATCCTAAAGTTGTACTAGATTGATAAGAATGAAATGCACTAGAATGTATTAGGTGTGTTTGATCTGCAACTCACGGCTATATGGAGCCAACAACACACAACAATTTATTAGACAAATGGATGAAGTATCATCATATCCTAGGGTTCTACTACATTGATAAGATTCAAATCCACTAGAATGTCTTAGATATGTTTGAAGTGCACCTCACGGCTATAAGGGCCAACAACACATAACATTGAACTGCTCAAGCTTAACTTGCGAAACAAGGACAAGCAAGGAAGATTGGACAATTGGATGAAGTATTATTACATCCTAGGGTTGTACTAGATTGATAACATTTAATTGCACTAGAATGTCTTTGATGTGTTTGATGTGCACCTCACGGCTATAAGGAGCTAACAACATACAACAGTTAACCGGCACAAATTTAAAAGGCGAAGCAAGTCGAACCAAGGAAGATTAGACTAATGGATGAAGCATCGTGACATCCCAGGGTTCTACTCCATTGATAAGAATCAAATGCGCTAGAATGTATTAGGTGTCTTTGGTTTGTACTTCACAGCTGTGAGCAACCAACAACACACAACAATTAACCAACACAAGTTTAACAATCGAAACAAGAAGAACCTGGGAAGATTAGACGAACAGATAAAGTATCATCACATCCTAGTATTCTACTATATTGATAAAATTCAAATGCACTAGAATGTATTAGGTTTGTTTGATGTGCATCGCTCGGCTATAAGGATCCAACAACACTCAACAATTAACCAGCACAAACTTAAGTTGCGAAACAAGTCAAAACAGGAAAGATTTGACTAATGGATGAAGCATCGTCACATCCTAAGGTTCTACTACATTGATAAATGACAAATGCGCTAGAATGTATTAGGTGTGCTTCATTTGCACTTCACAGGTATAAGGAACCAACAACACACAACAATTAACCAGCACAAGTTTAACTTGGGAAACAAGAAGAACCAAGGAAGATTAGACCAATTGATAATGTATCACTACCTCCTAGGATTCTACTGGATTGATAAGATTCAAATGCGCTAGAATGTATTAGATGTGTTTGATGTGCAAATCACGGCTATAAGGAGCAAACAACAAACAATAATTAACTGGCACAAATTTAACTTGCGAAGCAAGTCGAACCCGGGAAGATTAGACTAGAGGATGAAGCATCGTCACATGCTAGGGTTTTACTATATTGATAAGAATCAAATGTGCTAGAATGTATTAGGTGTGTTTGATTTGTAGTTCACGGCTATAAGGAACCAACAACACAAAACAATTGGCCAGCGCAAGCTTAACTTGCGAAATAAGAAGGTAAGAACACACAACAATTAACCAGCCCAAACATTACTTGCGAAACAAGTTGAACCAGGAAAGAAGAGACTTAAGGATGAAGTATCGTGACATCCTAATGTTGTACTAGATTGATATGATTGAAATGCACTAGAATGTATTAGGTGTGTTTGATCTGCAACTCATGGCTCTATGGAGCCTCCAACACACTAAAATTTATCCGCACAAGCTTAACTCGCGCAACAAGGAGAACTAAGGAAGATTAGACAAATGGACGAAGTATCATCACATCCTGGGGTTCTACTAGATTGATAAGAATCAAATGCACTAGAATGTCTTAGATGTGATTGAAGTGCACCTTACGGCTATAATGGGCCAACAACGCATAACATTGCACCTGGTCAAACTTAATTTGCGAAACAAGTCGAACTAGGGAAGATTAGACTAATGGATGAAGTATCCTCACATCCTAGGGTTCTACTACATTGATAAGAATCAAATAAGCTAGAATGTATTAGTTGTGTTTGATTTGTACTTCATGGCTATAAAGAGCCAACAACACACAACAAATAACTAACACAAGCTTAACTTGCGAAACAAGGGGAACCAACGAAGATTAGACAAATGGATAAAGTATCATCACATCCGAGTGTTCTACTACACTGATAGGATTCAAATGCGCAAGAATGTATTAGTTGTGTTTGATTTGCACTTCACGGCTATAAGCAGCCAACAACACACAACAATTAACCAACACATGCTTAACTTGTGAAACAAAGAGAACCAAGGAACATTGGATCATTGGATGAAGTATCATCAGGGTTGTACTAGATTGATAAGATTTAAATGCACTGGAATGTCTTAGATGTGTTCGATGTGCACCTCATGGGTATAAAGAGCTAACAACATACAACGGTTAACCGGCAAAAACTTAACAGGCGAAGCAAGTCGAACCAGGGAATATTAGACTAAGAGATGAAGCATCGTCACATCCCGGGGTTCTACTACATCGATAAGAATCAAATGCGCTAGAATGTATTAGCTCTGTTTGGTTTGCACTTCACGGCTATAATGAACCAACAACACACAACAATTAACCAACACAAGTTTAACTTGCGAAACAAGAAGAACCCGGGAAAATTAGACCAACGGATAAAGTATCATCACATCCTAGGGTTTTACCAGATTGATAAGATTCAAATGCGCTAGAATGTATTAGGCGTGTTTGATGTGCATCGGTAGGCTATAAGGAGTCAACAACACTCAACAATTAACCAGCAAAAACTTAAGTTGCGAAACAAGTCAAATCAGGCAAGATTTGACTAATGGATTAAGCATCGCCACATCCTAAGGTTCAACTACATTGATAAGAATCACATACGCTAGAATGTATTTTGTGTGTTTGATTTGCACTTCATGGGTATAAGGAACCAACAACACACAACAATTAACCAACACAAGCTTAACTTGCGAAACAAAGAGAACCGAGGAAGATTGGACAATTGGATGAAGTATCATCGCATCCTAGGGTTGTACTAGATTGAAAAGATTTAAATGCACTAGAATGTCTTAGATGTGTTTGATATGCACCTCACGGCTATAAGATGCTAACAACATACAATAGTTAACCAGCACAAACTTAAGAGGCGAAGCAAGTCGAACCAAGGAAGGTTAGAGTAATGCTTGAAGCATCGTCACATCCTAGGGTTCTACTACATTGATAAGAATCAAATGCTCTAGAATGTATTAGGTGTGTTTCGTTTGTACTTCACGACTATAAGGAACCAACAACACACAATAATTAACCAGCACAAGTTTAACTAGCGAAACAAGAAGAACTAGGGAAGATTAGACGAACGGATAAAGTATCATCACATCCTATGATTCTGCTAGATTGATAAGATTCACATGCATTAGAATGTATTAGGTGTGTTTGATGTGCATCGCTTGGCTATAAGGATCCAACAACACACAACAATTAACCAACACAAACTTAAGTTGCAAAACAAGTCAAATCAGGGAAGATTTGACTAATGGATGAAGCATCGTCACATCCTAAGGTTCTACGGCATTGATAAGAATCAAATGCACTAGAATATATTAGGTGTGTTTGATTTGCACGTCACGGGTATAAGGAACCAACAACATATAACAATTAACCAGCACAAGCTCAACTTGCGAAACAAGAAGAACCAAGGAAGATTATACCAATTGATAATGTATCACCACATCCTAGGGTTCTATACTAGATTGATAAGATTCAAATGCACTAGAATGTCTTAGATGTGTTTGAAGTGCACCTCACGGCTATAAGGGGACAGCAACATATAAAATTGAATTAGGTCACACTTAATTTGCGAAACAAGTCGAACCAGGGAAGATTAGACAAATGGATGAAGCATCCTCACATCCTAGGTTTCTACTACATTGATAATAATCAAATAAGCTAGAATGTATTAGGTGTGTTTGATTTGTACTTCACTGCTATAAGGAACCAACAACACACAACAAATAAACAGCACAAGCTTAACTTGCGAAACAAGGACAAGCAAGGAAGATTGGACAATTGGATGAAGTATCATCACATCCTAGGGTTGTACTAGATTGATAAGATTTAAATGCACTAGATTGTCATTCATGTGTTTGATGTGCACCTCACGGCTATAAGTAGCTAACAACATATAGCAGTTAACCGGCACAAACTTAAAAGGCGAACCAAGTCGAACCAAGGAAAATTAGACTAATGGATGAAGCATCGTCACATCCCAGGGTTCTACTCCATTGATAAGAATCAAATGCGCTAGAATGTATTAGGTGTGTTTGGTTTGTACTTCACGGCTATAAGGAACCAACAACACACTACAATTAACCACCACAAGCTTAACTTGGGAAATGAGAAGAACCAAGGAAGATTAGACCAATTGATAATGTATCACCACATCCTAGGGTTCTACTGGATTGATAAGATTCAAATGTGCTAGAATGTATTAGATGTGTTTGACGTGCAACTCACGGCTATAAAGAGCAAACAACAAACAATAATTAACTAGCACAAACTTAACTTGCGAAACAAGTTGAACCAAGGAAGATTAGACTAAAGGATGAAGCATCGTCACATCCTAAAGTTCTACTATGTATTAGGTGTGTTTCATTTGCCCTTCATGGCTATATGGAACCAACAACACCCAACAATTAGCCAGCACAAGCTTAACTTGCGAAACAAGGAAAACCAAGGAAGATTAGACCAATGGATAAAGTATCATCAGATCCTCGGGTTCTTCTAGATTGATAAGATTCGAATGCGCTAGAATGTATTTGATGTGTACCTCACAGCTATAAGGTGCAAACAACCCACAACAATTAATTAACCCAAACCTAACTTGCGAAACAAGTCGATCCAAGGAAGATTATACTAACGGATGAAGTATCGTCACATCCTATGGTTTTACTAGATTCATAACATTGAAATGCACTAGAATGTATTAGGTGTGTTTAATGTGTGCAACTCACGGTAATAAGGAGCCAACAACACATCGTAATTAACCTGGTCAAACTTAACTTGCGAACAAGTCGAACCATGGAAAATTGGATTGCGAACAAGTCGTACCATGGAAGATTGGACTAAGGGATGAAGTATCGTCACATCCTAGGGTCCTACTACATTGATAAGAATCCAATGAGCTAGATTGCATTAGTGTGTTTGATTTGCAATTCAAGGCTAAAAGGAGCCAACAACACACCACAATTAACCAGCACAAACTTACCTTATAAAACAAGGAAAGCCATGGAAGATTAGACAAATGGATAAAGTATCATCACATCTTAGGGTTCTACAGCATTGATAAGAATCAAATGCACTAGAATGTAGTAGTTGTGTTGACTTGCATCTCACGGCTGTAGGGAGCCAACAACACACAACAATTAATCAGCACAAGCTAACCTTGCGAAATAAACAGAACCAAGTAAGATTAGACAATTGGATGAAGTATCATCACATCCTTGGGTTATACTCGATTGATAAGATTGAAATGCACTAGAATGTATTAGATGTGTTTGATGTGCACCTCACGGCTATAAGGAGGTAAGAACACACAACAATTAACCAGCACAAACTTTACTTGCGAAACAAGTTGAACCAGGGAAGATGAAAGTTAAGGATGAAGTATCGTGACATCCTAAGGTTGTACTAGTTTTATATGATTGAAATGCACTAGAATGTATTAGGTCTGTTTGATCTGCAACTCACGGCTATATGGAGCCACCAACACACAACAATTTATCTGCACAAGGTTAACTTGCGGAACAAGGAAAACCAAGGAAGATTTGACAAATGAATGAACTATTGTCACATCCTGGGGTTCTACTAGATTGATAAAATTCAAATGCACTAGAATGTCTTAGATGTGTTTGAAGTGCACCTCACGGCTATAAGGGGCCAACAATGCATAACATTGCACCAGGTCAAACTTAATTTGCGAAACAAGTTGAACCAGGGAAGATTAGACTAGTGGATGAAGCATCCTCACATCCTAGGGTTCTACTACATTGACAAGAATCAAATAAGCTAGAATCTATTAGGTGTGTTTGATTTGTACTACACGGTTATAAGGAGCCAATAACACAAAACAAATAACTAACAAGGAAGATTTGACAAATGGATAAAGTATCATCACATCCGAGGGTTCTACTACATTGACAGGTTTGAAATGCGCAACAATGTATTAGTTGTGTTTGATTTGCACTTCACCGCTATAAGCAACCAAAAACACACAACAATTAACCAACACAAGCTTAACTTGCGAAACAAGGAGAACCAAGGAAGATTGGACAATTGGACGAAGTATCATCACATCCTAGGATTGTACTATATTGATAAGATTTAAATGTACTGGAATGTCTTAGATGTGTTCGATGTGCACCTCACGGCTATACGGAGCTAACAACATACAACAGTGAACCGGTACAAACTTAACAGGCTAAGCAAGTCGAACTAGGGAAAATTAGACTAATGGATGAAGCATCGTCACATCCAAGGGTTCTACTACATTGATAAGAATCAAATGCGCTAGAATGTATTAGGTGTGTTTGGTTTGCACTTCACGGCAATAAGTAACCAACAACACACAATAATTAACCAGCACAAGTTTAACTAGCGAAACAAGAAGAACTAGGGAAGATTAGACGAACGGATAAAGTATCATCACATCCTATGATTCTACTAGATTGATAAGATTCACATGCATTAGAATGTATTAGGTGTGTTTGATGTGCATCGCTTGGCTATAAGGATCCAACAACACACAACAATTAACCAACACAAACTTAAGTTGCAAAACAAGTCAAATTAGGGAAGATTTGACTAATGGATGAAGCATCGTCACATCCTAAGGTTCTACGGCATTGATAAGAATCAAATGCACTAGAATATATTAGGTGTGTTTGATTTGCACGTCACGGGTATAAGGAACCAATAACATATAACAATTAACAAGCACAAACTCAACTTGCGAAACAAGAAGAACCAAGGAAGATTATACCAATTGATAATGTATCACCACATCCTAGGGTTCTATACTAGATTGATAAGATTCAAATGCACTAGAATGTCTTAGATGTGTTTGAAGTGCACCTCACGGCTATAAGGGGACAGCAACATATAAAATTTAATTAGGTCACACTTAATTTGCGAAACAAGTCGAACCACGGAAGATTAGACTAATGGATGAAGCATCCTCACATCCTAGGTTTCTACTACATTGACAATAATCAAATAAGCTAGAATGTATTAGGTGTGTTTGATTTGTACTTCACTGCTATAAGGAACCAACAACACACAACAAATAAACAGCACAAGCTTAACTTGCGAAACAAGGAGAACCAAGGAAGATTGGACAATTGGATGAAGTATCATCACATCCTAGGATTGTACTAGATTGATAAGATTTAAATGTACTGGAATGTCTTAGATGTGTTCGATGTGCACCTCACGGCTATACGGAGCTAACAACATACAACAAGTGAACCGGCACAAACTTAACAGGCTAAGCAAGTCGAACTAGGGAAGATTAGACTAATGGATGAAGCATCGTCACATCCCAGGGTTCTACTACGTTGATAAGAATCAAATGCGCTAGAATGTATTAGGTGTGTTTGGTTTGCACTTCACGGCAATAAGTAACCAACAACACACAACAATTAACCAACACAAGTTTAACTAGCGAAACAAGAAGAACCAGGGAAAATTAGACCAACGGATAAAGTATCTTCACATCCCAGGGTTCTACCAGATTGATAAGATTCAAATGCGCTAGAATGTATTTGGCGTGTTTGACGTGCATCGCTTGGCTATAAGGAGCCAACAACACTCAACAATCAACCAGCACAAACTTAAGTTGCGAAACAAGTCAAATCAGGGAAGATTTGACTAATGGATGAAGGATCGTCACATCCTAAGATTCTACCACATTGATACGAATCAAATGTACTAGAATGTATTAGGTGTGTATGATTTGCACTTCACGGGTATAAGGAACCAACAACACACAACAATTAACCAGCACAAGCTGAACTTGCGAAACAAGAACAACCAAGGAAGATTAGACCAATTGACAAATGGATTAGCCAATAACACATAACAAATAACTAACAAGGAAGATTTGACAAATGGATAAAGTATCATCACATCCGAGGGTTCTACTACATTGACAGGTTTAAAATGCGCAACAATGTATTAGTTGTGTTTGATTTGCACTTCACCGCTATAAGCAACCAAAAACACACAACAATTAACCAACACAAGCTTAACTTGCGAAACAAGGAGAACCAAGGAAGATTGGACAATTGGATGAAGTATCATCACATCCTAGGATTGTACTAGATTGATAAGATTTAAATATATTGACAAGAATCAAATGCGCAAGAATGTATTTGTTGTGTTTCATTTGCTCTTCATGGCTATAAGGAGCCAAGAACACACAACAATTAACCTGCACAGGCTTAACTTGCAAAACAAGGAGAACCATGCAAGATTAGGCTAATGGAAAAAGTATCTTCACATCCGACGGTTCTACTATATTGAAAAGAATCAAATGCGCAAGAATGTATTAGTTGTGTTTGATTTGCCCTTCATGGCTATAAGGAGCCAACAACACACAACAATTAACCAGCACAGGCTTAACTTGCGAAACAAGGTGAATCGTGAAAGATTAGACAAATGGATAAAGTATCAACACATCCGAGGGTTCTACTACATTGACAAGAATCATATGCGCAAGAATGTATTAGATGTGTTTGATGTGCAACTCACGGCTATAAGAAGCGAACAACAAACAATAATTAACTAGCACAAACTTAAATTACGAAACAAGTCGAACCAGGGAAGATTAGACTAGAAGATGAAGCATCGTCACATTCTACGGTTCTAGTACATTGATAAGAATCAAATAAGCTAGAATGTATTAGGTGTGTTTGATTTGTACTTCACGGCTATAAGGAGCCAACAACACACAACAATTAACCTGCACAGGCTTAACTTACGAAAGAAGGAGAACCATGGAAGATTGGACAAATGGATAAAGTATCATCACATCCGAGGGTTCTACTACATTGACAAGAATCAAATGCACAAGAATGTATTAGTCGTGTTTGATTTGCACTTCATGACTTTAAGAAGCCAACAACACACAACAATTAACCAGCACAGGCTTAACTTGCAAAATAAGGAGAACCAAGGAAGATTGGACAATTGGATGAAGTATCATCACATCATAGGTTGTACTAGATTGATAAGATTTAAACGCACTAGACTGTCTTAGATGTGTTTGATGTGCACCTCACGGATAGAAGGAGCTAACAACATACAACAGTTAACCGGTACAAACTTAAGAGGCGAAGCAAGTCGAACCAAGAAAGTTTAGACTAATGGATGAAGCATTGTCACATCCCAGGGTTCTACTACATTGATAAAAATCAAATGCGCTAGAATGTATTAGGTGTGTTTGGTTGACACTTCACGGCTATATGGAACCAACAACACACAACAATTAACCAGCAAAAGTTTAACTAGCGAAACAAGAAGAACTAAGGAAGATTAGACCAACGAATAAACTATCATCATCCTAGGATTCTACTAGATTGATAAGATTCAAATGCGCTAGAATGTATTAGATGTGTTTGATGTGCATCGCTTGGCTATAAGGAGCCAACAACACTCAACAATTAACCAGCACAAACTTAAGTTGCGAAACAAGTCAAATCAGGGAAGATTTGACTAATGGATGAAGCATCGTCACATCCTAAGGTTCTACTATATTGATAAAAATCAAATGCAGTAGAATGTATTCGGTGTGTTTGATTTGCAATTTAAGGCTATAAGGAGCCAACAACACACAACAATTAACCAGCACAAGCCTACCTTGCGAAACAAGGAGAGCCAAGGAAGAATAAACCAATGGATAAAGTATCATCACATCTTAGGGTTTTACTATATTGATAAGAATCAAATGCGCTAGAATGTATTAGTTGTGTTTTATTTGCACCTCACGGCTATAAGGAGCTAACAACACACAACAATTAATCAGCACAAGCTCAACTTGCGAAACAAAAAGAACCAAGGAAGATTGGACAATTGGATGAAGTATCATCACATCCTTGGGTTCTACTCGATTGATAAGCTTCAAATGCAGTAGAATGTATTTGATGTGTTTGATGTGCACCTCGCGGATATATGGAGCTAAGAATACACAACAATTAACCAACCCAATCTTTACTTGCGAATCATGTTCAACCAGGCAAGATGAGACTTAAGAATGAAGTATCGTGACATCTTAAGGTTGTACTAGATTGATAAGAATGAAATGGACTAGAATCTATTAAGTGTGTTTGATCTGCAACTCACGGCTATATGGAGCCACCAACACACAACAATTTATTAGCACAAGCTGAACTTGCGAAACAAGGAGAACCAAGGAAGATTAGACAAATGGATGAAGTATCATCATATCCTAGGGTTCTACTAGATTGATAAGATTCAAATCCACTAGAATGTCTTAGATGTGTTTGAAGTGCACCTCACGGCTATAAGGTGCCAACAACACATAACATTGAACCAGGTCAAATTTAATTTGCGAAGCAAGTCGAACCAGAGAAGATTAGACTAATGGATGAAGTATCCTCACATCCTAGTGTTCTACTACATTGATAAGAATCAAATGAGTTGCAATGTATTAGTGTGTTTGATTTGCAATTCACCGCTATAAGGAGCCAACAGAACACAACAATTAACAAGCACAAGCTTAACTTGCAAAACAAGGAGAACCGAGGAAGATTGGACAATTGGATGAAGTATCATCACATCCTAGGGTTGTACTAGATATATAAGATTTAAATGCACTAGAATGTCTTACATGTGTTTGATGTACACCTCACGGCTATAAGGAGCTAAAAACATACAACAGTTAACCGGCACAAACTTAACAGGCAAAGGAAGAAGAACCAAGGAAGATTAGACCAATTGATAATGTATCACCACATCCTAGGGTTCTATTGGATTGAAAACATTCAAATGCACTAGAATGTATTAGATGTGTTTGATGTGCAAGTCACGGCTATAAGGAGCAAATAACAAAAAATAATTAACGAGCACAAACTTAACTTGCGAACCAAGTCGAACCAGGGAAGATTAGACTAAAGGATGAAGCATCGTCACCTCCTAGGGTTCTACTACATTGAAAGGAATCAAATGTGCTAGAATGTATTAGGTGTGTTTGATTTGCACTTCACGGTTATGAGGAACCAACAACACACAACAATTAGCCAGCAAAAGCTTAACTTGCGAAACATGGAGAACCAAGAAAGATTAGACCAATGGAGAAAGTATCATCATATCCTAGTGATGTGTGCGCAGGGGTTTATGGGGCCATCCCACATCGGTTCCTGAGGGGTTCCTGGGCTGGTTCATAAGGTTGGGTCAGTCGAACCAGGGAAGATTATACTAACGGATGAAGTATCGTCACATCCGATGGTTCTACTAGATTCATAAGATTGAAATGCATTGGATTGTATTAGCTGTGTTTATTGTGTGCAACTCTCGGCAATAAGGAGCCAACAACACATCATAGTTAACCAGGTCAAACTTAACTTGCAAACATGTCGAACCATGGAAGATTGGACTAAGGGATGAAGTATCGTCACATCCTAGGGTTCGGCGACATTGATAAGAATCCAATGAGATAGAATGCATTAGTTAGAATGTATTAGGTGTGTTTTATTTGTACTTCACGGCTACAAGGAGTCAACAACACATAACAAATAACGAACACAAACTTAACTTGCGAAACAAAGGGAATCAAGCAAGATTAGACAAATGGATAAAGTATCATCACATCCGAGAGTTCTACTACATTGACAGGTTTCAAATGCGCAAGAATATATTAGTTGTGTTTGAGTTGCACTTCACCGCTATAAGCAGCCAAAAACACATAACAATTAACCAACACAAGCTTAACTTGCGAAACAAGGAGAACCAAGGAAGATCGCACAATTGGATGAAGTATCATCACATCCTAGGGTTGTACTACATTGATAAGATTTAAATGTACTGGAATGTCTTAGATGTGTTCGATGTGCACCTCACGGCTATACGGAGCTAACAACATACAACAGTTAACCGGCACAAACTTAATAGGCGAAGCAAGTCAAACCAGGGAAGATTAGACTAATGGATGAAGCATCGTCATATCCCAGGGTTCTGCTACATTGATAAGAATCAAATGCGCTAGAATGTATTAGGTGTGTTTGGTTTGCACTTTACGGCTATAAGGAACCAACAACACACAACAATTAACCAACACAAGTTTAACTAGCGATACAAGAAGAACCGGGGAAAATTAGACCAACGGATAAAGTATCATCTCATCCTAGGGTTCTATCGGATTGATAAGATTCAAATGCGCTAGAATGTATTTCGCGTGTTTGATGTGCATCGCTCGGCTATAAGGAGCCAACAACACTCAACAATTAACCAGCACAAACTTAAGTTGCGAAACAAGTCAAATCAGGGAAGATTTGATTAATGGATGAAGCATCGTCACATCCTAAGGTTCTACTACATTGATACGAATCCAATGCACTAGAATGTATTAGGTGTATTTGATTTGCACTTCACGGGTATAAAGAACCAATAACACAAACAATTAACCAACACAAGTTTAACTAGCGAAACAACAAGAACCAGGGAAAATTAGACCAATGGATAAAGTATCATCACATCCTAGGGTTCTATCAGATTGATAAAATTCAAATGCGCTAGAATGTATTTGGCGTGTTTGATGTGCATCGCTCGGCTATAAGGAGCCAACAACACTCAACAATTAACCAGCACAAACTTAAGTTGCGAAACAAGTCAAATCAGGGAAGATTTGACTAATGGATGAAGCATCGTCACATCCTAAGGTTCTACTACATTGATACGAATCAAATGCACTAGAATGTATTAGGAGTGTTTGATTTGCACTTCACGGGTATAAGGAATCAACAACACACAACAATTAACCAACAGAAGCTTAACTTGCGAAACAATAAGAACCAAAAAAGATTAGACCAATTGATAATGTATCACCACATCCTAGGGTTCTACTGGATTGAAAAGATTCAAATGCACTAGAATGTATTAGATGTGTTTGATGTGCAACTCACGGCTATAAGGAGCAAACAACAAACAATAATTAACTAGCAGAAATTTAACTTTCGAAACAAGTTGAACCAAGGAAGATTAGACTAGATGATGAAGTATCGTCACATCCTAGGGTTCTACTATGTATTAGGTGTGTTTGATTTGCACTTCATGGCTATAAGGAACCAACAACACACAACAATTAGCCAGCACAAGCTTAACTTGCGAAACAAGGAGAACCAAGGAAGATTAGACCAATGGATAAAGTATCATCATATCCTAGGTGGCGTGAACCCTTGGAGAACCTGTTCCAAAAACTGGAATCTTTCACACGTTCTACCCCTTGGATCAACCCAGTTGGAATCTTTCCTTGGAGATGGTATGTTCCTTGAAGGTGGAATGGCTCCTCAACCCCTAGATAACCTGTATCTAGAAACCTTGGAATCAATTGATTGAAGAAACCCGAAATTCGTAGGGAACTAATCTAGGAAAATTCAAGAACCAACAAACACACAAATTCCGACTTGTGTAATTTGCAAGTAATCACAGAACTAGAGAGCAAATTCTCTCAAGCACGTATTGTCAAGAACCAAATTTTCATTCATCAAAATTCGTCCTTCCAATGTGGCCGACGGCTCCTTAAGGAGTACAACTAGGGTTCTCACAAGCTAGGGTTTCTTTAGGGCCAAATGGGCTCTTAGAATTACATGACTCTTGGGCTGACCTTACGGGTCTATATCACCCTCTAATTACTATATAATGAAAGCTAAGCCCAATGAATAGTAGTCAAGCCAAACCCATTATGGTCACAACTTGGAATTTGGCTCCAAAGTCTAATTAACAAGACCCAATTACACTTAGTACATTAATAAAGACGGTCTTGTCAATCCTGGTCTTCTCCCCATCCTTTTGAGCTGTTTGGATGAGTCCATTCCTTCATTCTTTTTGTTCTAGCCCTTGTCATTGGTCCACCAAGACCTTGAAGTGGATCCAAGACCTTGCTCTTCGGACCTTCCTTTTCTTGCCTTTTCCCTCTCACGCTATTGTCCTCATGCTCCCGGCTCGACGTCTCTTCAATGCTGGTTGAATTCATTAGATCTGCAAAGGTTAGCAAAGAAAAATAGAACGGCTTATAAGTCCTCACTTCCCTTCCCAAATCCCCAAAGTCACTCACCAAGTGTATGTATAAGTACTCTCGGTCTTATATAAGTGAAGGGACAGATTCACACCACTCAATTTGCTCTTCTGTTTCTATTCTTACTCAAACAATGTCACACAAAGGAATTTACAACAAAGTAATGCAAGTGGAAAATGAGAACAGAATGAATGCAAGAAATCAATGAAAACAGTACCAAAAAAACAAAATAATTCAAATTTTTTTTGGTAAGGAATTTGGACAAACTGAATGCAAAATCAGAACCTACACGAAAAATTAGTGGAACACACAAAATTTCAAAATTTTCGGATCACAATTCAAGACACTTGAAGAAAAGAAATTTGGACAAAGTAGCTTGTATTAGCGGTCGGTCTCAGCTCTTCCAAATTCTGGAATTCGTCAAGGACGTTTCTGGGCTCAAATGTGGTAGAAGGGATGTATTTGGATAAATAGAAGGCTAATCACAAACTGGAAACAATTCCAAAGTACAATCGGAACTTGAAAGACAAATCTGTTTCCAAATCAGAAAAGGATTTTGGCATGGTAACTTTAAAAGGCCATAACTTTTTACTCCGATGTCGGATTTTGCTCCGTAAGTACTCAAATCGAAGCTCTCTGAGAGATCTACAAGCAGACGGCTAAAGGCCTTCAGACTCCACTTTGGGGGTCAAAAAATAATGCTAAGACTACCTACTGTCCACCTGAAGTTTTCTACTCAAGTCCCAACAAAAGAACTCGATAATTCCCAGCAATTTTCTTCTTCTCTTTTTTTTTTAATCTATTTTTTTTTCTTCACTTTCAGCAAGGCATAAAAAACAATTGGATCAACAAATTTTTTATTTTTTATTTTTTTTTAAACTTCACCAAGGCATAAACAACAATTTCAGCCGCAAGAGTAGGGATTCATCAAGAGAGTAAAGGTACGGGTTTGTCTAAGATGGAAGCAAGCCGAAACCAACACATCAATACAATAACAGAATTTCCTTCGTCATAACACAATTCAAAACAACAAGAAGATTGAGGAGATAAAGAACATACCAATGAAAGAAAAGAAAGATATGAACAGCTTGGGAACCAAGACTGCTCTGATACCAAAAACTGGCGTGAACCCTTGGAGAACCTGTTCCAAAAACTCACTACACACGTTCTACCCCTTGGATCAACCCAACTGGAATCTTTCCTTGGAGATGGTATGTTCCTTGAAGGTGGAATGGCTCCTCAACCCCTAGATAACCTGTATCTAGAAACCTTGGAATCAATTGATGGAAGAAACCCGAAATTCCTAGGGAACAAATCTAGGAAAATTCAAGAACCAACAAACACACAAATTCCGACTTGTGTAATTTGCAAGTAATCACAGAACTAGAGAGCAAATTCTCTCAAGCACGTAATGTCAAACACCAAATTTTCATTCATCAAAATTCGTCCTTCCAATGTGGCCGACGGCTCCTTAAGGAGTACAACTAGGGTTCTCACAAGCTAGGGTTTCTTTATGGCCAAATGGGCTCTAAGAATTACATGACTCTCGGGCTGACCTTACGGGTCTATATCACCCTCTAATTACTATATAATGAAAGCTAAGCCCAATGAATAGTAGTCAAGCCAAACTCATTATGGTCACAACTTGGAATTTGGCTCCAAAGTCTAATTAACAAGACCCAATTACACTTAGTACATTAATAAAGACGGTCTTGTCAATCCTGGTCTTCTCCCCATCCTTTTGAGCTATTTGGATGAGTCCATTCAAGGCTTCCTTCATTCTTTTTGTTCTAGCCCTTGTCATTGGTCCACCAAGACCTTGAAGTGGATCCAAGACCTTGCTCTTCGGACCTTCCTCTTCTTGCCTTTTCCCTCTCACGCTATTGTCCTCATGCTCCCGGCTCGAAGTCTCTTCAATGCCGGTTGAATTCATATCACTAGGGTTCTTCTAGATTGATAAGATTTGAATGCTCTAGAATGTATTTGATGTTTTTGATGTGCACCGCACGGCTATAAGGTGCAAACAACCCAAAACAATTAACTAACCCAAACCTAACTTGCGAAACAAGTCGATCCAAGGAAGATTATACTAACGGATGAAGTATCGTTACATCCTATGGTTCTACTAGATTGATAAGATTGAAATGCACTGGAATGTATTAGGTGTGTTTAATGTGTGCAACTCACGGTAATAAGGAGCCAACAACACTTCATAATTAACCAAGTCAAACTTAACTTGCGAACAAGCCGAACCATAGAAGATCGGATTGCGAACAAGTCGAACCATGGAAGATTGGACTAAGGGATGAAGTATCGTCACATCCTAGGGTTCTCCTACATTGATAAGAATCCAATGAGCTAGAATGCATTAGTGCGTTTGATTTGCAATTCAAGGCTATAAGGAGCCAACAATACCCAACAATTAACCAGCAAAAGCTTACCTTGTCAAACAAGGAGAGCCAAGGAAGATTAGACCAGTGGATAAAGTATGATCACATCTTCGTGTTCTACTATATTGATAATAATCAAATGCGCTAGAATGTTTTAGTTGTGTTTGATTTGCACCTCACGGCTATAAGGAGCAAACAACAAACAACAATTAATCAGCACAAGCTCAACAGCGAAACAAAGAGAACCAAGGAAGATTAGACAATTGGATGAAGTATCATCTCATCCTTGGGTTCTACTCGATTGATGAGATTCAAATGCACTAGAATGTATTAAATGTGTTTGATATGCACCTCACCGCTATATGGAGGTAAGAACGCACAACAATTAACCAGCCCAAACTTTACTTGCGAAACAAGTTGAACCAGGAAAGATGAGACTTAAGGATGAAGTATCGTCACATCCTAAGGTTGTACTAGATTGATATGATTGAAATGCACTCGAATGTATTAGGTCTGTTTGATCTGCAACTCACGGCTATATAGAGACGCCAACGCGCAACAATTTATCCGCACAAGCTTAACCTGCGAAACAGGGAAAACCAAGGAAGATTAGACAATGGATGAACTATCATCACATCCTGAGTTTCTATTAGATTGATAAGATTCAAATGCACTAGAAAGCATTAGATGTGTTTGAAGTGCACCTCACGGCTATAAGGGGCCAACAACGCATAACATTGCACCAGGTCAAACTTAATTTGCGAAACAAGTCGAACCAGGGAAGATTAGACTAATGGATGAAGCATCCCCACATCCTAGGGTTCTACAACATTGACAAGAATCAAATAAGCTAGAGTGTATTAGGTGTGTTTGATTTGTATTTCACGGCTATAAGGAGCCAACAACACATAACAAATAACGAACACAAGCTTAACTTGCGAAACAAAGGGAATCAAGCAAGATTAGGCAAATGGATAAAGTATAATAACATCCGAGGGTTCCACTACATTGACAGGTTTCAAATGCGCAAGAATGTATTTGTTGTGTTTGATTTGCACTTCACTGCTATAAGTAGCCAAAAACACACAACAATTAACCAACACAAGCTTAACTTGCGAAACAAGGAGAACCAAGGAAGATTGGACAATTGGATGAAGTATCATCACATCCTAGGGTTGTACTAGATTGATAAGATTTAAATGTACTGGAACGTCTTAGATGTGTTCGATGTGCACCTCACGGCTACGAGGAGCTAACAGCATACAACAGTTAACCGGCACAAACTTAACAGGCAAAACAAGTCGAACCAGGGAAGATTAGACTAATGGATGAAGCATCGTCATAACCCAGGGTTCTACTACATTGATAAGAATCAAATGCGCTAGATTGTATTAGGTGTGTTTGGTTTGCACTTCGCGGCTATAAGGAACCAACAACACACAACAATTAACCAACACAAGTTTAAGTAGCGAAACAAGAAGAATCAGGGAAAATTAGACTAACAGATAAAGTATCATCACATCCTAGGGTTCTACCAGATTGATATGATTCAAATGCGCTAGAATGTATTTGGCGTGTTTGATGTGTATCGCTCGGCTATAAGGAGCCAACAACACTCAACAATTAACCAACACAAACTTAAGTTGCGAAACATGTCAAATCTGGGAAGATTTGACTAATGGATGAAGCATCGTCACATCCTAAGGTTCTCCTACATTGATACGAATCAAATGCACTAGAATATATTAGGTGTGTTTGATTTGCACTTCACGGGTATAAGGAACCAACAACACACAACAATTAACCAGCACAAGCTTAACTTGCGAAACAAGAAAAACCAAAAAAGATTATACCAATTGATAATGTATCACGACATCCTAGGGTTCTACTGGATTGATAAGATTCAAATGCGCTAGAATGTATTAGATGTGTTTGGTATGCAACTCACGGCTATAAGGAGCAAACAACAAACAATAATTAACTAGTACAAACTTAACTTGCGAAACAAGTTGAACGAAGGAAGATTAGACTAGAGGATGAAGCGTCGTCACATCCTAGGGTTCTACTATGTATTTGGTGTGTTTGATTTGCACTTCATGGCTATAAGGAACCAACAACACACAACAATTTGCTAGCACAAGCTTAACTTGCGAAACAAGGAGAACCAAGGAAGATTAGACCAATCGATAAAGTATCATCATATCCTAGGGTTCTTCTAGATTGATAAGATTCGAATGCGCTAGAATGTATTTGATGTGCACCTCACGGCTATAAGGAGCAAACAACCCACAACAATTAACTAACCCAAACCTAACTTGCGAAAGAAGTCGATCTAGGGAAGATTATACTAATGGATGAAGTATCGTCACGTCCTATGGTTCTACTAGATTGATAAGATTGAAATGCACTGGAATGTATTAGGTGTGTTTAATGTGTGCAACTCACGGTAATAAAGAGTCCAACAACACATCATAATTAACCAGGTCAAACTTAACTTGCGAACAAGTCGAACCAAGGAACATTGGGCTAAGGGATGAAGTATCGTCACATCCTAGAGTTCTACTACATTCATAAAAATCCAATGAGCTAGAATGCATTAGTGTGTTTGATTTGCAATTCAAGGCTATAAGGAGCCAACAACACCCAACAATTAACCAGCAAAAGCTTACCTTGTGAAACAAGGAGAGCCAAGGAAGATTAGACCAGTGGATAAAGTATGATCACATCTTCGGGTTCTACTATATTGATAATAATCAAATGCGCTAGAATGTTTTAGTTGTGTTTGATTTGCACCTCACGGCTATAAGGAGCCAACAACACACAACAATTAATCAGCACAAGCTCAACTTGCGAAACAAAGAGAACCAAAGAAGATTAGACTATTGGATGAAGTATCATCACATCCTTGGGTTCTACTCGATTGATAAGATTCAAATGCACTAGAATGTATTAGATGTGTTTGATTTGCACCTCGCAGCTATAAGGAGGTAAGAACACACAACAATTAACCAGCCCAAACTTTACTTGCGAAACAAGTTGAACCAGGGAAGATGAGACTTAAGGATGAAGTATCGTCACATCCTAAGGTTGTACTAAATTGATATGATTGACATGCACTAGAATGTATTAGGTCTGTTTGATCTGCAACTCACGGCTATATTGAGCCACCAACACACAACAATTTATCCGCACAAGCTTAACCTACGAAACAAGGAAAACCAAGGAAGGTTAGACAAATGGATGAAGTATCATCATATCCGGGGGTTCTACTAGATTGTAAGATTCAAATGCACTAGAATGTCTTAGATGTGTTTGAAGTGTAGTTCAAGGCTATAAGGGGCCAACAACGCTTAACATTTGATGTGAATCCGGGAGGACTCAATTTAATTGTAGAATCTTTCCTGAATGATCTAGTGCAAAACGCCAATCTCAAATGAACCCAACAACAATAGGATGAACCTATCACCTTTGAATCATAATTGGAGAAAGAAGTCTTGAAATCTTCCAAGCAAAAACAACCTAACCAAAGTAGACCCAACAACAATAGGATGAAACCTATCACCTTTGAATCATAATAAGGATAAATTGAATTCAATATTCCCAATCCCTCTAATCTTCAAATCCAACAACACTCGGATGAACCTAACACCTTTGGATTATGAAAGGAAAAGAAAAAGCTGAGTAGAGGCGCCACAACTAAAAGGAAGAGTTTTAGTTGATAAACCTTGTAAGTTTTGCAAGCAATTTTGCAAGACTCAAACTAGCTCACTAATAAATTAGTAAAGAAAGGAAAAATCCTTAAAAGTTTATTACTCCAATCTGATTGAAAATGCTTAACCAAGGTCCCTTTTTATAGTGTTTCAAAAGGGACCAAGGTTGAAAATTACAAAAGGATTAAAGTAGTAAATCTGAACTTTTTGGTCAATACTAGCATTAAATCTTCTCTTTGACCAAGAAAAGCTCTATTACCCAAAAAGACTCTTAAACTTAAAACAATTAATCTGAACATTAAAAATGCAGAAAACAACCAGAAAAGTCTTCAAAATATGGCTGGAAATTCGTCCAAAATTCAGCCCCCAAAATGGCCTTCAAACTTCTATCTTTAATTCTTTGACTAGTCTTCACCCTTTCACTTGCTAGTTGAATTTTGACCAAGGAAATCAGATGAGACCTTCAAAATACTCCATAATTTCGTCCATTTCACCATGCTTTTGATCCTTAGAAGCTTCTTGAATTGTCTTGAAAATTCATCACTTGGTGGGTTGAATTTGGACTTGAATTGTAAATTTGTTTTGGGCAGATTTGTTGACTGACTTTTGGGACTTGGGCTGAACGAAAATTGCATTATTTTGGACCAAATAAAGTGGTTAAGAATCAGCAACAACTCACTTAATTAGCCCCTTTTGAATCCAGGTCCAAGACTTGCAAAATGTTGTAACAAGTGGGCTGAACTTTGGTAGCATTGGTCCTTAGATGTGTTCGATGTGCACCTCACGGCTATACGGAGCTAACAACATACAACAGTTAACCGGCACAAACTTAACAAGCGAAGCAAGTCGAACTCGGGAAGATTAGATTAATGGATGAAGCATCGTCACATCCCAGGGTTCTACTACATTGATAAGAATCAAATGCGCTAAAATGTATTAGGTGTGTTTGTTTTGCACTTCACGGCTATAAGGAACCAACACAAGTTTAACTAGCGAAACAAGAAGAACCAGGGAAAATTAGACCAACGGATAAAGTATCATCACATCCTAGGGTTCTACCAGATTGATAAGATTCAAATGCGCTAGAATGTTTTTGGCGTGTTTGATGTGCGCCGCTCGGCTATAAGGAGCCAACAACACTCAACAATTAACCAGCACAAACTTAAGTTGCGAAACAAGTCAAATCAGGGAAGATTTGACTAATGGATGAAGCATCGTCACATCCTAAGGTTCTACTACATTGATACGAATCAAATGCACTAGAATGTATTAGGTGTATTTGATTTGCACTTCACGGGTATAAGGAACAAACAACACACAACAATTAACCAGCACAAGCTTAACTTCCGAAACAAGAAGAACCAAAAAAGATTAGACCAATTGATAATGTATCTCCACATCCTAGGGTTCTACTGGATTGATAAGATTCGAATGCGCTAGAATGTATTAGATGTGTTTGATATGCAACTCACGGCTATAAGGAGCAAACAACAAACAATAATTAACTAGCACAAACTTAACTTGCGAAACAAGTTGAATCAAGGAAGATTAGACTAGAGGATGAAGCATCGTCACATCCTAGGGTTCTACTATGTATTAGCTGTGTTTGATTTGCATTTCATGGCTATAAGGAACCAACAACACACAACAATTAGCCAGCACAAGCTTAACTTGCGAAACAAGGAGAACCAAGGAAGATTAGACCAATGGATAAAGTATCATCATATCCTAAGGTTCTTCTAGACTGATAAGATTCGAATGCGCTAGAATGTATTTGATGTTTTTGATGTCCACCTCACGGCTATAAGGTGCAAACAACCCACAACAATTAACTAACCCAAACCTAACTTGCGAAACAAGTCGATCCAGGGAAGTTTATACTAACGGATGAAGTATCATCACATCCTATGCTTCTACTAGATTGATAAGATTGAAATGCACTGGAATGTATTAGGTGTGTTTAATGTGTGCAACTCACGGTAATAAGGAGCCAACAACACATCATAATTAACCAGGTCAAACTTAACTTGCGAACAAGTGGAACCATGAAGATTGGACTAAGGGATGAAGTATCGTCACATCCTAGGGTTCTACTACATTGATAAGAATCCAATGACCTAGAATGCATTAGTTTGTTTGATTTGCAATTCAAGCCTATAAGGAGCCAACAGCACCCAACAATTAACCAGCAGAAGCTTACCTTGTGAAACAAGGAGAGCCAAGGAAGATTAGACCAATGGATAAAGTATGATCTCATCTTAGGGTTCTACTATATTGATAATAATCAAATGCGCTAGAATGTTTTAGTTGTGTTTGATTTGCACCTCACGGCTATAAGGCGCCAGCAACACATAACAATTAATCAGCACAGCTCAACTTGCGAAACAAAGAGAACCAAGGAAGATTAGACAATTGGATGAAGTATAATCACATCCTTGGGTTCTACTCCAATGATGATATTCAAATGGACTAGAATGTATTAGATGTGTTTGATGTGCACCTCACGACTATAAGGAGGTAAGAACATACAACAATTAACCAGCACAAACTTTACTTGCGAAACAAGTTGAACCAGGGAAGATGAAAGTTAATGATGAAGTATCGTGACATCCTAAGGTTGTACTAGTTTGATATGATTGAAATGCACTAGAATGTATTTGGTCTGTTTGATCTGCAACTCACGGCTATATGGAGCCACCAACACACAACAATTTATCCGCACCAGCTTAACCTGCGAAATAGTGAAAACCAAGGAAGATTATACAAATGGATGAAGTATCATCACATCCTGGGGTTCTACTAGATTGATAAGATTCAAATGCACTAGAATGTCTTAGATGTGTTTGAAGTGCACCTCACAGCTATAAGGGGCTAACAACGCATAACATTGCACTAGGTCAAACTTAATTTGCGAAACAAGTCGAACCCGGGAAGCTTAGACTAATGGATGAAGCATCCCCACATCCTAGGGTTCTACTACATTGACAAGAATCAAATATGCTATAATGTATTAGCTGTGTTTGATTTGTACTTCACGGCTATAAGGAGCCAACAACACATAACAAATAACGAACACAAGCTTAACTTGCGAAACAAAGGGAATCAAGGAAGATTAGACAAATGGATAAAGTATCATTACATCCGAGGGTTCTACTACATTGACAGCTTTCAAATGCGCAAGAATGTATTAGTTGTGTTTGATTTGCACTTCACCGCTATAAGCAGTCAAAAACACACAACAATTAACCAACACAAGCTTAACTTGCGAAACTAGGAGAACCAAGGAAGATTGGACAATTGGATGAAATATCAGCACATCCTAGGGTTGTACTAGATTGATAAGATTTAAATGTACTGGAATGTCTTAGATGTGTTCGATATGCACCTCACGGCTATACGGAGCTAACAATATACAACAGTTAACCGGCACAAACTTAACAGGCGAAGCAAGTCGAACAAGGAAGATTAGACATATGGATGAAGCATCGTCACATCTCAGGGTTCTACTACATTGATAAGAATCAAATGCGCTGGAATGTATTAGGTGTGTTTGGTTTGCACTTCACGGCTATAAGGAACCAACAACACACAACAATTAACCAACACAAGTTTAACTAGCGAAACAAGAAGAACCAGGGAAAATTAAACCAACGGATAAAGTATCATCACATCCTAGGGTTCTACCAGATTGATAAGATTCAAATGCGCTAGAATGTATTTGGCGTGTTTGATGTGCATCGCTCGGCTATAAGGAGCCAACAACACTCAACAATTAACCAGCACAAACTTAAGTTGCGAAACAAGTCAAATCAGGGAAGATTTGACTAATGGATGAAGCATCGTCACGTCCTAAGGTTCTTTTACATTGATACGAATCAAATGCACTAGAATGTATTAGGTGTATTTGATTTGCACTTCACGGGTATAAGGGACCAACAACACACAACAATTAACCAGCACAAGCTTAACTTACGAAACAAGAAGAACCAAAAAAAGATTAGACCAATTGATAATGTATCACCACATCCTAGGGTTCTACTAGATTGATAAGATTCAAATGCGCTAGAATGTATTAGATGTGTTTAATGTGTGCAACTCACGGTAATAAGGAGCCAACAACACATCATAATTAACCAGGTCAAATTTAACTTGTGAACAAGTCGAACCATGGAAGATTAGATTGCGAACAAGTCGAACCTTGGAAGATTGGACTAAGGGATGAACTATCGTCACATCCTAGGGTTCTACTACATTGATAAGAATCCAATGAGCTAGAATGCATTAGTGTGTTTGATTTGCAATTCAAGGATATAAACCCTTATCACCATTGCAAGCTTATCTAGACATTAGCTTGTGATATAACCCCTACCTTGACTCCTGAAACATTTAATTTCATGAGTTTAAGAGGTAGAGGATTCAATGTTACCTTTTGATATCCATTCTTTTGGCATTGTTTTGGTTGGTTTACAGCAAGTTGTAGGCTTCTCCTTCTTCTTTGAAGTACTTGTCTTCCAAGTACTTTGACAAGTACTACCCCCATCTTGACTTGTTCGTCCACTTTGATAGCCGTGTGTACCATATCTTGTAACTCTACATGATTGGGTATACTTAGAAAAATTGCCCAAGATATCTCTATGAGAATGTTAGTTTGGACTGGTGTAAACCTTATCTATAAAGAGATAGGAACCTTGGAACGAAACATGACACCCAACTACACTGAGATTGGTTGATTAGTTTAGTTTGAATGCCAACAGTTTGGAAAAAGAATTGAGAAATTCTAAAATTCTCAAAGAACGCAAAGATGTCATAAAACTCACAATTTTGATTGTTCAAAGGCTTGAGAAAGCAGTACAAAATAGGCCTATTTATAGGCTACAAAAACTTTTGAGAGCAAAAAACATTGAGAGTAAAATCTTGAGAAAACCCGAACGCAAATTTAGCAACTAGCACTTCAGATTTTGTGTGCTCTTATTCTAGTTAATTTTATAACAATAACTAGAAGTTTCGACCAATCATGTGGATACCATAGAGGTGAAGCCAAATTGGTTTTGCTAATGATTCGACAAAGAAAGTTCTTTGCAAGTCCACTCTAAAGGAAATAGCAAGGTACAAACCTTAAATCCTGATATGATCTCACCTTGTATAGATCCTAGAAGGAAACCAAAATTTTAAATTTCATCACTTCTTGTACTCGATTTCCTACAACCTTTACTTGGCTGCAAATGTGAACTTTTCCACAATGACTAAGGTATTGGAGCTTGTACGACTTTAGGCGCTTTGTTGTAGGCAATTCTAACTTTTTGACCACAGAAACACTAACCACATTAGTACAACTTCCACTATGAATTATAACATTACATACTAAATTAACGTACCATCTTGTGTGGAAAATGTTCTCCTGTAAAGCCTCGTCATCCACCTTGACTTGTGTATTAAGGATTTGGGTAGTGACTCATAATTCACCATGGACTGGTAAATCCTCCTCATCCGATTCTACAAGAGATAGTATGGAATCCAATTCTTGCCCATCCTCCGTCTCATATTCTCCGTCATCCCTTATCACCATTGCAAGCTTATTTGGACATTAGCTTGCGATATAACCCCGCCTTGACATTTGAAACATTTAATTTCACGACTTTGAGGTGAAGAGGATTGATTTTTACCTTTCGATGTGCCTTCTTTTGGGGTTGTTTTGGCTAGTTTAGAGCAAGTTGTAAGCTTATGCTCCTTTTTGGAAGTACTTGTCTTCCAAGTACTTCGATGTGTACTACCCCTTCATGAGTTGTTTCTCCACTTTGACAGTCGTGTGTACCACATCTTGTAACTCTACATGATTAGCTACACTTAGAAAAATTGACCAACATATCTCTAAGAGAATGCTAGTTTGGATTGGTGTAAAACTTATCTATCAAGAGGTAAGAACCTTGGTATGAAATGCCAAAACAAACTACATCGAGATTGGTTGATAAGTTTGGTTTGAACGCTACAAGTTTGGAAGAAAATCTTATAAGTTCTAAGGTTCTCAAAGAACACAAAGATGAGATAAAACTCACAATTTTGATTGTTCAAAGGCTTGAGAATGTAGTACAAAAGAGGCCTATTTATAGCCTACAAAAAGTCTTGAGATCGAAAAACCTTAAGAGTGAAATCTTCAGAAAAACCGAACACAAATTTGGTAGCACTTCGGATTTTGTATGCTCTTGTTCTAGTTAAATCTGCAACAATAACCAAAAGTTTAGATCGATCCTATGGATACCATAGAGGGCTAGCCGAATAAGTTTTGCACATGATTCGACAAAGAAAGTTCTTTCCAAGTCCACACTACCGAAAATCGAAAGGTACAAACCTTAAACCATGATTTGATCTCACTTTGTATCGATCCTGGAAGGAAACAAAAATTTTAAATTTCGTCACTTGTTGTACTCGGTTTCCTACAACCTTTACTTGGTTGGAAATGCAAACTTCTCCACAATCACTGAGCTATTGGAGCTTGTATGGCTTTGCTTGCTTCGTTGTAAGCAATCCTAACTTTTCGACCATAGAAATACTAGCCATGTTAGTACAACTTCCACCATGAATTATAACAATACATACCAAATTAACGTAGCATCTAGCGTGAAAAAATGTTATCCAGTTTTGGCTGGTCGTACTCCTTGACTTGTATATTAAGGATTTGCCTATGACTCATAATTCACCATGGTCTGGTAACTCCTCCTCATCCAATTCTACAAGAGATAACATGGAATCCAATTCTTGCCCGTCCTTCGTCTCATATTCTCCATCATCCCTTATCACCATTGCAAGCTCATTTGGACATTAGCTTGCAATATAACCCCTGCCTCGACACTTGAAACATTTAATTTGAACATCACAAGTTTGGAAGAAAAATTGATAAGTTCTAAAGTTCTCAAACAACTCAAAGATGAGATAAAACTCACAAAAGCAGTACAAAAGCATCCTATTTATAGGCTACAAAAATTCTTGACTGCGAAAAAACTTGAGAGCGAAATCTTGAGAAAAATCGAACACAAATTCGCCAGCTAGCACATCGGATTTTGTGTGCTTTTGATCTAGTTAATTCTGTAACAATAACTAGAAGTTTGGATCAATCGTGTGCCTGTTCGTCCCCTTGACTTTTATATTAAGGATTTGCATAGTGACTCATAATTCACCATGGTCTGGCAACTCCTTCTTATCCAATTGTACAAAAGATAGCATAGAATCGAATTCTTGCCCGTTCTCCGTCTCATATTCTCCATCATCCCTTATCACCATTGTAAACTTATTGGGAAATTGGCTTGTGATATAACCCCTACCTTGACACTTGAAACATTTAATTTCACCAGTTTGAGAGGTAGAGGATTCATTGTTAGCTTTCGATCTCGCTTCTGTTGGGGTTGCTTTGGATGGTTGAGAGCAATTTGTAGGCTTGTCCCCCTTCTTTGAAGTGTTTGTCTTCTAATTACTTTGACGTGTACTACCCCCTCTTGAGTTGTTGCTCCACTTTAATAGCCGTGTGTACCATATCTTGTAACTTTACATGATTAGGTACACTTTGAAAAATTGCACAAGATATCTCTAAGAGAATGCTGGTTAGGATTGGTGTAAACATTATCTATAAAGAGATAGGAGCCTTGGTATGAAACACCACAAGCAACTACACCGAGATTGGTTGACAACTTTAGTTTGAACGCCACAAGTTTGGAAGAAAAATTGATAAGTTCTAAAGTTCTCAAACAACCCAAAGATGAGATAAAAATCACAATTTTGATTGTTCAAAGGCTTGAGAAAGCAATACAAAAGCAGCCTATTTATAGGTTACAAAAATTCTTGACAGCAAAAAACCTTGAGAGCGAAATCTTGGGAAAAAACGAACACAAATTCGGAAGCTAGCACTTCAGATTTTGTGCGCTCTTGTTCTAGTTAATTCTGTAACAATAACTAGAAGTTTGGATCAATTGTGTAGATACCATAGAGGTGAAGCTGAATTGGTTTTGCTGATGATTCAATAAAGAAAGTTCTTCACAAGTCCACTCTACTGAAAATAGCAAGGTACAAACCTTAAATCTCGATTTGATCTTACTTCGCATAGATCCTAGAAGGAAATTGAAATCTTAATTTTTATCACTTGATGTACTCCATTTCCTACAACCTTTACTTGGTTGGAAATGCAAACTTCTCCACAATCACTAAGCTATTGGAGCTTGTATGGCTTTGGTTGCTTTGTTGTAGGCAATCCTAACTTTTCGACCATAGAAATACTAGCCATGTTAGTACAACTTCCACCATGAATTATAACAATACATACCAAATTAACGTAGCAACTTGTGTGAAAAAATGTTATCCTGTTTTGGCTGGTCATTCTCCTTGACTTGTATATTAAGGATTTGCCTAGGACTCATAATTCACCATGGTCTGGTAACTCCTCCTCATCCGATTCTACAAGAGATAACATGGAATCCAATTCTTGCCCGTTCTCCGTCTCATATTCTCCATCATCCCTTATGACCATTGCAAGCTTATTTGGACATTGGCTTGCGATATAAACCCTACCTTGACACTTGAAACATTTAATTTCACGAGTTTGAGAGGTAGAGGATTTATTGTTAGTTTTTCATGTCCCTTCTTTTGGGGTTGTTTTGGCTGGTTTAGAACAAGTTGTAGGCATCTCCTCCTTCATTGAAGTACTTATCTTCCAAGTACTTTAACGTGTACTACCCCCCTCTAGAGTTGTTGCTCCACTTTGATAGCCGTGTGTACCATATCTTCTAACTCTACATGATTATGTTCACTTAGAAAAATTGCCCAAGATATCTCTAAGAGAATGCTAGTTTGGATTGGTGTAAACCTTATCCATAAAGAGATAGGAACCTTGGTCTGAAACACCACAACCAACTACACCGAGATTGGTTGATAAGTTTAGTTTGAACGCCACAAGTTTGGAAGAAAAATTGATAAGTTCTAAAGCTCTCAAACAACCCAAAGATGAGATAAAACTCACAATTTTGATTGTTCAAAGGCTTAGGAAAGTAGTACAAAAGAGGCCTATTAATAGGCCACAAAAATTCTTGACAGCGAAAAACCTTGAGGGCGAAATCTTGAGAAAATCCGAGCACAAATTCGGCAGCTAGCACTTCGGATTTTGTGTGCTTTTGTGCTAGTTAATTTTGTAACAGTAACTAGGCATTTGGATCGATCGTGTGGATACCATGGAGGTAAAGCCGAATTGGTTTTGCTAATGATTCTGCTAAGAAAGTTCTTTGCAATTCCACCCAATCAAAAATACTAAGGTATAAACCTTAAATCCCGATTTGATCTCAGTTAGTATTGATCATGGAAGGAAACCAAAATTTTAAATTTCGCCACTTGATGTACTCGGTTTTCAACAACCTTTACTTGGCTGGAAATGCAAAATTCTCCACAATCACAAAGCTATTGGAGCTTGTATGGCTTTGGGTGCTTCGTTGTAGGCAATCCTAACTTTTCGACCATAGAAACACTAGCCAGGTTAGTACAACTTCCATCATCAATTATAACATTACAGATCGAATTAACGTAGCATGTTGTGTGAAAAATGTTCTCCTGTTTTGTCTCATCGTCCTCCTTGACATGTATATTAAGGATTTGCCTAGTGACTCATAATTCACCATGGTCTAGTAACTCCTGCTCATCCTATTCTACAAGAGATAGCATGAAATCCAATTCTTGCTCGTCCTTCGTCTCATATTCTCCATCATCCCTTTATCACCATTGCAAGCTTATTTGGACATTAGCTTGCGATATAACCCCTGCCTTGACACTTGAAACATTTAATTTCACGAGTTTCAGAGGTAGAGGATTCATCGTTACCTTTAAATGTACCTTCTTTTTGGGTTGTTTTGGCTGGTTTAGAACAAGTTGTAGGTTTCTCCTCCTTCTTTGAAGTACTTGTCTTCCAAGTACTTTGACGTGTACTACCCTCCTGTTGAGTTGTTGCTCCATTTTGATAGCCACGTGTACCATATCTTGTAACACTACATGATTAGGTACACTTAGAAAAATTGCCCAAAATATCTCCAAGAGAATGCTAGCTTGGATTGGTGTAAACCTTATCTATAAAGAGATAGTAACCTTGGTACGAAACACCACAACCAACTACACAAAGATTGATTGTTAAGTTTAGTTTGAACGCCACAAGAAAAATTGCGGAGTTCTAAAGTTCTCAAACAACCCAAAGATGAGATAAAACTCACAATTTTGATTGTTCAAAGGCTTGGAAAAGAAGTACAAAAGAGGCCTATTTATAGGCTACAAAAATTCTTGACAGCGAAAAACCTTGAGAGTGAAATCTTGAGAAAAACCGAACACAAATTCGGTAGCTAGCGCTTCGGATTTTGTGTGCCCTTGTTCTACTTAATTTTGTAACAATAAGTAGAAGTTTGGATTGATCGTGTGGATACTATAGAGCTGAAGCCGAATTGGATTTGCTAATGATTCGATAAAGAAAGTTCTTTGCAAGTCCACCCTACCAAAAATAGCAAGGTACAAACCTAAATTCCTGATTTGATCTCACTTCGTATAGATCATGGAAGGAAGCCAAAATTTAAAATTCTGTCACTTGTTGTACTCGATTTCCTACAACCTTCACTTGGTTGGAAATGCGAACTTCTCCACAATCACTAAGCCATTGGAGCTTATATGTGATGAAAATCTAAGAGCCAAGGATGGAACAATCAACAATCTAGCCAGGACAACTCAACCAAGTTCAAGAGAGACAAATCTAAAAGCACAAGTTGAATGTTTAGTTGAGAATTTGCCTATGAAGAGATGTCCACACCTTGATCCAAAAGCCAAGACATCATTTGTCATTCTAATCATCCATGAAGAATCAAGAATGAAGGATCGAGTGTGGCTGATTTTCACTTGTGTAATCAAGATCCTTAGGCCACTTCTCATCACAATCTAAGTTCAAATTTGGAAGGTTCTAATTTGGCATGAAGCAAAACAAGTTCAGCCGCCATTCACTTCTCTAATCCAACCCACACTTGGATTCAGCTTTAGGCAATATTATTTCTTCTTTATGAATGAAATTAGAAGCTTCCAAGACCATATCCATGATGTTTAGAGAAGTTTCCAAATTCAGAGCTAGAAGATTTAAAGAAGCTTCCCAATTCAATTCAAGATTGGAAAGCACAAGGTTTGAAGGCAACACAAGTTTGGCTAGCACACAAATTCAAATCAGTCTTGGATTAGTTTTAGTTTTAGGCAACTATTTTGTTCTATTTCCTTTTCTTAGATTAGAATACTTTTAGTAAGTATTTCTTTTAAGTAATTGTTTCTTTAGTTAGTTTCCTAAGAAGTTAATCCTTTTAGGAGATGGCTTTCCTAATTCTTATACATTGTAATCTATAAATGGAGGCTATTCAGCCCCAAGAAAAAAAAGAATTTGATCAATTACAAACTTGAGAGCTTTGAGCTTTTTCTTTGAGTTCTAGTTTAGAACTTGCTTTGAGTCTTTGAGGATAGCCTCTTAGCTTCATGTTCAAGCTATTTTGTTGAGCTGCTTTCCCTCAACAATTTGAGTGTGTTTCTTGGTTCCAAGGATTGTCAAAGTTCACATCTTGGGTCTTTGATAATTCCATTGGGTGTCAAGTGGACAAAAGCAAGGTCCTTCTTCACAAGTTGGAGTTAGTGTCTTGCTAAAGGAAGACTTAGTTCAGCCTAGAGGACGATACTAGGACTAACACTCTGATATAGGTTTGGATTCTTAATCTTTGTTTCAGATTCGTATCAGCATGTCTTTGGGTGCTTTGTTGTAGGCAATCCTAACTTCTCGACCATAGAAACACTAGCCACGTTAGTACAACTTCCACAATCAATTATAACATTACACACCAAATTAACGTAGCAACTTGTGTGGAAAATGTTCTCCTATTGTGCCTCGTCGTCCTCCTTGACATGTATATTAAGGATTTGCCTAGTGACTCATAATTCACCATGGTCTGGTAACTCCTCCTTATTCGATTCTACAAGAGATAGCATGGAATCCAATTCTTGCCTGTCCTACGTCCCATATTCTCCATCATCCCTTATCGCCATTGCAAGCTTATTTACACATTAGCTAGTGATATAACCCCTATCTTGACACTTGAAACATTTAATTTCACGAGTTTTGAGGTAGAGGATTAATTGTTACCTTTCGATGTCCCTTCTTTTGGGGTTATTTTAGCTGGCTTAGAACAAGTTGTAGACTTCTCCTCATTCTTTGAAGTACTTGTTTTCCAAGTACTTTGAGTTGTACTACCCTTCTCTTGAGTTGTTGCTCTAGTTTGATAGCCGTGTGTACTATATCTTGTCACTCTTCATGATTTGGTACACTTATAAAAATTGCCCAAGATATCTCTAAGAGAATGCTAGTTTTGATTGGTGTAAACCTTATCTAAAAAGAGATAGGAATCGTGGTACGAAATACCACAACCAACTACACCATGATTGGTTGATAAGTTCAGTTTGAACGCCACAAGTTTGGAAGAAAAATTGAAGAGTTCTAAAGTTCTCAAACAACCCAAAGATAAGATAAAACTCACAATTTTGATTATTCAAAGACTTGGGAAAGAAGTACAAAAAAGGCCTATTTATAGGCTACAAAAATTCTTGAGAGCAAAATCTTGAGAAAAACCGAACACAAATTCGACAGCTAGCACTTCAGATTTTGTGTGCTCTTGTTCTAGTTAATTCTGTAGCAATAACTAGAAGTTTGGATTGATCGTGTGGATACCATAGAGGTGAAGCCGAATTGGTTTTGCTAATTATTCGACAAAGAAAGTTCTAAGCAAGTCCGCCCTATCAAAAATAGCAAAGTACAAACCTCAAATCCCGATTTGATTTCACTTCGTATAGATCGTGGAAGGAAACCAAAATTTTGAATTTCGTCACTTGATGTACTCCGTTTCTTACAACCGTTACTTGGTTGGAAATGCGAACTTCTGCACAATCACTAAGCTATTGGAGCTTGTATGGCTTTAGGTGCTTTGTTGTAGGCAATCCTTACTTTTCAACCATAGAAACACTAGCCAGATTAGTGCAATTTCCACCATCAATTATAACATTACACACCGAATTAATGTAGCAACTTGTGTGGAAAATGTTCTCTTGTTGTGCCTCATCATCCTCCTTGACATTTATATTAAGGATTTGCCTAGTGACACATAATTCACCATGGTCTGGTAACTCCTCCTTATCTGGTTCTACAAGAGATAGCATGGAATCCAATTCTTGCCCATCCTCCGTCTCATATTCTTCATCATCCCTTATCACTATTGAAAGCTTATTTACACATTAGCTTGCAATATAACCCCTGTTTTGACACTTGAAACATTTAATTTCTTGAGTTTCCAAGGTAGAGGATTCATTGTTACCTTTTGATGCCCCTTCTTTTGGGATTATTTTGGCTGGTTTAGAACAAGTTTTAGGCTTCTCCTCCTTCTTTGAAGTACTTGTCTTCCAAGTACTTTGATATGTACTACCTCCCTCTTGAGTTGTTGCTCCAGTTTGATAGTCGTGTGTACCATATCTTGTCACCCTACATGATTAGGTACACTTATAAAAATTGCCAGAGATATCTCTAAGAGAATGCTAGTTTTGATAGGTGTAAACCTTATCTATAAAGAGATAAGAACCTTGGTATGAAACACCACAACCAACTACACGAAGATTGGTTGATAAGTTTAGTTTGAACGCCACCAGTTTGGAAGAAAAATTGAAGAGTTCTAAAGTTCTAAAACAACCCAAAGACGAGATAAAACTCACAATTTTGATTGTTCAAAGGCTTGGGAAAGAAGTAGAAAAAAGGCCTATTTATAGACTACAAAAATTCTTGAGAGCAAAAAACTTTGAGAGCGAAATCTTGAGAAAAACCAAACACAAATTCGGCAGCTAGCACTTCGGATTTTGTGTGCTCTTGTTCTAGTTAATTCTGTAACAATAACTAGAAGTTTGGGTTGATCGTGTGGATACCATAGAGGTGAAGCCGAATTGGTTTTGCTAATGATTCGACAAAGAAAGTTCTATGCAAGTCTACCCTATAGAAAATAGCAAGGTACAAACCTCAAATTCCGATTTGATTTCACTTCGTATAGCTCGTGGAAGAAAACCAAAATTTTGAATTTCATCAATTGATGTACTTCATTTCCTACAACCTTTACTTGGTTGGAAATGTGAACTTCTCCACAATCACGAACTATTGGAGCTTGTATGGCTTTGGGTGCTTTGTTGTAGGCAATCCTAACTTTTCGACCATAGAAACACTAGCCAGGTTAGTACAACTTCCACCATCAATTATAACATCACATACTGAATTAATGTAGCATCTTGTGTGGAAAATGTTCTCCTACTGTGCCTCGTCGTCCTTCTTGACATGTATATTAAGGACTTGCCTAGTGACTCATAATTCACCTTGGTCGGGTAACTCCTCCTCATTCGATTCTTCAAGAGATAACATGAAATCCAATTCTTGCCCATCCTCTGTCTCGTATTCTCCATCATCCGTTATCACCATTGTAAGCTTACTTGGACATTACCTTGCGATATAATCCTTGCATTGACACTTGAAACATTTAATTTCACGAGTTTCAGAGGTAGAGGATTCATTGTTACCTTTCGATGTCCATTCCTTTGGGGTTGTTTTGGCTGGTTTAGAACAAGTTGTAGGCTTCTCCACGTGAACAAGTTGTTTTGCATGGTATTCCATCTAAATCAGTTCAAAAGAAACCATATGAGATATGGAATGGGAAGTGTCCTAATTTGTCTTTATGAAGATTTGGATATGTGAGGCTTTCGTCAAACGTCAAATCTCCGAAAAAGTTGGACCCAAATCTGATAAATGTAATTTTGTGGGGTATCCTAAAGAAACAAAAGGATACTATTTCTATTATCCCATTGAGAACAAAGTGTTTGTTGCCCGAACTGGTGTTTTTCTAGAAAAGCTAGTGGGAGACAAATAGAACTTGAAAAAATTCGCGAACCACAAAATATTATTGAACTTGATGAGATGGAAATTGAACAAACACCACAAAAAGTTGTGGAACAAGTACCTGCTTAAGAAACACAAGCTCCGCGTAGATCTATTAGGATTTATTGTTACCCACAGAGATATAGATTTCTTGTGACTAAAAGTGGTGACATCTTGCTAATAGATCAAGATGAACCTACGACGTATCAAGAAGCTATATCAGGGCAAGACTCTGAAAAATGGCTTGAAGCCTTGAGATCTGAGATGGAATCCATGTATACAAACCAAGTATGGACTTTGGTTGATCCACTTGAAGGAGTAAAACCCATAGGGTGCAAATGGGTCTTCAAGAAGAAGACTAACATGAATGGTGAAGTACATATCTTTAAGGGACGATTGGTTGCAAAAGGTTTTAAGCAAGTTCATGGTATAGACTATGATGAGACTTTTTTGCCAGTCGCAATGCTTAAATCCATCAGGATCTTGTTTGCGATAGCTGCATTCCATGATTATGAAATCTGGCAAATGGATATCAAAACTGCTTTCCTTAATAGAAATCTTCTCAAGGATGTGTACATGACACAACCGAAGGGTTTTGTCGATCTAAAAAATGCTGGAAAGGTTTGTAAGCTACAACGATCCATTGATGGTTTGGAACAAGCTTCTTGAAGTTGGAATCTTCGGTTCGATTGTGCAATCAAACAGTTTGGTTTCATCAAGAATAAAGATGAACCTTGTGTCTACAAGAAGGTTAGTGGAGCACTATTGTCTTCCTAGTATTGTATATAGATGGCATACTACTTATTGGGAATGACATTCCTTCTTTACAATCTGTAAAGATATGGCTGGGAAGTTGTTTTTCAATGAAAGACTTAGGTGAGGCAACCTATATATTAGGTATCAAAATCTATAGAGATTGATTGGCCTAAGTCAAAGTACATATATAGATTAAGTGCTAAAGCGGTTTAGCATGCAAGAATCTAAGAAAGGATTCTTACCCATGGGGCATGGAATTACTCTCTCGAATGAACATTGTCCTTCGACACAAGAAGAGAGACAATGCATGAGTATGATTCCATATGCATCAACTATTGGATCTATCATGTACGCCATGCTATGTACTCGTCCTGATGTCTCATATGCTTTGAGCTTAACGAGTAGATATCAAAGATCCTGGTGAACGTCACTGGATCGCTTTAAAAAATATCCTTAAGTACTTAAAAAGGACTAAGGATACATTTTTGATATATGGAGGTGAGGAAGAGCTCAATGTAACTGGTTACACTAACGCAAGCTTCCAAACTGACAAGTATGACTACCGATCGCAGTTAGGTTCTGTGTTTTGCTTAAATGGTGGTGCTATGAGCTGGAAGAGTTCAAAGCAGGCAACAGTAGCCGACTCTACAACAAAGGCCGAGTATATTGCTGATTCTGATTCAGCTAAAGAGGCAGTTTGGATCAAGAAGTTCATTACAGAACTTGGGGTTATTCCTAGCATTGCCAATCCAATTGGGCTCTATTGTGACAATAATTGAGCTATTACGTAGGCTAAGGAATCCAGATCTCACCAACGATCCAAACATATACTTCGACGCTTCCATCTTATCCGAGAGATAATTGAGAGAGAGGATGTGAAGATATGCAAAGTACCAACTGATGATAATATTTCTAACCCACTGACAAAGCCTCTGGCGTGGTAGACACATAATCGTCATACTAGATCATTAAGCATTAGAGAGATATCTAATTGGTCTTAGTTCAAGTGGGAGTTTGTTGGATTATGCCTAAAGAACCAATCATATGATGATGGTATATGCATATATTGTATCATAATGTTCATAATTAATGGCACTAATTATTATGTTTATATTATGGCTGCTTTTTATGAAATAAACATAATAATGTCCCAAGAATTTAATTATTTTAAAATTATCCCTAGTCGAGTATTATCATTAAATGTGACAATGATAATACATTATGACTAGTATGTGCAGTGGCTGATGAAATTGTTCAGGATATGAGATATCAAGTCAATACATAGGTATATGTTAGAGAACTATATACTAGATCGACCCACCATGAGAAATACTACATGGATTATTATATAAAGTGTCATAATATTTCTCATAGTGATGATGGTGTAAATAATCCTTAGACTTGAGATACTCAGAGATCCCAACATGAGGAGTTACGTGTTTTGATACTACTAAATGTTACCCGTAAAAGGGTGAACTATAAAAGTAGTAATTGGATATGTAATAAATCATGTAATGGGATGTTGACTAATCAAGAAAGGATTTGCCCCTCCTATATAATGGGAGTGATATCTTTGGGCCCCTTGGTTAAGTAAGACCATAAAAATACATGGCCATGCTCAAAATGAGTCAATATGTGATATCGGGCTCATTTGTTTAGATGTGTCTACTCGAGAATCAAGAAATGCAAAAATTGAACTATACGAGCATGACACGCTCCATGGCTCGTGTTCAATCATGATAATTAGGACAAAGGGATTTAATTACACGGTAATACCTATCATAAGAAATGTAATGACGAATTACTAATATTCTTATGACTTGGATAGTAATGATGTGTTGCTAGATACTGCTCATTACTTTTTGCAAAAATTATATTTTATGTCAATGCCAATGTTATTACCTTTTCCTAGTGACTCATAATTCACCACAGTCTGGTAACTTCTCCTCATCCGATTCAACAAGAGATAGCATGGTATTCTATTATTGCCCGCTGTCCGTCTCATATTCTCCATCATCCCTTATTACCATTGCAAACTTATTTGGAGATTAACTTGCGATATAACCCTTGCCTTGACACTTGAAACATTTAATTTCACAAGTTTCAAAAGTAGAGGATTCACTGTTACCTTTCAATGTCCCTTCTTTTGGGGTTGTTTTGGCTAGTTTAGAACAAGTTGTAGGCTTCTCTCCCTTCTTTGAAGTGCTTGTCTTCGAAGTACTACCCCCTTCTTGAGTTGTTCCTCCACTTTGATAGCCGTGTGTACCATATCTTGTAGCTCTACATGATTACATACATTTAGAAAAATTGCCCAAGATATCTGTAGGAGAATGCTAGTTCAGAATGGTGTAACCCTTATCTATAAAGAGAAAGGAATCTTGGTACGAAACACCACAACCAACTACACCGAGATTGGTTGATAAGTTTAGTTTGAATGCCACAAGTTTGGAAGAAAAGTTAATAAGTTCTAAAGTTTTCAAACAACTCAAACATGAGATAAAACTCACAATTTTGATTGTTCAAAGGCTTGAGAAAGAAGTACAAAAGAGGCCTCTTTATAGGCTACAAAAATTCTTGAGAACAAAAAACCTTGAGAGCGAAATCCTGAGAAAAACCAAACACAAATTCGGCAGCTAGCACTTCGGATTTTGTGTGCTCTTGTTCTAGTTAATTCTGTAACAATAACTAGAAGTTTGGATCGATTGTGTGCATACCACAGAGGTGAAGTCGAATTGGTTTTGCTAATGATTCGACAAAAAAAGTTTATTGCAAGTCCACTCGACCGAAAATAACAAGACACAAACCTTAAATCCCGATTTGATCTCACTTCGTATAGATCCTGGAAGGAAACCAAAATTTTAAATTTCATCACTTGAAGTACTCGGTTTCCTACAACCTTTAATTGGCTGCAAATGCGAACTTCTACACAATCACAAAGCTATTGGAGCTTGTTTGGCTTTGGGTGCTTCATTGTAGGCAATCCTAACTTTTTGACCATAGAGACACTAACAATGTTGGTACAACTTCCACCATCAATTATAACATTACATACCGAATTAACGTAGCATCTTGTGTAGAAAATGTTCTCCTATTGTGCCTCGTCGTCCTCCTTGACTTGTATATTAATGATTTGCCTAGTGACTCATAATTCACCATGGTCTGGTAACTCCTCCTCATCTGATTCTACAAGAGATTGCATGGAATTCTATTCTTGCGCGTCGTCCGTCTCATATTCTCCATCATCCCTTATCACCATTGCAAGCTTATTTCGGCATTAGCTTGTGATATAACCCCTGCCTTCACACTTGAAACATTTAGTTTGACGAATTTCAGAGGTAGAGGATTCATTGTTACCTTTCGATGTTCCTTCTTTTGGGGTTGTTTTGGCTGGTTCAGAACAAGTTGTAGGCTTCTCCTCCTTTTAAATACTTGTCTTCCAAGTACTTTGACGTGTAATCCCCCCCCCCCCTCCCCTCTAGAGTTTTTCCTCCACTTTGATAGCCGTGTGTACGATATCTTGTAACTCTACATGATTACGTACACTTTGAAAAAGTGCCCAAAATATCTCTAAAAGAATGCTAGTTTGGATTGGTGTAAACCTTATCTATAAAGAGATAGGAACCTTGGTACAAAACACGCCAACCAACTACACTGAGATTGGTTGATAACTTTAGTTTGAACGCCACAAGTTTGGAAAAAAATTGATAAGTTCTGAAGTTCTCAAACAACCCAAAGATGAGATAAAAATTGCAATTTTGATTCTTCAAAGGCTTGAGAATGCAGGAAAAAAAAGGCCTATTTATAGGCTACAAAAATTCTTGAGAACGAAAAACTTTGAGAGCGAAATCTTGAGAAAAACCGAAGACAAATTCGGCAGCTAGCACTACAGAATATGTGTGCTCTTGTTCTAGTTAATTCTATAACAATAACTAGAAGTTTGGATCGATCATGTGGATAGCATAGGGGTGAAGTTGAATTGGTTTTGAAAATGATTCGACAAAGAAAGTTCTTTGCACGTCCACCTTGCCGAAAATAGCAAGTTACAAACCTTAAATCCCGATTAGATCGCACTTCGTATGGATCATGGAAAGAAACCAAAATTTTAAATTTCGTCACTTGATGTACTTGGTTTCCTACAACCTTTACTCGATTGGAAATGCAAACTTCTCCACAATCACTAACCTATTGTTGCTTGTATGTCTTTGGGTGCTTTGTTGTAGGCAATCCTAACTTTTCGACCATAGAAACACTAGCCACATTAGTACAACTTCCACCATCAATTATAACATTACATACCAAATTAGCGTTGAATCTTGTGTAGAAAATATTCCCTTGTTGTGCCTCATCATCCTTCTAGACTTGTATATTAAGGATTTGCCTAGTGACTCAAAATTCACCGTGGTCTGGTAACTCCTTCTCATCCGATTCTACAAGAGATAGCATGGAATCTAATTCTTGCCCATCCTCCATCACATATTCTCCATCATCCCTTATCACCATTGCAAGCTTATTTGGACATTAGTTTGCGATATAACCCTTGCCTTGACACTTGAAATTTTTAATTTCATGAGTTTGAGAGGTAAATGATTCATTGTTACTTTTCGATGTCCCTTCTTTTGGGGTTGTTTTGGCTGGTTTAGAACAAGTTGTAGGCTTATCCTCCTTTTTTGAAGTACTTGTCTTCTAAGTACTTTGACGTGTACAACCCCCCTCTTGAGTTGTTGCTCTACTTTAATGGCCGTGTGTACCATATCTTGTAACTCTACATGATTAGGTACACTTAGAATAATTGCCCCAGATATCTCTAATAGAATGCTAGTTTGAATTGGTGTAAACCTTATCTATAAATAGATTGGAACATTGGTACAAAACACCATAACCAACTACACAGAGATTGGTTGATAAGTTTAGTTTGAATGCCACAAGTTTGGGAGAGAAATTGATAAGTTCTAAAGTTCTCAAACAACCCAAAGATGAGATAAGACTCACAATTTTGATTGTTCAAAGGCTTGAGAAAGCAGTACAAAAGAGGCCAATTTATAGGATACAAAAATTCTTGAGAACGAAAAACCTTGAGAGCAAATTCTTGACAAAAACCGAACAAGAATTTGGCAGCTAGCACTTCAGATTTTGTGCGCTCTTGTTATAGTTAATTTTCTAACAATAACTAGAAGTTTGGATTGATCTTGTGGATACGACAGAGGTGAAGCCGAATTTGTTTTGCTAAAGATTTGACAGAGAAAGTTCTTTGCAAATCCACTCTACCGAAAATAACAAGGCACCAACCTTAAATCCCGATTTGATCTCACTTCGTATAGATCTTGGAAGGAAACCAAAAATTTAAATTTTGTCACTTGATGTACTCGGTATCCTACAACCTTTACTTGGTTGGAAATGAGAATTTCTCCACAATAACTAAGCTATTGGAGCTTGTTTGGCTTTGGGTGCTTTGTTGAAGGCAATCCTAACTTTTCGACCATAGAAACACTAGCCATGTTAGTGCAACTTCCACCATCAATTATAACATTACATACTGAATTAACGTAGCATCTTGCGTGGAAAAATGTTCTCCTGTTGTGCCTGGTCGTCCTTTTTGACAAGTATATTAAGGTTTTGCCTATGACTCATAATTCACTATGGTCTGGTAACTCCTCCTCATCTGATTCTACAAGAGATAACTGGAATCCAATTATTGCCCGTTTTCCGTCTCATATTCTCCATCATCCCTTATCACCATTTCAAGCTTATTTGAACATTAGCTTGTGATATAAACCCTGCCTTGACAATTGAAACATTTAATTTCACAAGTTTCAAAAGTAGAGGTTTCATTGTTACCTTACGATGTCCCTTCTTTTGGGGTTGTTTTGGATGGTTCAAAACAAGTTGTAGGCTTCTCCTCATTATTTGAAGTACTTGTCTTCCAAGTACTTTGATGTGTACTACCCCACTCTAGAGTTGTTGCTCCACTTTAATAGCCATGTGTACCATGTCTTGTAACTCTACATGATTACGTACACTTAGAAAAATTGCCCAAGATATCTCTAAGAGAATGCTAGTTTGGATTGGTGTAAACCTTATCTATAATGAGATAAGAACCTTGGTATTAAACACCACAACCAACTACACTGAGATTGGTTGATAAGTTCAGTTTCAACACCACAAGTTTGAAAGAAAAATTGATAAGTTCAAAAGTTCTCAAGCAACTCAAAGATGAGATAAAAATCACAATTTTGATTGTTCAAAGGCTTGAGAAAAAAGTAAAAAAGAGGCCTATTTATAGGCTACAAAAATTCTTGTGAACGAAAAACCTTGAGAGTGAAATCTCCAGAAAAACCGAACACAAATTCGGCAGCTAGCACATCGGATTTTGTGTGCTCTTGTTCTAGTTAATTCTATAACAATAACTAGAAGTTTGGATCGGTCGTATGGATAGCATAGAGGTGAAGCCAAATTGGTTTTGCCAATGATTCGACAAAGAAAGTTCTTTGCAAGTCCCCCCTACCGAAAATAGCATGGTACAAACCTTAGATCCGGATTAGTTCTCACTTCGTATAGATCGTGGAAGGAAACCAAAATTTTAAATTTTGTAACTTGATGTACTCGGTTTCCTACAACCTTTACTTGGTTGGAAATGCGAACTTCTCCACAATCACTAAGCTATTGGAGCTTGTATGGCTTTCGGTGCTTGGTTGTAGGCAATCCCAACTTTTCGACCATAGAAACACTAGCCACATTACTACAAGTTCCACCATCAATTATAACATTACATACCTAATTACCATAGTATCTTGTGTGAAAAATATTCTTCTGTTGTGCCTCGTGGTCCTCCTTGACTTGTATATTAAGGATTTGCCTAGTGACTCATAATTCACAATGGACTGGTAACTCCTCCTCATCCGATTCTACAAGAGATAGCATGGAATCCAATTCTTGTTCATCCTCCATCTCATATTCTCTATCATCCCTTATCACCATTGCAAGCTCATTTGGACATCCGCTTGTGATATAACCCCTACCTTGACACTAGAAACATTTAATTTCACGAGTTTGAGAGGCAAAGGATTGATTGTTACCTTTTGATGTCCCTTCTTTTGGGTTGTCTTGGCCAGTTTACAGCAAGTTGTAAGCTTATCCTCCTTCTTTGAGGTACTTGTCTTCCAAGTACTTTGACGTGTACTACCCCTTTCTTGAGTTGTTTTTCCAATTTGACAACTACGAGTACCATATCTTGCAACTCTACATGATTAGGTACACATATAAAAATTGCCCTAGATATCTCTAAAAGAATGCTAGTCGGGATAGGTGTAAACCTTATCCATAAAGAGATAGGAACCTTGTTATAAAACATCACAACCAACTACACCGAGATTGGTTCATAAGTTTAGTTTGAACGCCAAAAGTTTGGAAGAAAAATTGATAAGTTCTGAAGTTCTCAAACAACCTAAAGATGAGATAAAACTCACAATTTTGATTGTTCAAAGGCTTGAGAAAGTAGTACAAAAGAGGCCTATTTATAGGCTACAAAAATTCTTGAGAGTGAAAAACATTGAGAGCGAAATCTTGACAAAAACCGAAAACAAATTTGGCTGCTAGCACTTCAGATTTTGTGTGCTCTTGTTCTAGTTAATTCTGTAACAAATAACTAGAAGTTTGGATCGATCGTGTGGATAGCATAGAGGTGAAGCTGAATTGGTTTTGCTAATGATTCGACAAAGAAAGTTCTTTGCAAGTCCACTCTTCCAAAAATAGCAAGGTACAAACCTTAAATTCCGATTTGATCTCACTTTGTATAGATCCTGGAAGGAAACCAAAATTTTAAATTTCATCACTTGATGTACTCGGTTTCCTACAAGCTTTACTTCATTGGAAATGTGAACTTCTCCATAATTACTAAGCTATTGGAGCTTGTATGGCTTGTGGTGCTTTGTTGTAGGCAATCCTAACTTTTTGACCATAGAAACACTAGCCACGTTACTATAAGTTCCACCATCAATTATAAATTTACATACCGAATTAACGTAGCATCTTGGGTGAAATATGTTCTCCTGTTGTGCCTCGTCGTCCTCCTTGAGTTGTATATTAAGGATTTGCCTAGTGACTCATAATTCACGATTGACTGGTAACTCCTCCTCATCCGATTCTACAAGAGATTGCATGAAATCCAACTCTTGCTCGTCCTCCATCTCATATTCTCCATCATCCCTTATCACCATTGCAAGCTTATTTGCACATTCTCTTGCGACATAACCCCTACCTTGACACTTGAAACATTTAATTTCATGAGTTTGGGAGGAAGAGGATTGATTTTTACCTTTCGATGTCACTTCTTTTGGGGTTGTCTTGGCTGATTTAGAGCAAGTTGTAGGCTTATCCTCCTTCTTCGAAGTACTTGTCTTCCAAGTACTTTGACATGTACTACCCCCCCTCTTGAGTTGTTTCTCCACTTGGATAGCCGCGTGTACCATATCTTGTAACTCCACATGATTAGGTACACAGAAAAATTGCCCAAGATATCTCTAAGAGATTGCTAGTTTGGATTGGTGTAAACATTATCTATAAAGAGATAGGAACCATGGTACAAAACACCACAACCAACTACATCGAGATTGGCTGATAAGTTTAGTTTGAACGCCACAAGTTTGGAAGAAAAATTGGTAAGTTCTGAATTTCTCAAGCAACCCAAGGATGAGATAAAACTCACAATTTTGATTGTTTAAAGGCTTGAGAAAGTAGTACAAAAGAGGCCTATTTATAGGCTACAAAAATTCTAGAGTGCGAAAAACCTTGGGAGCAAAATGTTGAGAAAAACCGAACACAAATTCGGCAGCTAGCACTTCAGATTTTGTTTGCTCTTGTTCTAGTCAATTTTGTAACAATAATTAGAAGTTTGGATCGATTGTGTGGATACCGTAGAGGTGAAGCCGAATTGGTTTTGCTAATGGTTCGACAAAGAAAGTTCTTTGCCAGTCTACTCTATCGAAAATAGCAAGGTAGAAACCTTAAATCCCGATTTTATCTCACTTCGTATAGATCGTGGAAGGAACCCAAAATTTTAAATTTCATCACTTGATGTACTCGGTCTAGTACAACCTTTACTTGGTTGGAAATGCGAACTTCTCCACAATCACTATGCTATTAGAACTTGTATGGCTTGGGTACTTTGTTGTAAGCAATACTAACTTTTCGACTATAGAAACACTAGTCACGTTAGTACAACTTCCACTATAAATTATAACATTGCATACCAAATTAACGTAGCATCTTGTGTGGAAAATGTTCTCCTGTTATGCCTGTTCATCCTCCTTGACTTGTATAATAAGAATTTGCCTAGTGACTCATAATTCACAATGGACTGGTAACTCCTCCTCATCCGATTCTACAAGTGATAGTTTGGAATCCAATTCTTGCTCGTCTTCCATCTCGTATTCTCCATCATCCCTTATCACCATTGCAAGCTTAATTGGATATTCGCTTGCGATATAACCCCTACCTTGACACAAGAAACATTTAATTTCATGAGTTTGAGAGGCGGAGGATTGATTGTTACCTTTCAATGTCCCTTCTTTTGGGGTTGTTTTGGCTGGTTTAGAGCAAGTTGTAGGCTTATCTTCCTTCCTTGAAGTACTTGTCTTCCAAGTACTTTGACGTGTACTACCCTCGTCTTGAGTTGTTGCTCCACTTTGATAGCCGTGTTTACATATCTTGTAACTCTACATGATTACGTACACTTAGAAAAAATGCCAAAGATATCTCTAAGAGAATGCTAGTTTGGATTGGTATAAACCTTATCTATAAAGAGATAGGATGATATGAATCTTAAACAAAGAATAAGAATCCGAACCTATATCAAAGTGTTGGTCCTAGTATTGTCCTCTAGGTTGAACTAAGTCTTCCTTTAGCAAGACACCAACTCCAACTTGTGAAGAAGGATCTTGCTTTTGTCCACTTGACACCCAATGGAATTATCAAAGACCCAAGATGTGAACTTTGACTATCCTTGGAACCAAGAAGCACACTCAAATTGTTGAGGGAAAGTACTCAACAAAATAGCTTAAACATGAACCTAAGAGGCTATCCTTAAAGACTCAAAGCAAGTTCTAAACTAGAACTCAAAGAAAAGCTCAAAGCTCTCAAGTTTGTAATTGATCAAATTCTGTATGTCATTGTTGTTGAATGCCTCTATTTATAGTTGTTACAAGGTTGTTTAAGCAACTAAAATCTATTCTTTAAAAGGATTAGAACTCATAACCTTTTAGGAAACTAACTAAAGAAAAATTACTTAAAAGAAACAACTAATCGAAGAAAAGGAAATAACTAAACTAAAACTACCTAAAACTAATCCAAAGACTTCTTGGATTGTGCTTGGCTGAATGTGCTTGTCTTGGCAGCTTCCATTCGTTGTCTTGAATTTGGTAGCTTCCTTAACTTCTTCATGCGGATTTTAGAAGCTTCTTCAATTTATCTTGGCAATGGGTTTGGAACTTCTTATGTTGCCTTTTTTCGGCTAAGCAGGAATTGTACTCCACCTTGGATTCGGCTAACTTATTTCCAAATTGTACTAGGCATTTGGTCCCTCATTTTTAATACTAAGTAGAGTGATAATTTGTGGCTGAGATTCGATCATCTTAGCTGCTACTTAAGCTTCCAATAACTCATTTATTTGTGTGACTAGAGCAGCTTGCATTCTCTTAGTCCTCGACCTAGTCATAGGTCTTCCAATGCCTTGCAATGGATCTTGTTGTGAAGTTGTAGGTGAACTTGGTTGGATGGATGTCTCGACCCTCCTTAGGTTTTCATTAGTCCTTCCTTCTTTGAAAGGACTCGCCCTCGAGCCCATAAACTCGTCATCGAATTCAAATAAGGATAGGTCAGACACATTAAATATAGCACTAACTCCATAGTCACCTGGAAGGTCGAGCTTGTAAGCATTCTCGCCGACGCGTGCAATGACTTGGAAAGGAGCATCTCCTCGAGGATGAAGCTTAGTTCTTCGTTGAGCTGGAAACCATTCTTTTCTCATGTGAATCCACACCCAATCCCCAGGTTGAAAAATAACTTGTTTCTTCCCTCTATTAGCAACTTGAGCATAATGTTCATTCTTCTTAAGGATTTGAAGATGTACTTTCTCATGCAATTCTTGAACAAACTTTGCTTTTGCTGCACCATCAAGATTCATTTGCTCATTTCTTGGCAATGGCACTAAGCCAAGAGGGGTTAGTGGATTAAAACCATAAACAACCTCAAATGGGGAATGACCGATAGTAGAATGGACAGTTCTATTATAAGCAAACTCGGCTATCGGTATGCATACTTTCCAATCTTTCAGATTTTTTTTAATTAAAGCACGCAACAAAGTACCAAGAGTACAATTTGTTACCTCTGTCTGTCCATCAGTTTGTGGATGACCGGTGGTGGAAAATAATAATTTTGTGCCCATCTTTCCCCACAGAGTTTTCCAAAAATAGCTCAAGAATTTGACATCGCGATCGGATACTATGGTTCGTGTGGAACCCCATAGAGCCGAATTACTTCTTCAAAGAATAAGTCAGTTACATGTTTTGCATTATCCGATTTCCTGCAAGGTATAAAATGAGCCATTTTAGAAAATCTGTCAATGACCACAAAAATGGAATCCTTACCCCTTTGTGACCGTGGCAACCCTAAGATAAAATCCATAGAAATGTCAGTCCAGGGCATAGAAGAAACAGGTAAATGATTATATAAACCCTGAGGGTTAGAAGAAGACTTAGCCATACGACATTGAATGCATGAACTACAAAGCCTTTCTACATTCCTTTTCATATTAGGCCAATAGAAATGCTCAGTTAGAATGTCATATGTCTTTAAAACTCCAAAATGACCCATAAGACCCCCAGAGTGGGATTCTCTAACTAGTAACTCCCGAAGCAAGCAATTTGGCACACACAATTGTTTATCACGGAACAAGAAACCATTGTGCCGATAAAATTTATTAAAGGCTCCTTGTCAGTAGCTGCATAAACACTAGAAAAATCAAGATTAGTAGAATAAAGATCTTTACTATATTCAAATCCCAAAATTTTAGTATCTAATGAGCTTAAGAGAACAGAGTTTCGTGAAAGTGCATCTGCGACAACATTCTCCTTACCTTTTTTATACCTGATAACATAGAGAAATGTTTCAAGAAATGAACTCCACTGGGCATGTCTCTTATTCAACTTACCTTGCCCATGCAAGTACTTTAGAGACTCATGATCAATATGTATAACAAATTCCTTGGACAACAAGTAATGCTACCACGTCTCTAAGGAACGAATGACTGCATAAAGCTCTTTATCGTAAGTTGGATAATTGAGAGCAGCCCCATTCAATTTTTCAAAAAATAAGGCTAAGGGTCGGCCCTCTTGTTTCAAAATTGCGCCAATACCTGTACCTGAGGCATCACATTCAAGCTCGAAAGTTTTGTTAAAATCAGGTAAAGCTAAAACAGGTGTAGTAGTAAGATCTTCCTTCAATTAATTAAATGCTTACTCTTGACGTTCACCCCAAATAAATGGAACATTTTTCTTAATAAGATCGTTAAAGGGGCAGCCTTTGAAGAAAAATCTTTGACAAACCTCCTATAGAATGAAGCAAGACATGGAAAGATCTTACCTCATGCACGGTTGTAGGTCTTGGCCAGGAGGTTATAGCCTCGACTTTTGTTTGATCAACCTGTATACCTTTGGAACTAACAACAAATCCTAGAAATATAACATTTTCCACACAAAAGGTACACTTCTTGATATTAGCAAACAACCGGTTTTCACGCAGGACACTTAGAACAAATTTAATATGCTCAACATGCTCTTCTAAGTTCTTGCTATAAATGAGTATATCCTCAAAGTACACCACAACAAATTTTCCTATGAACTGCCTAAGTACATGATTCATGAGTCGCATGAATGTGCTAGGTGCATTAGTTAATCCAAAAGGCATGACTAACCATTCATACATACCAAATTTAGTCTTAAAAGCAGTTTTCCACTCATCTCCATCTTTAATGCGTATTTGATGATACCCACTCTTAAGGAAAATTTTAGTATAAATTTTAGACCCATGCAATTCTTCAAACATGTCATCAAGGCGAGGTATTGGATGTCTATACTTAATTGTAATCTTATTAACAGCTCTACAATTAGTACACATTCTCCACATACATTCCTTCTTTGGAACAAGGATGACTAGAACTGTGCATGGACTAAGACTTTCCCGTACATGACTTTTGTCTAGCAATTCCTCAACTTGCCGTTGGAGCTCTTTGGTCTCTTCAGGGTTGGCTCGGTAGGCTGGTCGGTTGGGAATTACTGCTCCAGGAACGAAGCCAATCTGATGCTCAATTCCCCTTAAAGGTGGTAGTCCTTTAGGGAGATCTTCTAGAAAGACATCTTCGTATTCCTGCAAAACAACTTTGACTTGCAAAGGCAAGTCACTTGGCAGCTCATCATAAGAAAATAATGCTTCTTGAAAAATAATTAGCACAAAGTTCTTACTTGCTTTTAAGGCTCTATCAACACCTCTCATGCAAGCATAGAAACTACCTTTAAAATTTTCAATTGATGGCTGTGCTCCTTCAGTTTCACTCATGAGCACCGAAGTCTTACCTTTAGAAGTTAAAGAAATTTGTGCACTCACGGATTGAGCAGAATTTTGACCTTCTTCAACCTCCTTTTGCTTTTTCATCCATTCCATTTGCCTCACCCTTTGTTGTTGTTGAAACTTACAAACTTCCGAGGGTGGCAATGGTGCTAGCATGAAGACTTTTCCATTCTTATTAAGTTGATACTTATTAGTTCCCCCAAAATGATTTGCATATCTATCATACTCCCATGGTCGTCCTAGTAGCAAGTGAGGGGCCTACATTGAAACAACATCACAAAGAACTTGATTAGTAAAATTCCCAATTGTAAAATTTACTAAGGTTTGCTTTGTGACTCGAAGAGATCCACTCTGATTCATCCATTGCAATTTGTATGGATTAGGATGCAAGGAACATTTGGGCTTCAATTTATCTACAAGATAAGTAGAAGCAAGGTTAGTACAAGATCCTCCATCAATAATTAACATACAATTTGCACATTAATTAAACATTTAGAATGGAAAATATTGGCCCTTTGATCCTCGGTGTTTTCCTCAGGTTGAGCACTTAAAGCTCTTATCGTCACCATACACTCCTCACTCGGTTGATCCTTTTCATGGCCCCATTGGTCTTCAACATGACTTACAGTCATGTCTTCTTCTTGATTACTTACCTCCTCTTCACTCTCACTTTGATAGGTTCCATCATCTAAGATGGTCATAGCTCGTGAGTTTGGGCATTGAGAGGCTATATATCCTCGGCCTAAACATCTAAAACATTGAATAGAGGAACTGGAGTTAGTATTATTTGAACCTGAAAAAGGTTTAGAATTACTTACCTTTGAACCATTTTGTGGTGCAAACTTGTTTGCATTGGTTGGATTAGGAGCCAAACTTCCTCTCCATTGAGTGCTTCCGGAACTTGAAGAATTAAACTTTCCACCTTGGCGATTATTGTTGTTGTTTCGCCAATCATTGCTTGTGTTTGGGCTCCTCACATTTTGTGGCACCTTCTTGAGTTGCTTCTCAACCTTTTCAGCCATTTGTAGTAGCTGCTAAAAATTATTATAGTGGTGCAACTCAACTAGATGAGCAATATTCCTATTAAGCCCATTCATGAACCTTGCCATTGTAGATTCTTCATCTTCTTCTATATTAGCACATAGCATGGCTAGATCCATCTCTTTGTAGTACTCATCTACACTTTTGTTCCCTTGAGTTAAGCTTTGAAGCTTTTGTAACAACTCTCTTTTGTGGTGCGGGAGAACATATCTCTTTCTCATAACCTTTTTCAAGGCTTTCCAAGTTGAAATCGGCCGCTTTAACTTCCCCTCTCCTTGGCCACAAGTTCTTCACCACCAAGTAGATGTATGTCTAGAAAACTCAACTACAGCCAACTTAACTTTCTTTCTTTTCGAAAATTCATGGATATCAAAAATTTTATCAACTTTTTCTTCCCATTCCATGTATGCTTCTGGATCATTCTTGCCTTCAAATTCTGGAATTTATAACTTAATACTACCAAGATTATCATCCTTCTTAGATCTTCTTTGACTCCTTGTAGAAGAATGATCATCATCCGAACTAGAATTTTTGGATTCCTCCTCCTCGGACGAGCTACTCGTTTCATCCTTTTGGGACTTCTTCTTTTTATTCTTAAGATTTGTTTAAGTAACTTCATGAGGCTCCTCGGCCTTGATTGCTTCCGAATTGGATGCAACTTGAGCCCTTGTAATATCTATTTGATCCATCCTTCTATGAATTAATTCAAGAGCTACAGATACACTCTTAAAGTATTCCTTCAAGTCTTGAATTTCTGGATTTTTCAGCCATCTCTGCACAAACAAGGTTAGTTAAAAAAAAAAAGTTCCTACCTCACTTCCCTCTAACCAATTGCCCAAGGTTTTGAAACTCTCACCAATTTAAGGCTGACCTCTGTTTATGAAGTGATGGGTTGTTGAGTAGGTTCACTCACACTCTATCACTTTTCTAAGAGTTCTAATCAAAACAAGCTTCAAAAGTCTCACAAAAATAGACAATTAAATTCAAGTTAAAGCAATATTAAAATCTTTAGAGGTCAAAGAAGGACAAGAAATGAGACAAATTCTGAAAATAAGAAACAAAAGTGAAGACAACAAGAAAAACAAAAGACTTTGACAAAAGAGGACACTTCCGCTGAATTTTCTTTAAAACAGAAAATAGGAACTTTGGCCGAAAGGAAAATTGACACAAGATGGTTCTTTATCTGCTTGTAGATGAGTGAAATTTGTGAATATGAATTTGCTTTGCTCAGTATATCAAACCATATGCAACAATACAGCAACTTCCAATTCTGGATCAATCCAATTCCAAACAGGATTTGTCTTCAGTTTTGGCAACAATTTTCCAAAAACGAATTCCAGCAGCCCATTCACAACTTAGAGCACAATCTGGGCAGTAAAACTCAACAATCTAAGCCTTTTAATCAAGGAAAAAATAGCATGAACAGAATAGCCCAAAATTGGACAGAAAATAGAGCATGAAATCTTCGGCTGTTTCCTGGATTTTTTTTTCAGCTACGGTTTAGCCTTTATTTGCAGCAATTTGCTTCACTTTTTGTGGTCCAAATTAATAGAATAATTCACTAAGAACAGAAAAGATATACCACAGAACAGATATATCATAGAGCTGGACAGAAACTGGAAAAGAATTCTGCAAGAATCCTGGACAGAATTGGACAGGTTTTCTGGTGTTGAGCAACGGTTTTCAGAAATTTGCAGCAATGGTTTTCACGATTTTGAAGCACAAATTGATAGCTAATCTTCAAGAAGATGAAGCCTTCTTACTTAGGTAATAATCACACGAAGATAGGAGCAAAATCTGGGCAGAAAATTGCTTCAAGAAATAAGAACAGAAAGTCGGGTTTTTGCTAAGCTTTCTTGTAGCTACGGTTTTTCTAATTTTCCACACACTTTTGCAGCAGCAATTCAATCAACCAAGGTTGTCCCTTATCAAGAAATATTCAAAAGGCAATATAGCACAGAACCCGATGTTTTTAAAGCAAGAGAAATAGAGACAAAATTGGAAAACAGAACGGAAGAAAAAAACTGGGCAGAAAACTGAGACATGAACGGGACTGAATTTCACAATTGTTTGGAGCTTCTTTTTGTTTAATTTTCAACACGAAAATAAGAAGACAATCACGAAGAGATTATGGATAGAAAGAAGACTCAGAGACACAAAACAAAGATGCGGAAAATACAAAGAAAACAGAGACAAAAACACAAAGGATATGAACAACTTTAAGGAGCAACCCAAAGGCAGCTCTGATACCAAATTGATACGAATCTTAAACAAAGAATAAGAATCCGAACCTATATCAGAGTGTTGGTCCTAGTATCGTCCTCTAGGTTGAACTAAGTCTTCCTTTAACAAGACACCAACTCCAACTTGTGAAGAAGGACCTTGCTTTTGTCCACTTGACACCCAATGGAATTATCAAAGACCCAAGATGTGAACTTTGACTATCCTTGGAACCAAGAAGCACACTCAAATTGTTGAGGGAAAGTACTCAACAAAATAGCTTAAACATGAACCTAAGAGGCTATCCTTAAAGACTCAAAGCAAGTTCTAAACTAGAACTCAAAGAAAAGCTCAAAGCTCTCAAGTTTGTAATTGATCAAATTCTGTATTTCATTGTGGCTGAATGCCTCTATTTATGGTTGTTACAAGGCTGGTTTAAGCAACTAAAATCTATTCTCTAAAAAGATTAGAACTCATAACCTTTTAGGAAACTAACCAAAGAACAATTACTTAAAAGAAACAACTAATCTAAGAAAAGGAAATAACTAAACTAAAACTACCTAAAACTAATCCAAAGACTTCTTGGATTGTGCTTGGCTGAATGTGCTTGTCTTGGCAGCTTCCATTCGTTGTCTTGAATTTGGTAGCTTCCTTAACTTCTTCATGCAGATTTTAGAAGCTTCTTCAATTTATCTTGGCAATGGATTTGGAACTTCTTATGTTGCCCTTTTTCGGCTAAGCAGGAATTGTACTCCACCATGGATTCGGCTAACTTCTTTCCAAATTGGACTTGGCATTTGTCCCTGATTTTTAATACTAAGTAGAGTGATAATTTGTGACTGAGATTTGGCCATCTTAACTGCTACTTGAGCTTCCAATAACTCATTTATTAGTGTGACTAGAGCAGCTTGCATTCTCTTAGTCCTTCACCTAGTCATAGGTCTTCCAATGCCTTGCAATGAATCTTGTTGTGAAGTTGTAGGTGAACTTGGTTAGATGGATATCTCAGCCCTCCTTAGGTTTTCATCATAGGAACCCTCGTACAAAACACCACAACTAACTACACCGAGATTGGTTGATAAGTTTAGTTTGAACGTCACAAATTTGGAAGAAAAATTGATAAGTTCTAAAGTTCTCAAACAAACCCACAATTTTAACTATTCAAAGGCTTGAGAAATAAGTACAAAAGAGGCCTATTTATAGGCTACAAAAATTCTTGAGAGCGGAAAACCTTGACAATGAAATCTTGAGAAAAACCAAACCCAAATTCAGCAGCTAGCACTTCGGATTTTCTATGCTCTTGTTCCAGTTAATTCTGTAATAATAACTAGAAGTTTGGATCGATCATGTGGATACCATAGAGGTGAAGCCGAATAGGTTTTACAAATGATTCGACAAAGAAAATTCTTTGCAAGTCCACTCTACCAAAATAGCAAGGTACAAACCTTAAATCCCGATTTGATCTCACTTCGTATAGATCGTGGAAGGAAACCAAAATTTTAAATTTCATCACTTGATGTACCTGGTTTCCTACACCCTTTACTTGGTTAGAAATGCGACCTTCTCCACAATCACTAAGCCATTGGAGCTTGTATGGCTTTGGGTCCTTTGTTGTAAGCAATACTAACTTTTCGACCATAGAATCACTAGCCACGTTGCTACAAGTTCCGCCATCAACTATAAAATTACATACCAAATTAACTGGTGAGCGGAATCGGTGTGTGCAAAAGTGCGTCAAAATAAAGCTCAAACTCACACAAATATACACATAAACCTCACTTAATCAATTGTAGTAAAGCATAGGGATCATTTTCCACAGGGAAGGGGACAAAACAAGAATTTAAGTGCAACTAATTATTTGCTATCTATGTGTCTTAAAGCAATGATTTAGAGAGTGACATTTAACTAACTAAAACAAGGAAATAAACACACAAATGAGGAAGGAGGGTGATCCTTGGGTTAAATGCAAAGGTCGGCTATTTTGACTGCATCTTAACTAAGTGCCTACATCCATTCACTCCAAATCTCCTTTCAATTATAGAATGAGAAATCTCCTCATCCCCACCTAGAGCACATTAGCGCCTATGGCTTCCACACAACTCTAATGCACAATTCTAGCCCTAGATGTTTTAGCCAACTACTTCTAGTTCAAGTGTTTAATCTAAGAAACCACCTATTTTTCACTCCACATCTCCTTTCGGTCTCAATGGAATTAAAGAATAGAAGATCTCCTTGCACACTAAAACCTATGGCTTCCACACAATTTTAGTGCACAATTAATCTCATATGGTAGTTGTTTCTTGTCTCAAACACCTCAATTTAGAGAATGCTAGGTAGTTTTTCCCACTTTTTGGTCTAAATTCATGCATATTCTAAAACACACACGAACACCAAGAACACACACTAAATGTGGCCATCATTCATTGCATGTCATTTCATTAAATACAAGTAGAAAAACTTCAATTAATGCAAGCCCATCACTCTACAACCCAAGATAGTTTAGCCTTTCATGGCTTCAAATAACCAACAATCACAAGGAGAATTAACAATTGTAAGCATATGAAATTCGTAAGAAAAACTTCCCTTAATCAAAAGATTGGTGAATCCAACAAATTCCAACACTTTAGCAATCCAAATCAACTCCAAAGATGGAAGTCTTCAAGCCACAAAATGCCAAACCCTAGCCTCTAGGAAAATCCCCTCAAGATTGGGGAAAATGTGTAAATAATCAAAACTAAACCCTAACCTACTCTCCTCCCTTGTTTCTGCAGAAAATGGGGTATTTATAGCCATAGGGACGTTGGGGAGAAAATGTAAAGCTTCCAAAACATTATGATTTTGTCAATTTTTGGTCCCTTTTCGTCCGGCATTTGACAAAACTCTCTGAATGAAAGTTTTTACTCTCTTTCTCATCTTTCCATAGAATCTTGAATAATCTCATTTGGACGTCTGAATCAAGAGTTATGGCCTCCGGAAGATGGCTGATTTTTCGGAATTTGAGAAAACGTTATTCATGAAAGTTTTAGCTCTCTTTCTCATATTTCCATATCATCTTTAATCACCTCATTTGGACATTCTCATCAAACGTTATGAACTCCCGAAGATAACTGGTTTTTAACCCCTTTTTTCCTACAAAACCAATAAAAGATGAGAATCACAAATATAATGTGATTTCTCTAATAAACATGGCATATCTCAATGAAATCTATGCAAAAGCGTGAAAAACACATATCTAAGTTTATGAATATTTGATTCTCATCATTAACGTAGCATCTTGTGTGGAAAATGTTCTCCTGTTGTGCCTCGTCGTCCCTCTTGACTTGTATATTAAGGATTGGCCTATTAACTCATAATTCACCATGGTCTGGTAACTCCTCCTCATCTGGTTCTACAAGAGATAGCATGGAATCCAATTCTTGCCCGTCCTCCGTCTCATATTCTTCATCATCCCTTATCACTATTGCAAGCTTATTTGGACATTAGCTTGCGGTATAACCCCTGCCTTAACACTTGAAACATTTAATTTCATGAGTTTGAGAGGTAGAGAACTGATTGTTACCTTTCGATGTCCCTTCTTTCGGGGTTATTTTAGCTGGTTTAGAACAAGTTGTAGGCTTATCATCCTTCTTTGAAGTACTTGTCTTCCAAGTACTTTGACATGTACTATCCCCCTCATGAGTTGTTGCTCCACTTTGATAGCCGTGTGTACCATATCTTGTAACTCTACATGATTAGGTACACTTAGAAAAATTGCCCAAGATATCTCCAAGAGAACACTAGTTTGGATTGGTGTAAACCTTATCTATAAAGAGATAGGAACCTTGGTACATAACACCACAACCAACTACACCGGGATTGGTAGATAAGTTTAGTTTGAACACCGCAAGTTTGAAAGAAAAATTGATAAGTTCTAAAGTTCTCAAACAACCCAAAGATGAGATAAAACTCACATTTTTTATTGTTCAAATGCTTGAGAAAGCAGTACAAAAGATGCGTATTTATAGGGTACAAAAATTCTTGGGAGCGAAAATCCTTGCAAGTGAAATCTTGAGAAAAACCAAACACAAATTCGGCACCTAGCACTTCGGATTTTTTGTTCTCTTGTTCTAGTTAATTTTGAAACAATAACTAGAAGTTTGGATCGATTGTGTGGATACCATATAGGTGAAGCCGAATTGGTTTTGCAAATAATTTGACAAAGAAAGTTCTTCGCAAGTCCACCCTACCAAAAATAGCAAGGTACAAACCTTAAATCCCGATTTGATCTCACTTCGTATAGATCGTGGAAGAAAACCAAAATTTTAAATTTCGTCACTTGATGTACTCAGTTTTCTACAACCTTTACCTGGTTGGAAATGCGAGCTTCTCCACAATCATTAAGCTATTGGAGCTTGTATGGCTTTGGGTGCTTTGTTGTAGCCAATCCTAACTTTTCGACCATAGAAACACTAGCCACGTTACTACAAGTTCCACCATCAACTATAACATTACATACCAAATTAACGTAGCATCTTGTGTGGAAAATGTTCTCCTGTTGTGCCTCGTCATCCTTCTTGACTTGTATATTAAGGATTTTCCTAGTGACTCATAATTCACTATGTAATGGTAACTCCTCCTCATCCGATTCTACAAAAGATAGCTTGGAATCCAATTCTTGCTCGTCCTCTGTCTCATATTCTCCATCATCCCTTATCATCATTGCATGCTTTTTTGGACATTCGCTTGCAATATAACCCATGCCTTGACACTTGAAACATTTAATTTACAGAGTTTGGGAGGCAGAGAATTGATTGTTACCTTTCGATGTCCCTTTTTTTGGGGTTGTTTTGGCTAGTTTAGAGCAAGCTCTAGGCTTATCCTCCTTCTTTGAAGTACTTGTCTTCCAAGTACTTTGATGTGTACAACCACCCTCTTGAGTTGTTGCTCCGCTTTGACAGCCGTGTGTACCATATCTTGTAACTGTACATGATTAGGTACACATAGAAAAATTAACCCAGATATCTCTAAGAGAATGCTAGTTTGGATTGGTGTAAACGTCATCTATAAAGAGATAGAAACCTTGGTACAAAACACCACAACCAACTACACTGAGATTGGTAGATAAGTTTAGTTTGAATACCTCAAGTTTGGAAGAAAAATTGATAAGTTCTAAAGTTTTCAAACAACCCAAAGATGAGATAAAAATCACAATTTTGATTGCTCAAAGGCTTGAGAAAGCAGTACAAAAGAGGCCTATTTATAGGCTACAAAAATTCTTGAGAGCGAAAAACCTTGCAAGCGAAATCTTGAGAAAAACCAAACACAAATTTGGAAGCTAGCACTTTGGATTTTGTGTGCTTTTGTTCTAGTTAATTCTGTAACAACAACTAGAAGTTTGGATCGATTGTGTGGATACCATAGAGGCACAGCCGAATTTGTTTAGCTAATGATTCGACAAAGAAAGTTCTTTGCAAGTCCTCTCTACCGAAAATAGCAAAATATAAACCTTAAATCGTGATTTGATCTCACTTCGTATAGATCGTGGAAGGAAACCAAAATTTTAAATTTTGCACTTGATGTACTCAGTTTCCTAAAACTTTTACTTGGTTGGAAATGCGAACTTCTCCACAATCACTAACCTATTAGAGCTTGTATGGCTTTGGGTGCTTTATTGTAGGTAATCCTAACTTTTCGACCATAGAAACACTAGCCACATTACTACAAGTTCCACCATCAATTATAACATTACATACTAAATTAACATAGCATCTAGTGTGGAAAATGTTCTCCTGTTGTGCCTCGTCGTCCTCCTTGACTTGTATTTTAAGGATTTGCCTAGCGACTCATAATTCACAATGAACTAGTAACTCCTCCTCACTTGATTATACAAGAGATAGATTGGAATCCAATTCTTGCTCATGCTCCATCTCATATTCTCCATCATCCCATATCACCATTGCAAGCATATTTTGACATTCGCTTGCGATATAACCCCCGCCTTGAAACTTGAAACATTTAATTTCACAAGTTTGAGAGGTAGAGGATTGGTTGTTACCTTTCGATGTCCCCTCTTTTGGGGTTGGTTGGCTGGTTTAGAGCAAGTTGTAGGCTTATCCTCCTTCTTTGAAATACTTGTGTTCCAAGTACTTTGACGTGTACTACCCCCCTTTTGAGTTGTTGCTCCACTTTGACAGCCACGTGTACCATATCTTGTAACTCTACATGATTAGATACACAAAGAAAAATTGCCCAAGATATCTCTAAGAGAATGCTAGTTTGGATTGGTATAAATTTTATCTATAAAGAGATAGGAACCTTGGTACAAAACACCACAACCAACTACACCGAGATTGGTTGATAAGTTTAGTTTGAACGCCACAAGTTTAGAAGAAAAATTGATAAGTTCTAAAGTTCTCAAACAACCCAAAGATGAGATAAAATTCACAATTTTGATTGTTCAAAGGCTTGAGAAATCAGTACAAAAGAGGTCTATTTATAGGCTACAAAAAGTCTTGAGAGTGAAAAACCTTGAGACTGAAATCTTGAGAAAAACTAGACACAAATTCGGCAGCTAGCACTACAGATATTTTGTGATCTCGTTCTAGTTAATTTTGAAACAAGAACTAGAAATTTGGATCGATCGTGTGGATACCATAGAGGTGAAGCCGAATTGGTTTTGCTAATAATTCGACAAAGAAAGTTCTTCGCAAGTCCACCCTACCGAAAATAGCAAGGTACAAACCTTAAATCCCGATTTGATCTCACTTCGTATAGATCGTGGAAGGAAACCAAAATTTTAAATTTCGTCACTTGATGTACTCAGTTTCCTACAACCTTTACTTGGTTGGAAATGCGAACTTCTCCATAATCACTAAGCTATTGGAGCTTGTATGGCTTTAGGTGCTTTATTGTAGCCAATCCTAACTTTTTGACCATAGAAACATTTTAATAAATGAGACATAGCATTTAAGATAGATATGTATTATCTTTAAAAAAAAAAGATAGATATAAAACAGTTTTAAAAACTATTTGAGACAGTATTGATGTCTCGAGAATTTTTTTTTTATATTATTATTATTTTGTTTTTTTTATATGCTCATATTAGAGATAGAAATTTTACTATCTCAAAACTATCTTAAAAGCTTTTTGAGATAGTAATTAGAGTATTTAATATGTATTTTATAGTCTCAAATGGACCATTTTCTAGTAGTGTAATGTTTCTAATAATTTATCTCAGTGGCCCTGAATAAGATTTGGACTAGCTTTCACACTAATAAAATACTACAAATTAAGTCCAAATATTAATGTCTTATGATAGACTAATGGTAGACTTCTTCTAACCTATATTTTTTGTTTTAAAAAAAATTGATGGCTTTTTGATAACTTTTAACGTAAAGGACTAAATCAGCCTAATTGAGTTTTATTGGAAAACACATTGAAATGTCATGATGTGAACCTCATCAAAGGCGTATCCTAGAAACACGTGAATAAGTTGACTCAGCCTAAAGACCCTCTAGCGAAATCAAGATAAATGAATTAGTAGAAAATGTGGCACCTAGTTCAGTAAGGAACTAAAAACTTTTGTATAAACAATGAATGAATAATACCACAATTTAATAGTTCAAATTAGATTGATAAGTTAAGAAGATAACATAAGGACAAACCTTGATAAGTCTAAATTTTTCAAGAAAGAACTAGCATAAAGAAAAACCGAGCAAATAATTTCTTAATCAAAATTTGAAAACCTTACAAAGGTGTGAGGCACATCCTCCGGGAAATTTGCAAATATAGCACCTTGTTTAGTTGACTTTGCAAATATAGCACCACCCTTTTTTGGTTTGCAACCATAGCACTTCAAGATTGCATATTGACCAAAATGCCGCTCATATTGTCTTCTAAAACGCAAAGACATAGTACTTCACCCTCATATTCTTTTAGAATGGCTATTTTTTTTTTCTCAGAACCCATTAGTCTCCTGCTTCATAGATTCAACAAAATTTGTTCTCACACCCCATGTTTGCACACCCCATTGTTCATACACCCCATTAGACCATCATCTTCAAGTAAGAAATCCGCAACTGTGGAGAAGAAATCACATCAACGAGATGTTAGTTGAAATTTGTAATAATTGAACTGGGTTTGTGAATTTGAACGAAAAACTAGTCAAGCCTTAGGTCCAGTTTTAGGTCGAGTACATAGTCGTTTAACAAGAGCACTAGGTTAGGTTGAGTTTTAGGACGAATTTTAGGTCGAGCACTAGGCTAGGTCGAGTTTTAGGTCTAGTTTGAGATCGAATTTTAGGTCGAGTTTTAGGTCGAACACTAGGTTATGCTTGACCAATTTCTCGTTCAAACCCAGTTCAAATGTAAATAAAAAATACCGCGGACTTCTTGTTTGAAGATGATGGTCCAATGGGGTGTAACAATGGGGTGTGTGAACAATGGGGTGTGAGAATAAATTTTGTTGAATCGATGAAGCAAGAAGACTAATGGTTTTGAGAAAAAAAAATAGTTGTTCTAAAAGAATATGAGAGTGAAGTGCTATGTCTTTGTGCTTTAGAAGAGAATATAAGGGGCATTTTGGTCTTTATGCAGTTTTGAAGTGCTATGCTTGCAAAAAAAAAAAAAGAGGTGCTATATTTGCAAAGTCAACTCAAAAAGGTACTATATTTGCAAATTTCCCCACATCCTCCTTATATAATCTTACTTCATATCAATCAAAAAAAGGAAATTAACTAGGAAATGAAACAACTTAAATGCTAGAAATTTTAATAGTCTAAATACAAGGTTGAACCAAACTTACATCACTTAATGCCAAATCATGTGTTTAAAAAGGTCCAAAAGTTTAGAACATAAATAATGAAATAATAACAAAGTAAGCTAGTGGGATTGAACCAAATTACAAATAGCCCAATTTAAACTTAGTGTAAAATAATGGCATGGTTTCTCAAGGTCACGTTCTTAACTTCTTGTTAGACTTGATTTTCTTCAATTAAACTATTTTAAACTTTCTTCCGTCATTGAGCTCTAACACTTGAAATGGTTCTATCCATCAATAACAGATATTTAATCATCTCTGTATCTTATCATGTCACATTCCAATTAGGACTCTATTGTGACCAAACTTGTTGGAATTACCCAAATTTCAATAGCATCATTGGTTCTATTATTTGAGTAATTGGTATTTTATACAAGGAAATCATTTGTTATTTTATTTCTTGTCTATCATATAAAAGCAACTTTTGTTAGCCAAATTTAATGAAATTATTACCAATATTAAGGATTTAATTGTCTTTTATTGTCATTTAATATTAATATCAAGTAATGATATTCATAATGATTTTTCATAGTGAAAAACAATAGTGACTAAGTGACAAGTATGAAAAGACAAAACCATCTTTTATTATTTTGCATGTTTTAAAGAGTGTAACAACTAAATTTTGACTTTTCATACTTGCTACATCAGTCGTTATAAATAGTCACTATCAAAAGTCATTATATGTATTATTACTCATTAATATTAATATTTAGTAATTAGAAGATGATTAAAGTTTTAGGTCTTACAAACTCTTAAAAAGATTATCTATTTATTGTCCATTAATTTTTAGTAAATTGAAGATGCTTAAAATTCTTATTCTTTTTAATAAAGCCAAGTCACTTTTTTTTTTCTTTGTGGTGCTTTGTATCTTTATAGCAAATTTTTTTGGGAAATTTACAAATATAACACCTTTGACCGTTGACTTTATAAAAATAACACCCTCATTTTTTTGTTCTCTGTTATAGCACTTCTACTACCAAAAAGACTACAACACCCTCTGGCAGAAACACAACACTTCACTCCATCTTCTTCTTCTTTTTTCTCAAAACCCATTTGATCGATTCAACAAAATTTGTTCTCACACCTTGTTGTTTGCACACCTCATTGTTCGTACACCTTATTGGACTATCATCTTCAAGTAAGAAGGCCGCAATCGTAGAGAAGAAATCGCATAAATTTGATGTTAGTTGAAATTTGCAGTAGTTGAACTGGGTTTGTGAATTTAAAGGAGCGAATGGTCGAGCTCAAGGTCAAGTTTTAGGTCGAGCACAAGGTTAGGTCAATGTTGCTAGGTCAACTTTTAGGTCGAGCACTAAATTTGATTGAGTTTTAGGTCGAATAGGTCAAATTTAGGTTGAGCTCGACCCAATGCTCGACCAAATTTAAATCGAGTGAATTTTTATTTTTTTAAAAAAAAAATTAATAAAAAAAATTCACTCGACCTAATACTAGGTCGAGCTCGACCAAATTTAGGTCAAGTGAAATTTCTTTTTAAAAAAAAGTTAAAAAAAATAAAAATTCACTCGACCTAAATTTGGTCAAGCATTAGGTCGAGCACAAGGTTAGGTCAATGTTGCTAGGTCAACTTTTAGGTCGAACACTAAATTTGGTCGAGTTTTAGGTAGAATGGGTCAAATTTAGGTTGAACTCGACCTAATGCTTGACCAAATTTAGGTCGAGTGAATTTTTATTTTTTTAAAAAATTTTTTAAATAAAAAAAATTCACTCTACCTAATACTAGGTCGAACTCGACCTAATGCTCGACCAAATTTAGGTCGAGTGAAATTTTAAAAAAAAAATAAAAAAAATTAAAAATTCACTCGACCTAAATTTGGTCAAGCATTGGGTTGAGCTCAACCTAAATTTAAGCTATTCGACCTAAAACTCAACCAAATTTAGTGCTCGACCTAAAAGTTGACCTAGCAACATTGACCTAACCTTGTGCTTGACCTAAAACTTGACCTTGAGCTCGACCATTCGCTCCTTTAAATTCACAAACCCAGTTCAACTACTGCAAATTTCAACTAACATCAAATTTATGCGATTTCTTCTCTACGATTGCGGCCTTCTTACTTGAAGATGATAGTCCAATAAGGTGTACGGACAATGAGGTGTGCAAATAATAGGGTGTGAAAACAAATTTTGTTGAATCAATCAAATGGGTTTTGAGAAAAAAGAAGAAGAAAATGAAGTGAAGTGTTGTGTTTCTGCCAGAGGGTGTTGTAGTTTTTTTCGTCGTAGAAGTGCTATAACAGAGAACAAAAAAAGGAGGGTGTTATTTTTGTAAAGTCAACGGTCAAAGGTGTTATATTTGTAAATTTCCCAATTTTTTTCTCTTTAAATATTTTTTTAAACTAAACTATATAGCCAATGAAAGATAAATCTATAAATACAATAGTGTATTTTGTCAACAAATTCAAAAGTTTCCAGAGTGTGAAATTGTGTCCTTTGCTATATTTAGAAATAAATCCATTTTATTGATAAATGTTTAGCCAAGTCACTAGCTTTTTTTGTATGGTTGTTAATATATTGTAAACTCCCTCTATTTTTTTTTTTTGTCTTTTTCCTTTTCCCTACCAAAATTGCATGTTTATTATCCTATATCTTGTGTGTAAGTTTCAATTTTCTTTACTTTCAAGTGGTTCATAATAATATTTTAATTCTTAAGACCAATTGTAACAAAAGGGAACAAGAAGAAAATTATTTAATTACTTGAAATGATAATTTTGTATATCTTTTATAATATAAATATATGTACTGAAAATAAATTAAAATATATATTTACTAGAAATAAAACTCACTTAGAGATGATCAATGTGTAGTATCATCCATTGAATCTACATACGTAATAATTATAGGGCAGCCAAACAATAGAATATAGCGGAGAATGAAGGCATGCGATTACAAATGCAAAGAGGTTTTGTATGCGATTTTATTTCATGTTATTTTCAATTAGTTGAATTCTGTTTTAAAATTTTCAATACCTGTTGCAAAAAAAGTGTGAGGTTAGAGAATAATTTAATTACTTTAGATAATAACTTTTATCATCTTAGAATTCTTTGAATTTTACATGTTATTGATAAAATTTTGAATTGCGTTATTTGTGTTATGTGATTATTTTCTTTTCTTGCATTTTTTTTCCATTTTCTTTGTTAATACCTATCAGATTAAAAAAATTATTTAGTTGATTATAGAAAATACATCAGAATTAAAAATGAAAACTATCCACTATAAAATCTAGAATAATAGTTTTTAAGTACATCTTTTTGTCAACTATTATAATTTAAAGGGAAATATATTAAAATTACTATTTAAACTTTACATCTTTTAATCTTCTAAATTCTCACTTAATTCATAAATCTAGTATCTTATAAATTCTCTATTTGTTAGCATGTGAAGAACAAGTATGAATTTGATTAATTGGTATTCGTATATGAGTTAGATGAAACTAGAACTATTGGTCATATCTAATTTATGATTATCAAAGTTGCTATTAAGGAATAATTAGAATCGATAGGTATATCGTATATAATTTGATTCATTTTTATCCATATACTACGGTGCTTATGTACCTACTGACTAGCTTATTATTATTCATTTGTATTGTCAAATTCAAGTTTTTTATATAATTGCAAATTATGGCATTTTGAATTGGTCAAAAACAACAAATTACAAGTATATCGTGTGGGACATTTTAATAATTTAATTTTTCATTGGTATGCCTTTTCATAATTAAGTTGCATTATTCTTTTTGTAGAAGTTATTCTTTGTTAGAAGAATTTTGACAATAATATGTATATTCTCAATTAAAATAGTATTACTTTTACTTTCTTCTTTTCTAACCTTATTTTTTTTTCTCTCTATTTGACATATCTTTTTGTGCCTTTTGAGTTTTAAGGACTGTATAAATTGTACTTTTGTAAGATTATTTCATATTTACATATAAGAGTTTGAGTCTTTTTTGTTTTATGATGTATTTAATTGCTTCATATTTTTATTTATAGGGACTAATCATCCACTTTATCTATAAATAGAATTTTAAAAGGTTGTAACAAAATATATAATATAAAATTATGAGAAAAGTCAAATTCACATTTAGTTTTATGATTTATATGCAAAGGACTTATGTTTTATAGTTTGGTATTTTATACTATCTTTTAAAGATTACAATCATTATTTGACCATTTTATTTTAAAGTAATTTTCTTACCATAATTTATGAATTTATTATTTGATATTTTTATTAACAAATATTATTTTATTAATTTTAATTATCTAGAATATTTCTTTAACATTTTTATAAAAAAAATTTCCTAAATTTTAGCGATATATATTTAATAAACTATCAACAAAATTACTAAAAATTCCATGCCTTGCACACGAGTCATGCTCTAAATCATGCACTAGTATCACAGTAAAGTGAATTTGTTTTCTTTTGGTCATCCAAATGACATTTTTTTTAGTTTAAATCAAGCAATATACACATCATTAATGAATATTAGGCCAAAGGTGTAAATTGTCAATATACACTTCGTTTGATGAAAGTTATGATTAAAGAAATGTCATTAAACCATTTCTCAGTCCAAAGGTACAATTTTTTTTTTATTTAAACTCCACTTTTTATTTTGCTTTATTTTTTTATTCAGTCCTCTGTCCCCAATGCTTTCCATCTCTTTATTGGCGTAATGGAATCCATTTTCTCACCCTATACTTCGATCAGATCTTCATGCCAAGCAATCAAATTTACCTTAAAGAACTTTTTGAATATAAATGTGCATGAGGTTTTCCCGTGATGCAGAAACAAAAAAGTTACAGCAAATATTGGGATGTCAAATATAACCCTATAGCTAAAAGTAAGTTGGATACTTCAAATCGTACATTTATTTTTATTTTTATTTTTCTAAAAATTTTCATAAATAAATAACTATACATGTATTAGCCAAAATAAGTTAAATAATCTCCGTAGTCATAGAGAAAAATATGAAAACAGTGCAAAACCTCTATTTCATTCAATTACTAATCTAATTAGTTTATCACTAGTGACTTTGTTGTCTTTCTATACAAAGAAAAATCTACTATTTTCACAAAAATTGCACAAAAAGTTAATATTTTCAAATATAGTTAAAAAGTTACTTCAAAAATTTGACTAAACTTTCGCAATATATCCAAACCATATGCCAAATCTTTTAAAACTAGAATAAATACTCTTAAGCTTACGTTATTTTTCTCTAAGTTAACGCATGATCCTTCATTTATTTTTTCACGGATATCAATACCTCAAAGTTCACAATTTTATATACTTTCTTTTGGAAAACATGCGTCTTGCAGATACAAGTGCAAAGCAGCATATAACAAACACGTCATCACAAAACTGCCTTCAAACTATTCCATATCCAAATCCATATCCCTTGAAATGGCCCGTAACAACACAATCTGAATTGGCCTCCCATAAGTCCAAACATTTCATAAGAATGTTCTGCTTTTAACAGCACAATTGATCCTCGTAATGAACTCATCTATAGACATTGTCCCCAATTCTCCATTGTACCTAGACCTTACAGTTACAGTATGGGTTTCGACCTCTTTTGCGCCAACCACAGCCATCAGCGGTATTTTCTGCTTTTCTGCATTTCTAATGAGCTTAGGTAAACGTTCACCACTGCAAATTTCAGCCCGAACACCATCAGTTTTCAATCTCCTTTTCACCTCATTACAGTATCCAAGCTGCATAATCATGAAAATGTTCATTTTCCTGCCCCATAATGGGATATATCAAATGCTTATACTTCTCATCAACGTCCTATTAGTAGCAATTTCTATAAAGGAAATCATAACAAGTATATGCAGCAAACTGCCATTAATTGGAATGGTATATCGTCATCCATCTGACTTGTTTCTATCAGGTCATGTTTTTTAAGCAACCTAGCTTGTACGCTAGCCAACTCGTGAAAATAAGAAAAAAAATAATATTAAAAAAAAAAAATTTGTGAAGTACCTGCACATCAGTGACTGGTAAAATCCGAGCTTGTATAGGGGACAGCCACAGTGGAAAATCACCAGCAAAATGCTCTATAAGAACTCCAAAGAAACGCTCCAATGATCCAAGAACTGCTCTATGAATCATGATAGGTTGCTTCTTCTCTTGATCGGAATCAATGTATGTAATATCAAACCGCTGGGGCAAATTGAAATCTACCTGTACCAGAAAAAAACAAAAGAAAAAAGAAGAAGCAGAAGAAGAAGAAAAAAGAAAAGACAATGAATGAAAGTTATCTCATTCATCACTTTCTCCAGCTGATTGCATGACCACATCAATGATTGGATTGTTTGGCACACATTTTTCAAAAGTAAAACCTATTGCTCTGATTTAATTTGAATATATTCGATTCTGATTTTTCTTCTCTTGGTCTGAATCAATGTATGGAATATCAAAGTACTAGTGTAAATTGAAATCCACCTGTACTCAAAAAAAAAAAAAAACAACAGAAGAAAAAAGAATCGACAATGAAAGAAAGTTATCTTATTCAATATTATCTCCAACTGATTGAATGACCATGTCAATAATTATATTGTTTTGTACATCAAGCCAATTTTTCTAAAGTAAAACCTAACACTTTGTGATGCAGCACAAGTGTTGCTTCAAGTTGAATGGATCTTATTTACTCATTTATACTTTAGGAAGGCAGAAAACTATGGGTTTTCCCTCTTTTTTAAAGGAAAAAAAACTAAAATCAGCAATTAAATTGTAGGAAACAAGATTAATCTCTAGGAACACTCCTAGAACTCTTCGGTGTTACACCTAAGGATCTTTAGGTATCACACTTAAGGCAAAGTTGTATCACACAACCTATGAAAAAGACAATTTGTCTGCAGAAATTTTATTTGACTCAAAACTGTGAATTTCTCCTCTTGAATAGGTACATTATAAACCACAAAACTGAAAAAAAAAACTTTAGATTAGAATTCCTAATTTATAGTAAGATTCAGCTTAAATCCAACTCTTGATAGGATTCAGCTTCTTAATTAGACTTTAAGAAAACCTTAGCTAACTAGACTCAACTTTCCAAAATTCAAACTTAACAATAAAAAGACTGAATAGGATTTCTAATTCCCTTTGACTACTAAAATTACTAAAAACAGCCAAATAAATCTAAAACTCAATTAAGGTAACTCTTGCAAGTTAACCAAGATCCCAAATTGGATCCTTAACTTCCAAAGCATGCCAAATCAAGTTTTGGGCTTTGGAATTCTCTTTACCACACCTCTTGTAAACTTTAGTAACTTTTTGCCATTTGTCTCCATCACTCTGATTTTAATTTAAATAGATTCGACTGTTCAAATGAAGCAGCCTATTTAAATGGTTGCTTTTAATGATTAACATCACTTGTCTCATCCATCATCAATTATTTTGCACACTATACATTGTAAATTCACAAACAAAGCTTTGAGACAGTCAAATGTGATCAGTTGATCTCTTGTTGGTTTGAATACATCTTAGAGCTCACAATATAAGAACCAGTATATTCACTTAACTCTTCATGAATGGAAAGATGACGCCCTAGAAAAAGGAAGCGAACGAATGTGGACTTGCTCTCATGTAGAGGACGACATTGGCAGACTTAACAAGCCTTCTGGAGTTTTAGAAAATTCCGGAAAATGTATGTCAAGAAAACAGAAAACAAACAGCATAACTCTATACCTGTATTGTTGAGCATTGCCACTTCCTTCCAAGAGCATCCTCAATTTTGAGATCAATCTTTGGGCCATAGAAGGCACCTCCACCTTCGTCTACTTCATAGCCCCATCCTTTATCATCCAAAGCATCCTTTAATGCAGAGGTTGCTTTAATCCATATATTGTCATCTCCAACAGCTTTCTCTGGCCTTGTGGAAAGGTTTACTTCATATTTATCGAAACCAAATTGCAGTAACAGTTCCTCCGTAAGATCCAGTACACCCCTTATTTCATCTTTGATTTGATGCTCTAAACAAAATATATGAGCATCATCCTGCAAAATTAACAAGAGAAAAAACAAATATTAAACCTTGTAGGCCAGATGTTGCATTTAGAAAGGTTATCGTTCAAATGGACATAATTTGTGAAAACCAAACAGGAGGATTTAACAAGGCAGAAAACAACTAGAATTTGCCAAACAATTAAAGGAAGCATTTAGCCAGCACTTCAGCTAATCATGGAGATGTAGAGCATAAAGGAACTAACTGCCTTTCTCTTCCTTGCAACCATGTTTAAAATGAAAGAATAAAATCAAATAAAATAAACTTATAATTCACATGTTTTATGTTTTTGAAGCACAACTCTGTGTCTTTTGCACAGTACAGAAAAAATAATTGGTAGGGGTACTATCAGTGGTAAATCAGAAAGCATAAGACTTAAGGTTTTGCGTCTCTCATTCTGGTTAAGCCTTAAGCACCAACATGATTGTCAGAAATTATATGAGTATACTGGCTAAACAAATGGCCCAAGTAACAGTCCTAGAAACTCTAGTACAACAACATCCTTAATTATCCTCCATTTTCTTCAAACAGGTCATGTAAAATGTCTTGAACCTGCATTCTAAAACAAAAAGATGACACGGGTTTAAATTACACAATTCAATTGAAAAGAAAGGCTAATCATGAGTATAGTTCTAGTGAAAATCAGGTATAAATTATGGCAAAGAAACTATACCTGGGTAAAACCTCTTACACGAAACAGGCCATGCAAACTGCCAGATAACTCATATCTGTATACTGTTCCAAGCTCTGCAATCCTGATTGGAAAATCCCTGTAAGAATGCAACCTTGTTTTATAAACCAGTATATGGTAAGGACAATTCATTGGCCGAAGCTGATAAAGCTCTTCCTCCACATCCATCTGTTCATACATATTTTCTTTGTAAAAGTCCAGATGTCCACTTATCTTCCAAAGATCTGCCTTTGCCACATGTGGAGTATACAGAAGGTCATACCCACATTCTATGTGAATTTTTTTCCAGTAATCTTCTATAATGTGCCTGACAATAGCACCCTTAGGATGCCAAAAAACCAAACCTCCACCAGCTTCATCCTGCGGGTTTGTGCAAAAAAACAAAGAATCAATTCATCTTTGAAACTTGAAATATAGGGTAAACTTCAGACATCAACACCAAGGTGAACGAACTGAGATCAGCCACTGCAAGCATAGAAGTTACTATTTACATGACACTAACTTGTATAGAGAACAGATCAAGGTCTTGTCCAAGTCGCCGGTGATCCCGGCGCTTAGCTTCTTCTTTAAAGAGAACATATGCTTTCAACTGTTCCTCATTCTCCCATGCGGTTCCATATATCCGTTGTAGCATTGGCTTACTTGTGTCTCCTCTCCAGTAAGCACCAGCAACTGATTCAAGTTGGACAGCTTTGCTGCTGATATTTCCAGTAGATTCAACATGAGGCCCAGCACAAAGGTCCCACCATTCACTGCCTAATATAGATAACAGGAATGAGGAAACAAAAGTAAAATAATCTATCAACATTATAAAGGAGAGTATACCTGCATGGCAACATCAAGCAGCAAAATATCTCATCACTACTCAATCCAAACTCTTCAGAAGAATTCAGTGAGTTGCTTCAAGTAAACATGGCAGGAAAAGGAGAGGGGAAAACGGGAGGGAAAAGAGAAGGAAAAAAACCCAAATACAAATTAGAATATATAAGCAACGAAGACAAAACTAAAAAAGCCTACTTTTTACACAAAAATTACTGGAATGATTATTGCAATGTAAGACGACTGTTCCTACTTTTCAGAATAAGGTCACCATTTTCGACCAATAAACATTAAAGAACAACCTCAAGAAGCCCTACCTATCCTTCACTATTGATGTTTATTCTATGTCATAACCTGTTTAAAGTTAGTATTTCTTTTAACATAGCACTTACTGCAAACTATGGCACAAATGATTGCTGCTCTTCATTATGGTCAAGTATTCTCCCTTTCTTCCAACAACGTGCCCCACATTAATCTCACCCCCGCCGCCAAACATCAACCCCCCCCCCCCCCCCAAAAGGGAAAAAAGAAAAAAAAGAAGATTATATATACCATCATACTCAGAAATCCAAATGCACAGCTTACAGCAACTCATATAGTTAACAAAATAACTCTTATGATTTCAGCGAACATCAATAATACTGAGAAAGGATCCCAGAAAATCATACCAACTACAATAAAAGATGTTACCCAATTTGTTTAAGGTGCTTTAAATTCCATGAGCACTACAAAGCAAAACAATAAATAAAATCTCATGCGGACAGAAAATTTCATCACAACGGTGACCGGTCATCGAGCATGATAAGCACCAAATATAAGTTAATAAAATCCAATATGGTATGGTGATCATTTCATTACCAATATGGTATATGGTGATAGGTTCCTCCTCAATGCTTTCCAGGATCTCTATCTTGTAAGGTTCATTGACAGCAAGTATTCTTCTTTGAGCTTCATCTCGACTAACTTCCTCTCTAATCAGTGGTAAATTTCGGCCAATGATGCGATCCTACAGATGATTCAAAAAATAAATTCTGTACCCAGGAGGCATAGGAAATGAAAATTATTACAATTATCACATTCCAGAGTACAGACAGAAACAGAAAGGGGGAATAATGGCAACCAAAAACGAGCCTTCTCACCATTTCCTTCTTAATTCTCTTCAGGTCTTTATCAGTCAATGGCTCCATATCAAAGTCATAGTAGAAGCCATTTTCAATCCATGGACCAATTGTAACTTTTGCATCAGGGTAGAGCTTTTGAACAGCCATGGCCATAACATGAGCACACTGCAAAGATAACTCTTTTCAACAAGAATGATGCTGCAACTAGAGTCAAAAGCTTTCTTTTCATGACATTAAAGGAAGCACAACCATGAAAAGAAAAAGTACAACTAAAACATCAGTTTGGATACCAAGATTTCTGTGAAAAAACAAGCAAAACAGCTGGAAAACTTTTAATTTAAATTCTATTGGCCTTTACTTTTTTTGGGCAAAGCCAATATAATACTCTAACAGAGGTGTTTACTTGGCACAAGCCTTAAAGTTTCCCTGGAAGCACCTAAAAGGAAGGAATTTGACAAATCATGAGAGCAATAGTAATAAAGACAAATCCCAATAAGAAATCTAGAAAGAACATAAAATACTAATCTATTAGAAAGCTGTCCTCCAAGCAATATAACTAAGAAGGATGGTAAGTCGGTAACCACTCCAAAATCCCAAGTTAACTGGGAAACAAAATAATATTACTTTCCTACAAGAACTAAGCTGCAGATTTCACATTACCCATCTCAGTGCATGTCAACAACTCTGCTATAGCACCCAAAACGGTATAAGATTATGTTGGATAAGCAGTAACTTGAGAGCAGTACTTAGCCATGCATGATCGAACAGTCAACTAGGATTGCGTTATTTATGTTCCGACAACCATTTTAATCCCTGAACAATAGGAAAAGGCAAGTTCAACCAATCTTCCCCATCTTCAGATATTAGTTAGCATTAACTAATAAATTTTTTTTGTTAAAACCCAAAAATTCTTGTCATGTCAGTCACTGATATGCCTGTTTTCAGCTTAAACACAACCATATTTCAATCGATGCAATTCTTGTGACACATCAAAGCCAATACTGCTATTCTATTCATGACAATGCAGGACATACACATGCAAATGGAATACTTATGAGAAAAAACTCACATAAGCTTGCTGACCTTTCAATACTGAAGAAAGCATATTTAGTTTAATATGTGCTACTGCATCTTCTGACAGTTAAATGGAAGATATAATAATCAGGAATCTAGATGTAAGCATAACATAAGTTCTTTGATGACACATCCTAAACATTGAAAAGTTCCATCCATTCCAGTAAAGTAAAGAAGTTTAGCTAGTGTATTCATACCCTTGCATGCATAATGGCTATTTATCATCTGCTCTTAAGATAAGACATAATGTATCTGTAACAGTTGTAATAGTTGTTTATCACTGTGCGGGTAGTGATGAGGTCAAAAGAATCAACAAGAGATGATGGTTACGAGAATGTGGAGACTCACCTCACTCATGTGGAGCGCCTTTAATTGACAAAACCCGTAGGTCCCATGAAAGCCAGATAATATCTTGCATAAGCAATGTATCAATCCTTACCTTATCACTAGTCATAATAGTGATAATGATTCTCATCACTCTTCTTTCTATGTACGTGATGTTGGAAATTACAACACTTTTATAGTCTACAATACTCAAATTTGCGATTGGAATATATATTAAGTTGACACTAATTACCTGTTGGGGAGCCCAAAATAAATAAATAAATAAATAAAAAGAAAAAATTGTTAGCAGCTTAATACTGAAGATTCCGGTAGAAGAAACAAAGCAAAAGAATTAAATACTGTGCCATATCGTTCTTTAACTTTAAATGACTAATTGATATTTGACGAATGCATTTGTTAGACTAATTCAGAAAAGCAGTTCACTAGTTTTAGGCAATAATACATTACTAAATCAAAAATCTTTTATCCTGCCCTTGTTATTCGGTCCTTGTCATTTGCGATGATAATTCCTCACTAATACAAGAGATTTTAGCCAGAATTTTACCTACCACTTTTCTCCTATACGCCCTTGCTTTCAGAAGAGAATCGAACAACAACCAATTGCTTGTCAGCATACATTGTTTCACAAAATAGTCACAGTTGAGATTATTTCATTACAAGGCATCAAAACTGCATCTACAACCATGGATGCTTCTTAACCTGATAAAATTGAAGTGCACCACACGACAAAAAGAAGAAAAAAAAAAGGTCGTATTTTCATAATACTTCAATATCTTACTGTGTGGCGAATTCTTAGCAGTCTCTCGGATAAGTCGTTGGTTGGAAGTACTACTTTGCATCCTGAAGAAACCCTTTTCTCTTCTTCTGTAGATAGTGTGGCAGCACTGGAACCCGACGAATCAGTCGCCAAAGCGGATGAGAGAGACATTCCACTTCTTTGGCTTTTGTAAATACCATATTTAGAGCTACCATTTCTATTCCAAAGTGCAAAACCGGTTAATATTTCTCGCTTTTGATGGATAGAGCAGAAAGGGGAAAAAGGATCGCCGGAATAACGTAGAAAAGAATTGAGGATAGATAGCGAGGGAGGGGAGGATGATAATAACGATAGAGCCACTCTACCGCAAGCCTCCATTGTTGGTTGGTTGGTTTCGTAAAATCAGTACATTTTCTGCTGTTTTGGTCCTCTAAACCGTGTAGTGGGATTGATAAAAAAAAATACCGTGTTGTGGGGGTGGCGTGGTGCCTCCGTGGCCATCGTTTTTTGTTTTTTTAGGTTATTATTAACATATATTATTAAAGCCTCAACAAGAGGATTCTGTCGATGACAAATGGACAAAATTCCCCCTTCTCAACATTAGCCTTTCATGTTTGCTAAAATAGGATAGTTGGCATGTATGTGTCATCTCCATCGCGTATAGGCGAGCTCTTTGCTTCTTCACACTTGTTTGGCTACACTGCATTGCTTTGCTTTTGTTTCACCTCTTCCCCTTCTTTAACACTAGAATTTTCACCATTTCTTGACCATTTTCTTCCAGATCTGACTACCCTTGTTGCAATTTCTATTATTTCCATTCTCGTCTCTTCTCCAACACTGAAATTCTCACCATTTCTTTGCCGTTTTCTTGTAGTTCTGACTGTTTTTTTGCAATTTCTATTATTTCCATTTTCATTTTGACAAACCCTAATCTTGATTCTTTTGTTTGTTTGTGGTTAATCCCTTCGAAAAATCTTGCACGAGTGTTGCCTACTTTCACTTATTGTACAATTTTTTAACATATATTATTAAAGCCCCAACAAGAGGATTCTGGTGATGACATGTGGACAAAAATTTCCCCTCATCGCGCAGCTTTACCACGTTTGCTAAAATAGGACAGTTAGCATGTACGTGTCATCTCCCTCGTTGCGTATAGGCGAGCTCTCTGCTTCTTCACACTCGTTTGGCTACACGCATTGCTTTGCTTTCATTTCACCCCTTCCCATTCTTCAACGCTGGAATTTTCACAATTTCTTGGCTGTTTTCTTCCGGATCTGGCTGCTCTTGCTACAATTTCTATTATTTCCATTCTCGCCTCTTCTTCAACACTGAAATTCTCACCATTTCTTTGTCGTTTTCTTGCAGATCTGACTGCCCTTTTTGCAATTTCTATTATTTCCGTTTTCATTTTGACAAACCCTAATCTTGATTCTTTTGTTCATTTGTGGTTAGTCCATTCGAAAAATCTTGCTCGAGTGTTGCATACTTTCACTTATTGTCCAATTTTGCTATTCAAAATGAGAATTTAGCATTTGTGATTTGCTGTCTTGGTTTGATTGCCATCGGTCGGCCTTAGGGTTGGGTATCAGAAAAGGAAGGCCACCGTTCTTCATTTCGGTCCATTTTTTTTCCACCATAATTTTTGGTGAGCAGATTTGGTGTGTGCAAAAGTGCGTCAAAATATAGCTTAAGCTCAAACAAATTTACACCTAAAGGATCATTCTCCACGGGAAGGGGACAAAAACGAATTTAGTGTCTTAATTGGTTGCTATCTATGTGTCCTAAAACAATGACATGAAAGCGATATTTAACTAATGAGCATGAAAAGAAATATTATAGAATAAGGAATCTCACAACTCTAATGCACAATTCTAGCCCTAGATGTTTTCTAGTTCAAGTGTTTAATCTAAGAAACCACCTATTTTTCACTCCATATCTCCTTTCGGTCTCAATGGAATTAAAGAATAGAAGATCTACACTAAAACCTAATTTTAGTGCACAATTAAGCTCATATGGTAGTTGTTTCTTGTCTCAAACACCTAAATCTAGAGAATGCTAGGTAGTTTTTCCTACTTTTGGTCTAAGTTCATGTATATTCTAAAACACACACGAACACCAAGAACACACACTAAATGTCAATTCAATGCATGTTAACTCATTAAATACAAGTAGGAAAATTTCAATTAATGCAAGCCCATCACTCTACAACAAACAAAATAAACCTAACCCATACATCAAACACCAAGAATCACCCAAGATAAATTAGCCTCTCATGGCTTCAAGCAAACAACAATCACAAGGAGATTTCACCATTGAAAGCATAAGAAATTAATACTTCCCTTAATCAAAAGATTGGTAAATCCAACAAGTTCCAACACTTAGCAAGCCAAAACAACTCCAAGAATTTATGAAACTCACGGGAAAATATGAAAATATCTAAAACTAACCCTAACTATCTACCTCCTCTTTGTTTTTATTTATACAAAAATTGGGAACAAATGTAGAACTTCCAAAACATCCGATGCGATTTGCAAATTTCAAAAATTCGATCAAAACTTTTCTTTGGTTTTGCACCTTGTTCTGCTTTTGTCCAGTTTTGGTTCCTTTGCTTCCAGAATTTGAGAAAACTTGCTTCATGAAAGTTTTTGCTATCTTTCTCAGCTTTCCATAGCATCTTCAATCATCTCATTTGGACATTTGCATCAAAAGTTATGAACTCCGGAAGATGATTGATTTTTCTCCCCTTTTTCCTACAAAACAAACAAAAGATGAGAATCACAAGTATAATGTGATTTCTCTCATAAACATGGCATATCTCAATGAAATCTATGCAAAAGCGTGAAAAACACATATCTAAGTTTATGAATATTTGATTCTCATCAATTTGCCATGGAAAAACCCTCCAATCATTTGTACTTTCTCAATGCTTGGAGTTGCCTTCAATTCTGCCCATTCTGGTAATTTTTTGCCCGTTCTATTTCCCACAAATTTTGTTTCTGGACTTATGTTCTTCTCCAATTGTAATTTTCTATGATTTTAATGTTGCCCTAATTTGTTCTTTCTTGCGATGATGGAGCCACCGACGGTCAGGGTTTTCCAATTGTTTTTGTCTTGTTTTCTACTCTTATCTCACCGTATTTTATCTATTGTTGCAATTTTGGTCTGTTGAGACGATTGGTACTCAGACCTGTGACAGATTTAGCCCTGTTGATCAGCCGAAAAGCAATGTATTTTTTTTTTCTGCTGTTATGTCATTATTATACATGTGACCAGATCGGTTATTTTTTTTTTTGCAGTTTTGTAGCCATGGCACAATTGGTCATACCTTTACTATATTGGTCGGTCAATGTTCGATTGTTCACTCTCTTGAACTGTGGTTCACCTTCGGTTTGAATAAGCCAATCTATGGTTGCTTTCCTGCCCTAATGTTAATAATGTTTAAACATTTTTTCCTATACATAAATTCCTAACCTGATTCCTTGCAGCTATTCCCACAACTTTTGTTAGTCCAAGTTGGCCCTGCATAGTTTGCTTAGGTCAAGAGGAATCAGCTAGCCGCCAATTTGAAAAGGCTAAGAAAATTAATTGCCTTCTTTTAGCCTTTTTTTTTTCCTTTTATCTTTTGTGTTGTGTTATGTGCCTATGCATAGGTAGATGCATTAATGTTATTTGGTTTGGGGCTGTACTTGAGATTTTTAAACTTTTCCATGGACTGAATCCTATCAAATCCTTGCTTTCACTCTTGCCTATGTCTCTATGCTTATTGTCCATTGTTGTCAACTCAAGAGTGACTTTTATTTACTAAGCCCCTTTCTTTCTAATAACTCTCATATGCCAGTTTTCACAAGGAAAAAAAAAAGCAATATTCCTTTTGTCAATTTGCTTCTTATTTGTACCAGTAGTTTTCTTTTAGTCTAACGCTGTGTTTAGGGTTTGCCTTAGCTTTCTTCATTGTGTTTAGGTGTGGTTTTCTGGCTTTTCTTTCCTAATCTTTTTCTTTTCTTCCTTGTGTGCATTGTTGTTAATCTTTTGCATTTGGTTGGTTAAATCAGCTTTCCTTGCTTCTTCCATGCTAGTATTAATGTTGAGGGTTATTTACTACATGAAATAAATGATTTCTAAGGCATCTGTTGACTTATGTTTGACCTTGCATTGCTATTACTCTTTTGCCTTTGGTTGGTTAAATGAGTCTATCTTCCTTTTTTCGTATTGGTATTAATGCTCAGGGTTCTCTACTGCATTAAATGATTTCTAAGCCAGCTCTGAATTTTTATTTGACTATGGATTTAGGATCTATGCTAGGTTTATTTATGGTAGGTTTCCCCTTGTCATTGTGCATGTTTATTACACTTATTCCTTTGATTTATCTAATGCACCTTCCATCTTTTTATGCCTTTTTATTAACACAATGGTTATTTTTTCCACTACATTAAAATCAAAACAACATTACCTATGTGATTTTGCCTTCTCCGAAAATGGAATTACCTTTCGTTTGTCTTCCTCTATTGCATTGTGTTTTTCTACTTTGTTTCAGGTTCTTTGTGTTGTGTGCTGACTCTTATGGTCATCTTTCCTTGCATCTGTTCACTTATTATTTTTCTTTCTGTGAAATGCCTTTGCATGATTTGTTAGCACTGGTCCGTGGTATTTGCCTGCATGTTTAAATGCCTTTGCAGCATTTGCAGTTCCCTTCCAATAATTGACTGGCTTATATAATGGATCCGATCTGCAAATATGTTTTATTGTTTTTACAAACTGCTTCTCGTCCTATTTTGTATAGTTTCTTCTGGGATTTTTTTTTTATATATTTCTCCCAAGAGGGAAAAAAACGTAGAGCCAAAATACATAATATATGGATAACCATTATGTGTTCCTTCTTTTGTGTGCAAAAATAAACCATCCCTTTGTCTTCGAAAAACAAATGGTTGTTTCTCTTTGCATATTTTTTGTTATTAACTTTTTTCGATTTATATTAAAATGGGAAATACCAAAACAAATGGGTGTTTTTTGTCCATTGAAGTAAAATTAAATGAAAACCTTTTCTTAGTGCACCGAACGCAAAAACCATCTCTTTGTATTGGAAAAACAAATGGATGTTTCTCTTCCGATAGTTTTTCTTATTAACTTTTGTTTCGTTTATATAAAAATGCGTAATACCAAAACAAAATGATGTCTTTTTTCTACTGAGGTAAAATGAAAACCTCCTTCATTATGCTTATATGTGCATTTCCTTCTCTTTTTGTCTAATGTTTTTCTTCCCTTTCTTCTATGCACTATTATTACTCTTCTGCCTCAGGTTGGTTAGTGAGCTTGCTTTCCTATTTTCTTACTTGTATAAATGTTGAAGGTTGTTTACTGCACCAAAAAATGAATTTTAAGCCACCTTTTCATTTTTGTTTGGCCTTTTATTTAGAGTCAATGTTAGGTTTATTTATGTTAGCTTATCCTTTAGATTTTTGTTATGTTTTTACAGTTGTGCATCTTCATTATACTTATGTCTTTCCTTTATGTAGTGGGCCTTTCATCTTTTTCTTACTGTGTAATGACACTGTGGTTATTTTTTTGCACTGCATTAAGATTAAAAGAACATTACCTGTGTGATTTTGACTTTTTACAGCGATGGGTCTTCATTCAATTTCTCTTGTTCTGTTCTGTTGTGCCTTGCTGCTTTCTTTTAGGTTCTCCCTGTTGTGTGCTGCTTTTTTTTAGCTTTCCCCCCATTTCCAACTGCCTTCCAATTATTGACTGGTTTATATCATGGATTCTTTCTTCAAACATGTTTTCTTTTCCTTTTTACAAACTACTGTCTGATTTATTTTGATACTTTCTTCCAGGACTTTTTATAAATTTTTCGTACAGAACAGAAATTGTACATTTCAAATACATACTATGTGTGTGTATGTGTGCAATGTTTTAGCTATAGGAATTTTTGCTCACCACATTTGGAAAACCATCATGTATTCTTCATTCTGTGTGGTGAAACAAATAAACCTTTCCTTCTAGGAAAACAAAAGGCTGTTTTTTTTTTTTTGGATATTTTCTCTCCTTATGTTTTGCTGTGTTTATATAGAAATCAAAAATGAAAAAACAAAGGGATGGTTTTTGTCAAGTCAAGTAAAATGAAAAAAACATTGCTGTTTTTCTGAGCATGCTTTTTATTCTGCTATGAAGTTATGTTTGTTCAATACATTTGTCTTCTTTTTCTACAATACATCCTAATTGTCTTTTTTCCTTTCCTTCTCTGCATATGCATTCAATGCAAACTGAATGTCAATGGTCGGTGCGGAACTGATTAACTTATACAGTTACACTTTCAGAGGTAAAGTTCTTTTTCATATTGCCCTTTTTCATTCACAGTTTTGTTGTATATGCTTCTTCTTTCTACTCCTCGTGTGCTAAGTACAACACCGAAGTGTTTCAGATTAGTAGAATTGTAGAAAGAAAATATGTCATGCATGGGATGAACATATTTATTCAATAGCCAGTAATTTAAATTGCTTTTGATTGCTCGACACGTTTAAATATGAATTGAATACCAGCTGGCTGTCTAGTATTCAGTTCTGCCTGTCAAATGCTTTAGATGATTACTTGTTGCACGTGTCTTTGAACTATGTGTATGCTAGATTCTAACCAATCTTTCCTTTTTAAACGTCCATGACAATGCGTACTAAATTGTGTCTTTAATAGCCTTGTTGTTGACAGGGTAAAATATTTTTCAGTTCTAAGTCTACTGCATGGGTTGTTTTATTCAGTTTCTACTACTTTAAACATGTTCTTTTCTTCTTCCTTTTTAAAAGATTGTCATAGAATAACAACAAACTACGATTGTTTTCGATTCGAATATGTCATCCATTTGTCCGATGCGTTTTTTGTATATATTTTTTTCCTTTGTGTAGTGCAGCTTGTTTTTTTTTTGTTATTTCTAATTAGTTTGCCTCTTTGTTTCGCTAGAATGTGAACCATTCTTCTTTTAGATTGTAACCAATTAATTTATCCCTGTTTATTTGTTATCCATTCTCTCAATGTGTGTATTGTATTGCAGGAAAAGCATCTTCCTGGAAACTCGTTGCTGGACTGTGTGCATCTCACATCTAAAAAGTATGCTTACTTATTACTCCTTATAAAAACAATGCTATTTTTTTTCTACATAATGTCTCCTCCTCTTGTTGCGTGTAGTATATGTTAGGTTGAGGATTGTTTGTGATTTGAACGTTATCATCCATTACATCTATCAGTTTTCAATGATTCTTTGTTAGGTTTAGGATTGTTTGTGCTTTAAACTTTCTCCTACATTACATCTATTAGTTCTCAATGATTATATGTTCCTTCACAATCATTTGTTGCATATTCACACGCTTTTTTTTCCTGTTCATTACATCATAACATCTCACGAAATCGTTCCCATTTTTTATGCATCGTTTCCTTATTTCTAAACCTATTAGTCACTGTAATAAATTTCCTGGTTTAATTTGCTTTGGTCATCCATGTCTTGTGTGCATCAATTTAAATCGATGTGAATGCTGGAGATTGAAACCTGTGTGTTGAAATGGTGCCACATAAAAAGACAAAAGTTGTGCCTTGTCGTAGGAAAGTCATGGATACATAAGAAAAAAAACAGAAACTATTACTCCTGAATCTCCTGTTAAATTTAATGGCTACACTCATAACTTAAATGTTTCGAGTCAAGCTGTGAATGCTTTGCCCTCTGAATTATTTAGTATTAATGCTTAGGCAAAACTTGCTTGCCAGGTAAGATATCAGATTTTGCGTAAATCTAGACTTTCTCGTCATTTAGGTAACGAGTACCACTGAAACAACCAAACCTATAATTTGTTACTCTCTAATGAAAGTCTAGCACATAGAGGTAGGTGCTTGTGCTTTTCGACCCCCTTGATGTGTAATAAGAAAAAAAAAACTTTTTCCCTACATAGTTTTACATAATTCTGTGTCGCTAAATGGTTATACATTTATTGCCTTCTTAAGTGTAGTGCATAATCCTAACCCAGATTCTAATGCATGACCAATCCTTCGGCTGATATGTTGGATAACAATGTATGTTATTATGATTTGTTTACCAATCATGCGTCTTTCACAACCGAAATGGTATACCATACTTTATTGAGTCTCCTTCTAATTCTAAAGGTAAATTTGAAAGATCATGGCAGATTGTTTTTGTTTCACTTTATATTTGTGATGGGTAGAATAACATATATGTATTTGACTTATCAGGAACTACAAGGATACCCACTCAAAAAAACAAAAGAAAGACTTCTGAACTTATCCAAATTCCTGAACATTCTATTATCCTTCCTACTATTCCTAATTGTTGTTATTGTGGAGCTAAGAGGTTCTATTTGGAACCTCTATCTTTTTGCTATGCAAAAGGTGAGGTATCGATGGTGATACTTGCTATGTCATATGCACTTCGCTGTTTACTTATGATCGAAGATCAGGAATTTGTTAATTTTAGAAAAAACATAAGGACTTATAACAATAATTTAGCATTCACGTCCCTTGGTGTTAAATATGATAGGGAATTAACTAAAAATCATAGAGGAATGTACACTTTTAGAGTTCAGGGTCAGGTCTATCATTCTCTTGATAGCCTTTCACCAAATGACAAAGAAAAAAATAGTTGGTATTGAGTTCTACTTCTATGACACTGAAGAGGAGCTATCCCAACGAGTTAAATTTTTGATAAATTGTGTGAAACAACTTTGTGCCTACTTATGCAGATTTTAGAGGACAATCCTTATTATAAGTTTTTGAAAAACCTTGGCATTTTCCCAATTTGAATAATTGTAGGATTGTCCTTAATTCTTGCCCAAATTTAGATCAACTCTGATATAATCTTCCCACTTGTAGCCAAGTAGGCGCTATATTTTCTAAAGATGGTATAGAACCTTCTTCAGATAGTAGAACCGCACATATTCAAATATATAGTGCTTGTAATACAAGCCATAGAATTTGGCACTATTTTGGATGTTATGATCCTCTGTAATACCCATTGATGTTTCCTCATGGCGAATTTGGTTGGCATAATAATATACAAAGAACATCTAAAAAAATAAACCCTAATGTGAATGCTTCTAGTGTTGACCTTCCAACTATGCAAACCCGAAAAGATTTGCTAGTATATGAAGATTCAAGTAAGTAATTCTTTATTGTACTGTTACGTAACTTTTACTATGTAGTACTCAATATATTGTCTATAAAATTAACTATGTTGTAATCATTCCATTGTAGCCCTCGAAACTGGAAAGAAGAGAAAGGATCGTCTGTCTACTAGGGAGTATTACTGTTACAAATTCCAAATGAGAAGCAATGACCAATCAATGCTATAACATGCAATGCGATTATTACAACAATTTGTTGTTGATATGTACATAAAAATAGAAACATCTAGGTTAGATTTCCATAAAGTCAAACAAAAAGAAGTTAGAACATAAATATTACAAGGTGTCCTTGATAGTATTTCAATGGGCCTATTTAATGGTTCTAATGTTGGTCGTAAGGTTATTTTGCTAGCTTCTTTTGTAGGTGGACCTAGAGATATGCGTCGTAGATACTTGATGTTATGGCTTTGGTTCGAAAATATGGCAAGCCTGATCTTTTTATTACCGTGACTTGTAATCCTAATTTGAAAGAAATACATGAAAATCTAACTAACAAAAAGACTGCATTTGATGGACTAGATTTGTTAGCTAGAGTATTTAGAGCAAAATATAAAGTACTTAAAAATGAACTGTTGAAAACAAAAATCTTTGGAGATGTAGCAGCATGTGTTCATGTCATTAAGTTTCAAAAAAGAGGCATGCCTCATGCTCATTTATTGGTAATTCTGAAACCACAATTTAAGCCATTGAATCCTGAAGCATATGATAAAATTGTGTGTGCAGAAATTTCTGATCTAGACACGTATCCTCATTTATACAACATTGTCCTTAAACACATGATTCATGGTCCGTGTGGCCAAATGAATAAGACTAATTCATGTATGCGAAATGGTAAGTGCAAAAATCACTATCCTAGGGATTTTTGTGAACAAGCAGTGCATGTAGAAGATAGTTATCCTTACTATAAAAGAAGAAATGATGGTAGAAAGATTAAAGTTAGGCAGTAAATTGGATAATCGTTAGGTTATTCCATATAATAGATACTTATTGGCTACTTTTGATTGCCATTTAAATGTTAAAATTTGCTCTACATTAAACTCATGAAGTACATTTACAAATAAATTTATAAGGGACATGATTTGGTAAGTTTCCAAATTTTTGAACCTAATACACAACAAGAAATAGATGAAATTAAACAATTTTATGATGACCGTTGGATAGGTCCTCCAGAAGCTCTTTGGAGAATTTATGCATTCAATCTTAGTGAAATGACACTAGCAGCTTATACTTTGCAAGTCCATCTTCATGGTCAACAGCTTGTTTCATTTAATAACAAATCTGATCTTTTAACTTTCATACATGAAATTGATTTTTCGAAAACTATGCTTACCCAATTTTTTGAAATGAATTCCATCAACGAAAAAGCTAAAAAACTTAAATGTCTTTATAAAGAATTTCCTCCACACTTTGTATGGAATTCCACTCTGAGGGTGTGGAGTGAGAGAAAATCTCAAAATGTAATAGGTTGGATGGTTACTGTAAGTCCAGAGGAAGGAGAGCGATATTATCTTAGGCTATTACTTTCACATGTTAGAGGTCCTACTTCTTTTACTAATCTTTTAACTGGCTATTATTTTAGCATTTTGCCCTCCAAATGAACCACAAAAATTGTGGGAATAGTTCCACATCAAATTGTCTAGTGACTTTCAAAGGTCATTAGGTTATTCCAATCTTGAAAAATAGCTTGTTATGAATAGTGTCTTAAATGACATTAACAATTATCTAGAAGAGATGGGTAAAAATATAAATCAATACCATCTTCTTCCAAATGACATACCAATACCTTTGTCTGAACATTTAACAAAGAATTAGAAAGTGAACTGAATATAGTTGTTATTGACAATGATATTTTGCTTCCAACTAGATTAAATGTTGACAAAAAAATTGCCTATGAATCTATCCTCTAGAAAATCTATCTAGGTGAAGGACAAGCATTTTTCATTGATGGTCCTGGAGGAACTGGGAAAACTTTCCTCTATCGTGTCCTTTTGGCTACTATTAAATCCAAAAAAATCTATTGCAATTGCTATGGCAACATTAGGTGTTGTTGTGTCTATTCTTCCAGGCGGTCGGACCGCACATTCAAGATTCTAATTCCAATTGACTTTTCTATCAATAAAACTTGTCAGTTAATTAAGCAAAGTAGTACTACAAATCTTATTTTAGCTGCCAAACTTATAATATGAGATGAAGCTTCTATGGCAACTAGAGATGCTTTAGAAGCATTTGATCTTTTGTTAAGAGATATAACTGGAATAAACGAACCATTTGGTTCAAAAGTGGTTGTCTTTGGGGGTGGCTTTCGACAAACACTTCCAGTTATTGAAAAAGGAACAAGAAAGTCACAGGTTAACGTGAGCATAGTGAATTCTCCACTATGGCCAAAACTTAAAAAAATTCAATTAAAACAGAATAGGTGTGCTTTTTTAGACCCGTATTTTTCTAAATTCCTCCTAAAGATTGGAGAAAATTCAAAACCCATATATGAGTGTGGTAATATTAATTTACCACACGAAATTGTCATTCCATATAATTACAAAATTGAATCTCCTCAAAAGTGAGTATTTCCCATTTTAGTGATGTGCTCTCTTTTCATTTTCGCTCATGTTTCTAACTTTTTTTATCTAATATTTCTGTTCTTTTTTCCTATCCTTTTGTTCTTGCTAAGCAAATTGATTAATTATGTCTTCCCAAATTTACTTCTATATTCTACCAAACCAAAGGAAATGATAAATAGGTGAATTTTGTCATCGAAAAATACTTGTGTTCATGACATTAACAATATTTTAATAGAAAAAATTCTTGGATCTTTAGTTATTTATACCAGTTCAGATCAAACAATTGATCTAAAACATCAAGGGGATTATGAGGATTTTTAAACTCCTTAAATCCATTGAGTCTTCCTCCACATAGACTATTATTGAAAAAAATTGCCCAATAATTATTCTACAAAATCTTAATTCGACTGAATGTCTTTGTAATGGTGCACATCTTATTTGTATAGAATTAGTATCCAATACAATTTGTGCAAAGATTGTTTCTGGTCAGCACTAGAGGAAAATTTGTTTTACCCAGAAGTCCTTGGCATAGTTCAGATAAGGAAAAAAATGGAGTCCCATTTAAGGGGACTCAATTTCCAGTCAAGTTATCATTTGCCACGACAATTAATAAAGCCCAAGGCCAAACATTAGATTATGTTGGTGTTTATTTGCAAGAACCAATTTTATCACATGGTCAACTTTATGTTGCACTTTCAAGAGCACGGACATCCAAATTAGTAAAAGTATTAATACTTCCTTCCACTTTTAATGAAACTAAGATAGATTGAAAAAATCGAAATGTTGTTTATAATGAAATATTCCAATTAGCAAATACTTGATCGTAATTTATGTTGTCCTTGTTACAGGTTTGCATATTTTATAATGCTGGTTTTCTTTTTCTTCTCTTTTTCCTAATAGGTATTGACAATATCACTCATTTTATGTATTTGTTCATTTTAGATGGAACACTTGTTGGATATTGAAGACATTGTTGAAGGCATGACAGCATGGTCATGTGTTGTCACTGTCCAAGAAAAACTTCAGCCGACAATTGCAATTAATAGTCTTTCTTGTTATCAGCGTTTCATTCACACGGACTCAAAGGTTCATTTACTAATCTACTACTTCATGTTCTACTAAGATAATAGGTCAAATTTTGCTAATTCTCAGTCATATATTTTTTCCTTTTCTCCATCCTTAGGGAGAAAGAGTGCATGGGGAAAAAAATTCATGAGATTGAGCGCATGGGGAAAAGAATTCAAGTGTACAAAAAATAAGAAATCAGGAATGCTGAAGTGAAAAAATTGAAAAAAGAGTACCAGTATAAAGGGATTACTATGCAGTGGATAATCAATTCAAGGACCATCCTTGAACCAGTTGACAGTGTTGATGTTGTTCTCGACGTCAATTATCAATTTACGGACTTTCAAGGCCTTGCTAGGTTTTTTGATGCAAAAGGAATCTATTGGTAAGAGTCTGTTTCACTAATTACCTATTATGTCTCTATATGTTGTTATATGATGCACAGTATACCTATGTTGATTCATTTCATAAAATTTCAGATTCATTGTCTAAGTAATTAAATTTTCCTTTCTATTTATGTATAGTTTTACCTTTCTATTCAAATGTCTTAATTTCAAATATTACTTTCATTTTGCAAATGTGTTGGGCTTGGTGATTGATAATCTACCTCCAAAGACTATCAAAGGTGATGTAGATGATTCAGTCGTACAAAAATTTGTGCTTGCCAATCAAAGGTAATAGAATACTTACTGGTATTCACGCCTTGAAATTTAAAAGTAGTATCTTCTCAATATAGCATCAAGACCATATTACATTGATCTGAAATCAATTGAATGTCATGTATTTAGTAAATAAATAACGACTTACATTGTTGCTTTCCAGTTTACTGTCATATAATGCTCAATAAGTTTCGTCACATTGCTTGTACCTATTTCTTATTTCATTTACTAAATGCATAAATTTGTTCGAACGAAGTACTTAGTGCATTATACATGTAGTGATTTTAGAGTTTCCAAAAACTTTCACAATTTTTTATACATTATTTATATAATGAAGTAGTCTTTCTAAACTCTTTATAGGTGACAACACTATTGTACAAATTATCTGTTGTCAATCCAACGCCTCAAAATCAAATAGAAAGCATATAATTCTTTGGTAATGTTAGAACTCATAATTTTTCTTTGTGGTTTTAGGTTTCAACAATATGCAGAAACTATCTTCTCATTTGCATAAAAATCCATGAAGTTACCACAACCATTCTATGACTTATTGTCATTTGCTAACTACATGAACTAGTTCTCAAATATTTGTTTTGTGCTTTATTGTAATATATTATTTTCCCTTGGTTTTTCATGTTGCCATTAACATGTTCTGTACCTCATTTGTTTGCTACTTGATTTCATGCTCCTACACCATTTAGTGCATTGTACAAGAGGTGTTCACAGATTTTGAAGAACATATATTTTAGATCCAGGAAATAAATGCATATACATGAATTGCATTTGTTCGTTTTATTTGATAAACTATTTTTTCTTAGATTAGTTCACTAGCTGACGGTGAAAATACAATTACTCTTGCCAGTTGCAAACACTCTCCAAAAAAAAAAAAAAAAAATCAACATCAGATCCTCTCAAAGTCTTAAAAAATTTGTTATTCATTTGATGTTATTTGCTCCTACAAATGTGCCTCTTTTTTGCCCTAGCTTAGCTCCATTGTTATATTGTTGTAGTATGAAGACAGTCATACCATCCATATGGAACAAGTTTGTTAAGAATGAAGGAGCTACTATTGTTGAGAATTTGAACAATTTCCCAGTAATCATCTGTCGTAGGGTTAAAGTTGTCTACTATAATGGTAATGTATACAATATAAATCCCATTATTTTTGTTTTCATTTCTTTACCTGCTCTGTTACTTGGTCCCTCAATATTTATTTTCACCATTATTTATTCATACAACTCAAACAAATCTTACTATAGGGACGATACTGACAACAAAATATGACTCAACTATTTTGGTCAACCCTCTAGTAGAAAGTGCACTCCGCCTGAAAAACTGGTGATGCAACCATATATTCATTTATACCTGCCTTTATTTTCATTGTTATCTTACTGAACGTTGTCTTTTGCTATGGACCAGGGTTGAAAGAAATAAAGAGATGTTGTCTGATTTCGTTATCAACAAGACCTATTTCAAAAGTGCTCTAGAGATTTCCTTAGAATCATATAAGAAAACTTGCCTTGTTGCTAGCGTAACCCCATTTCAAAAGGTAGATATTTATCTTTAGCCCAATGATTTCTGCAATTGTAGACATGCATTTATACTCTCCTTTTCACTCAACATAGTTTATTCCAACGTACATACAGAATGTGCTTGTCAAAGCACAACTTCCATTCAAGACTATTTGCCAAAAGTATTGGTATATGACTTGTCCCAAATGCTTCCAATCAACATCTGCACTTCGACATGAAGAATACACATGTAATCTGTTTGAATCGAGACGAATGCCAGAACCAAGGTCAATTTGTCTCTTCTTCCTTTTTACATTTCATACTAACTCCATTTTATCATGGCCTAATTGATTAATGTTTCATACTAACTCCATTTTACCCGATGTAGGTTTGAGGCCGATGTGATTGATGACAATGGTATCATTATAGCTTCGCTTTTTGGGGACCTAATTGGAAAATTGCTAACATTCTCAGCCAACAAAGTGAGGAATATGCAAATAAGGTTACTGCTGCTTTCAAACTAATCATTTCCAATATCCCTATTTTGCTTTTCTTTTACACATACAAATATTTCAAGATTAACAATTTCTCGTTTCCTTGTCTAGAACAATGAACTTCTTTTACAAAAAGTTCACAAGAATTTGTAGTCCAAATTGTTCTTGGTGCAGATTAAACCAATGAAACTCAAGACTACACGTAGTAGACAACGGTACACCATCACTTCATATGCTAAATTTCACGAAGGCCAGTCTTCAGCCTCATCGTTGGAGCACATGAGTACTAATGCAGGAAATCTATTCTCAACAAACACATTAGAAGCCCGTTCAATCTCTCAATCTGAAGGTACTAATGTATGCCATTGTTACTTTTGAAATTTATTCTATATCCACATATTACAACATAATAAAATTGTTTTTGTCCTTTTCATCACTTTTTTTTCTCATAGGAGCAGAACCCAACACATCATCACCAAAGGCCGTCTTTGCCTTCTTGACAAACTTGTTCAATCTAATGAAGAAGATAAATTGGATACCAAGGACCCTACCAATGTTACCAAGAAAAAACAAAAAAGTAGATTAGGATTTATTTGGTTTCTCACTTTTTGATATATGTATTTGGAGCTTTTCTATTTTGGAACTGCGCTTTATTATTACTTTTTTTTTGTCATAGGTGTACTTTTGAAAACTAAATGACATCCAATCAGTTTTCCAAGTACACCTTCTAAATGCATTATCAATTTGGTTTTACAAGTTGGTGTTATCATTCTAGGGTTTAAAATTTTGTTGTACCAGTCCAATCTTTGGTTTTTGTAAAAACTGTCTTGACTATGGATTTCTAATACTTACTTTTATTCATCTCTTTCCACTATATCATTTACTGTTTTCTTTTGCAAAGGATGGATGTGGAAGGAAAAATTAGTTTTGCTCATTCCAACTAATTCTATGGATTCACATGAAATTACTTCTTGTAAAGAACCTTCTAACTAGATGTTTTATAGGAATTTGTAGATCTTGTCGTTAAGGAACAAGGCTTCGCATGAAGCTTGGCTGTAACGTCCAGCAAATATCACAAATTCATGGTACTTATTCTTTCTTTTCCTTTTTTTCCCTTTCATTTTTTACTATCTTTCATTGCCAGTAGTTTTCATTCTGGCTTTTACATATATGCTATGCTTGCTATTTTATTTTATTTTTTATCTCTCAATGAATTGTCTTTATCTATTCAATAGATTTTTTTCCTTCACCTCCTTAATAATTTTCTGCCACATTGGTGGTTCCAATTGACAATATACTATCCTTTTTTTTGCCAATTTTATCTTTACAAATCATCATGTCTGTTTGTTTTATTTGTTGACTAATTCAAACTAGTCTTAGCCTCCATGCTTTTTTCTTTTTACTGTCCTATCGTCTTGTTCTTTTCTACATAACTTATTCACATGGTAGATGACAATATGGTCATCTCTATTGTTTACTTATTAGACCACCTCATTTGTATTTAATATAACCTATCAATTTCGCATGAAAAAGAGACTCAATGTACAATTTCCTTGCTTTTATTTTCAACATTTCTCTTGTCTTTTGCCTCGGCCATTCATTGTCATTACCCCTATTTTGCTCAATATTGTCTACGTTTGTTTTGCCTTACTAATACCTTTTATTTTTTTATTCCTCTTTTCTTTGGACAGTGCATTACTACTGCTTGACCTGCCTTCTTCAACTCATATCATCAGTTCCTCACTTGCATAAGTAAGTCATCCAATTTTGTAATCAGATTGCAAATATGTACGCCTTATAATTGTTCTCATTTCTATTGAAATATTTGCATGCAATGACATTTCCTGCAAAACATTTTGATGTCAACGGTTATGTTTGTACAACTGTGAATAGTTCTATTTCTACATTCATACAATACAGTCTTTATTGTTCGTGCTCTTTGATCACAATCTTTTACAATTCATATTACAAATCTTCCACAAAATAACTCTTTCATTGTCATTTTAAAGAATGTCCGAATATTTTTTCCCATATCAACATGATTGTATCTCTTTAAACAACTCATATACCATTGTAATCCTTTAAATTCATTTTTGAATATATATTACTTATCACTTTTCAGCGATTTTGTTTCATAGGATTTAACCATAATATTCTTATCCACTTTAATCCTGATTAAAAATTCTATAACTATGAATAGAACTTTATAAATAGAATTACCACATCCATTGTTCTGTCAACTGAAGTAGGTTTGTGGAGTGATCTATTTCTACCAAGATTTTGTAAATAATTCATTTGTCACGAGTCTATAATTGTCCAGCAGTCATCTACTCCAACCTTTAACTGTGAATAGGTTTCCTGATAAAGTTATTGTCCATCATTGGTTAATCTTTCAGAAACATCTTTTATTGCAGTGTTCTCATATTTTCTTACTTTCCCTTAATTTGCCTTCATGGATTTATTCTCGATGTCATAATATCACTTCGCTAAAATACTTTATAGGAAGCTCTACAATGGTTAGGGATGCACATGATCTCAACTTCTTGTTAATATTGAATTTACTAGACCTTTTTCTTAGTAAAGTGAGAGTAAAACAAAATCTTACTACACCTTATTCTTTATTGACTTTATGCACTTTTTTCACCTCAAGTGGTTAAAACAATGCATGCATAAAATTTCAGATTCAGAGTTATTCCTTATTGCGATTGATTTTTTAGACATTCTTGGTTGGACAACATCATAAATCTGACACCACAGTGAACTTCCAAAGGTACTTAAATCACTATTTTGGTCTATTGCCTTATGAATCATGCACATCCTATTATATAACATCCAATGCTGAATACCTATCTTCTTGTAATCCAATCTACTTGTGAAAGATGAAAAGTACCCTCACATTCTACATGCTGATGAAGAAAACCTGAATCCAGTAACAACAAAACACCATGACTAATTGGAACACATTTGATTGACTTCTAAGGTACTGTTTACAATTTAATATTTCAATGTCAAAAAATCTATTTGTGTTCATTATCCCAATACAAATATACAACATTTATTTGTTCAGCTTTGTCTTACATATACATGTGACTGACTAGTTTCACTTGACAAATCAACTGACTAGTTTCACTTGACAAATCAAACACAGCTGTAAAGTAACAAATGGGTCACATCATCATCTGCCACATTGAAAAAGCACTTCTGTACACTATAACTATGCCATTTATTGTTCTTATCCAGCATAAATACTAGACTCAAGTGAGGTGATTCCGTTTCTATCTTCTTTTCTTTTGCTTCATAAATTTACCCCTTCCCAGCTTCTCAACTACACCTTTATTTTTTCCCTTAGGACCACAAACTTTGAAGTTTTTACTTGGACCAGTACTGCACCAACTTCATTCATCAATAGTACACTCACTCCATTCAAAACAGTACAGATCAAATTAATCTACTCTTACTTTTGTTTATTTTTTGTTGTTCGACATATACATGCAATCAGTAACACCCATTAATCTATTTTCTTGCTTAGTATTTTTTGTTCTCCTTCAAAACTACTTGATCAAGATTCTTATTGCCTCTCATCTTTCCTTTAAACAATTACTGCATGTTGATATTGTGCACACTTGTTTGTATAAATAGAAGAAAGATTCTTCCTCTCATTTCTTTGGTTGACTGAATGTCATGTTGAATATGTAGCCCTTAAAACCTTCAATGTTGATTTTACTACAAAGTTACTTGTTGTCTTTGCTGTCCAAATAACATCTTCATGTTTCTCTCGTCTATGGTAACATCTGAAAATTGCATATCTCTGCTGTCTTGTTTCCCATAGCTTGTCGTTCCTTGATCAAATTTACCATTTCTGACTTCTATTGCATGTAAAGGTTGTGAAGCAAACTTTCTCAATATTCATTATCCACAGTTATTGCATTTGTGTAATAGTGTTTTGGGATTTTATGACCTTCATCTATAAGATGTTGCATCACTTTCTAAATTTGGCTTTGGTTCCATACTAGTTATTTACCAATCGAGAGTTTTTTGCAATTTCTGTAAAACACTTGCTTGGTATAGATGGGATTCCAGTTCTTCCAATTCTCTCTTATCTTGTTCAGGGTGTCTGAATTTTATGGTTGGATGAATTTGTCATATCTTTTCCTATCAATGAAAATTATTTTTTAAAAGTTATTTTTGTTTCATTTATTTGTAATTCTGCTGGATTATTAGCTTATGGCTATATGATACTGAAATTTGATTGTGCGGATGAATTGTCCACCAATATCATTCGGCTGTTTTTGTCACGTATGTCCAGCAACCTTTGCTATAACATAAACTCAAAATTTAATTAATCTGGTATCCAAAATACAAACTGTTACAACTCAAGTAAATCTGAACAAACTGATTCTTGGGTTTTGCCTATGGTATGTTAGATTTTCCAAAAATGGTTCCTATTGGTCTTGTAAAACAAAATTAATTTTTTTTGTTTTCAATTCTTATTCCAAGTTATATATGTCGTTCCCCTTTTCTTTCTCATTTTGTAAATGTTACCCATTTATTTGTACTCTAATTTATAATCTATTGTCTTGCTTTTACTAAAATAACTATTAAATAATTTATCATCATGGTATCAAATATTATTTTTTCAAATAAATAATTTTGTTAAATTTTTGTTGTAGGTCATGACAACACCAATTCATCCATTTACAAGATGGTTGGCCAAAGACAATGGTCACAGTCAAAAAAAAAAAAATTTTAACTCAATTTAATACACATGTATATGTAGGCACATTAACATACTTGCAAGACAATTAGATCAATTATCAAATATGCTATAATTTTTTCCTATCTTATCCAATGATATTTAAATACATTGGGTACCCTCATGTTAAATCAAAAAAATCAATTCAAGATTGGATGTAGAATGTGTTATTTGCTACTCCAATGATTTTTCATCAACCAGGTAATCTTATAAGTTTCATTAATAGTATTTTTTTACATAATGTTCTTTCTATAAAAAATATTTCTTTACAAATTTGTTTCTGAATTTTATAGCACATTTTCTAATGGTTTTTCTGATATTCCTAGAACATAATTGAAAGGCCATGCTGCTTTTTCTTCAAATCCCTTCGAAGAGAAAACTAGGTTTAATTTAAAAATATTTTTCATTTATTTTTATATTTACTAACACATATTATTCCTTATTCAATTTTTCTTAGTAAAACTTTCTTTTCCCTGCTTTTCAGAGAGTACCAATAGGTCTTTATGCTATTGAAAGTTTTGCCAATGAAGATCAAATCATCCTCCACCAGGGACAAATGCAATGGAAATTAACAATCAATCGCCATGTTTTCACATTTAGATAGATTGAATTCTTTAATGATGACTTATTTAATCAAGGTTGTTCAGTCTTACTAAGGTTTCGTGAAAACAATGCATTTGATAGCCTTACATTTGACAATAGAGATAACCTACAAAAACATTCCTCACATATGTGAGAAAGAACTTTTTGGTCCTTCACAAAAAAAAAAAAATCGAACCAATCAGTCCCTCACTTTTATATTCTGCATCTATTTTGGTCTTTCTGTCTAATTCTATCAAAATTTCCGTCAAACTTGCCTACACGTGCCTTACGCGTGATATATGTTGAGGGCTTTTTTGGAAGAACAACAACTCCTCCATTTTCGTGCCTTTTTGGTTTTCCTCACCACATGTGTAACTCTCACTTTCTTGAACTCTTCTTTAGCAGCAACTGAACACAAGTAAATTGTTGAAAATTTTTGAAAATCACTTCTCTGTTTTCTTCTCTCAGAAAATTAGTTAGACAACCACCAAAAATTTAATTTTGAGGAAGAAGATGGCCAATGAACTGTTCTGCCATTATGGGAAATCTACGTCTGTGCGAACCTCGTGGACGATATCGAATCACAGCCGGAGGTTCTATGGTTGTGAAGAATACGATATAGAACTATAATTATTGTAAGTTTAAATTTTTATGAAATCCAACCAAAATGGGTGGTGAATGTCATAGGTCAATTGTGTAGGCTCAATAGGGATGTGGCTTTTTTCATTGGTGTGATGCCAGTTGTGATAGATGTGCTCGATTGACTGAAATCATTGGTGGACTATTGAGCACAATCAGAGAATTGGAAGCTGAAAGAGAGGCGCGAAAGAAGAAAGAAATGCTGCTTAAAATTGCTTTGATTGTAACTGTCATTGCATTTGGTTATGTTAGTTGGAGTTAGAATTAAGTGCATGTTTAGGAATATGCAGGTCTGCTTATGTTTATGAGAAAAGGAGATGTGGAACTTGATGTAGGTTTTTGTTTGTTTATGCAACTTCATGTATGCTTTCATTTGTTTAGGCAACTTGATATAGACCTTCGTTGGTTTAGTCGTAAATTTTTGCTGCGTATTGGTAAATGGTAATTTGGACGACAAGAACTTTTAACAGTTTGTGGACTATTAGAGATAAATTTGGTCTAAGCGAATTGATGAAATTGAAACTAAAGCTAGAATGTTCCATTTACTTCTTTGGTGATCCAACACAAAGCACATAAACATTCCTACTTCTTCGGGTTTTGAATTTCCTGATTCGCTTAATCGGTTCTGCCAATCTCTATCCCATTTCATTCTAATATTCTCTGGCTACTCAACTCCATAGGCAAAAAGAATAAACAAACTACAGGTCCTCTTCCTCTTGCATTGACGGACGTTGATGAAGAATTGGATACGGGTCATGCTACAGGTTGTCGGGTCAGCTGAAGACCCATGTTGAAATTGCTTAGCTTACGGCTGATATAAGTAACAATTCTGAATTCCCCAAGCTTATTGACTTCATGGGGAAGAAGAAAGTAGCTTCAATCTGCTGTAACAAACATGAACAAATTTCCTTGGACTCACGAAGCAAGGCGGCTGTCCGCCATTTGAATAAATTGACAAGTGGGAAAGTTTCTTCATCTTCTAGTTATTCTGATGATGATGGTTCGGCCGATGACTTTGGTAGGGGTAGCCCTACACCTGGCTATCCCTTGGTTGAAGCCCAAGCCAAGGTAGCAAATTTCATGAGTATCAAGATAAATGCACGCCAAGTGCTTGATGGTTTGCCTCAACGAATTAATTTGCAATGTAGCTCAGCTAGTGTGTCTGTAACACTCGGTGATGATGAAGAATTCAGAATTCTTCCAAAAAAAAAAAGAACGATGTTTCCAAGCAAATCAACATATTTGCACAATCCAAATATATATAAATGGCCAAATGTGGGAAAAAAAGCTTCACTATCCAACTAGCATAAAAAGGAAAAAATCACTCAAACCTTAAAAATTGAATGAAAACGCCAATTGGCACATCAGCAACCCAACAAATCAGCAAATGCAAGCCAGTCCAACAAAAAGAAAAAAGAGCCAAAAATCAAGCAAAACAACAAACAACTCATCTAATGTGGGAAAAAATGCTGCACCATGCAACCAGAATAACAAGCTAGTCCAGCAAAAAAAAAAAAAGCACCAATAATCAATTAAAATGCCATCAATCAACTTTTCAAATAGAAAAAATGCAGTCAAACATATAAATTTGCAAACAGACTCCACAATTTTCAAACAGAATCCACAAAATGCTAAACCATTCAAATCGAATCCACAACTTTCATAAACTGCCAACAATCCAAACAAAAAAACAACATTTAAACCTGCGAAATACTACAATCAACCAAAATGCCAACAATCAACTTTTCAAACAGAAAAAATGCAGTCAAACATATAAATTTGAAAACATACTCCACAATTTTCAAACAAAATCCACAAAAATGCTACACCATTCAAACAAAATCCACAACTTTCATAAACTGCCAACAATCCAGAGAAAATAACAACATTTAAACCTGCAAAATATTACAGCCATAAGGTATCTACCAGTTACAATACCAAAAGAAGAAGCATGGTTCACAATCCTCTTAGTTCAAAAGCGAGACCAATTTCGTCCCATTTACAAAAACAAAAGAAGGAAAATGGTCCATAATCCACTCTTCTTTCCCTATTTCTGGACTACTCATTGTCATGTTTGCTTTTAAAAGCCCATGGATTGGATTGTTCCCTAAACATAGATACAATTGTACTCTCACAATTCTTTCTATTATGGCCAAGTTGCCTACACAACCCACATTTAGTAGCCCTACTTTTCTTGACCTGCATGAAATTGTGTAATTTTATAACATAATCAGCAATCCAACTACTAGATGAATGAATAGTACACTGGTAATAAGAAGTTGGAAATTTTAGAAACTCACAGGAGTTGCATTAGAAGAGGATGCATGTGTATCTTGTCTGCTTTATGCTGAATGTATTGAAGCATTTTTGTCAACATATTGGACAGTGTCCTCCGCTTCTGCATGGCCTTCACTTTCAAATTGGTAATGAGTGGCATATGGATCCTGGTTCTCAACCTCAATAGTCGAAACAATAGTGGGATCCTGAGTCGGAACTTCTATGTTTGCAACTTCAGGGTTTGCTGGATTTGATGTATTCTGGGAATGAATTCCTTGATTGCTAGAATCTTACACAACCTTTCGCGGGCATTTTATGCTATTGTGCCCAGCCTCATTGCAAGTTCTGCACTTGTACTTCATCATTTCTACTCGCGAAACCTTTTTTGTGCCACTATTGCTACTTCTTCACATTTGGTTTTCTACAAGATCCTTTCTTCTCAGTTTGTTGGGCCTAGCCAGAAGCTTGATGTGCTCTAGAGGTAGCATAGGAGCCCGATTCATCTTTTTCCGCAGGTGTTCTCCATTTACTGGATAGATAACATGTTCATATGCCCGTTGAAATGTTTGCTTGAGGTAGTACTCATGGACAAATTTTTCCACTTCTTCTTCTGTGGTTGAAATGGCAGCAATGGCATGCACACACGGAAGGCCATTCAAGTCTCACTTTCTGCAGCTACACGACCTATTCTTAATGTCCACTGTGTATTGATCACCATGTATGCACCTTATCTCGAACAGTAATTCCCCGACCCTGGAAGCAATACACTCATTTGACAGTTTCTTAATCTTCTCAAGCTTTCGTTGCACCTTAGGACACACCCCTTGAATTTTGCCATAGCTGCTATCCTTTGTTCCATTCGAACCATTAAATAGAACCTAATATCCTCTAACATCCCCAATATAGGTTTCTCTCTCACATCAAGAATTATAGAGTTGAAGGACTCACATATGTTATTCACCAAAATATCACACTTCGATGTGGCCCTAAAGTGAGATCAACTCCAGTGCCTGGGATTTGTGTTATCTTCCACCCACTTCTCTCATCCATTGCTTTCAACGCATTCATTTCATTCGCGAATTTATTGAAGTAAGATGCCCTTACTACAGCCCACATCTTATCTTCAAGATCTAGGCTTGAATGTTCCTTATTGAAGTTTTTTATCATGTGCCAAGCGCACATTCTATGTTCGGCTCCATTAAACAACTCTGCAATAGCAACAGTTAAACCCTTCATATAATGATTAACAATCAGATTGACATGAATACGCTCGTTAATAAAATAAATGAATGATAAGTTAAATTTCCTTTATAGTACCTTCTGTTTATCAGTCATAAATGTCCATGCACGGGGATCATAAATTTGAAGGTCTTCTTGAATCTCTCTAAGGAACCATTTCCATGTCTCTTTATTTTCAATCTCCACCATAGCAAAAGCGATGGGGAAAATTTGATCATTCAGATTCAAGCCAACAACTACGATGAGAACACCTTTGTGAGGCTCCCGCAAGTGACATTCATCGAGACCAACTAGTGGTCTACATGCAGCTTTAAAACCCTTCTTGCTTGCAGAAAAGCATATTTACATTCTTTGGAATACCTCCTCACCATTTTCGTTATGAGTCACTCTTACGAAAATATTTGAACCAGGGTTTGATCTATTCAATTCTTGACAGTAATCATGAAGTTTACAGTATTGGGACTCATAATCACTTTCAATCTCCCACACTGCTTTTTGTTTGGCAAGGTATGCCTCTTGTCTGGAATTGTTGATATTTAGATCCAACTTCACCTTCCTAACAATATCACTAACTCTCATGTGAGGCACTACCATGATGTCATCCTTGTATTTTGTAGCAAAAAATGATGAGTTTGCACATCCATGGTTGAAAGTTTTGTTGCACGTGTGATCAGGATGCATGCTCATTATTTTGAGAGCATTGTCCTTTTTACTTAAAGCGGTTGAAATCATCCATTTGTAGCCCACACCTTAACATATAGCTTTCACTCGTCGCTTATCATTTTTTTTCAAACCTTATCTTCCTTCCATGAGTGACACCGTGTTGCTTGCATGCTTTTTTAAACACATCCCTAGGGCTAAACACCATTCCAAGGAAAAATTGGGGATCCTCTTTGTGAACTTCAGAATCAAATCTAACACACTTCGTTTATGCGTTTTTACTATCAAACCCCTCTTCTAAACTGCTTTTGTCACCATGGAACTCATTAGAATCCTCTTCGTCATCCTCACTATCATTTTTAGCCCTTCTTGAATCCCCCCCCCCCTCTCCTATTAGGTTTGCCCCATGGAACTGTTTTGTTCCCTTTTCCCACTCATTTTCCCTTTCTTGCAATATATTGGTTATATCTTCCTCATCGCTGAAGTCGTACTCACTATCACAACATGTGCTCAATTCTTCTTCAAAACCCTTATCACCAGTAGCACTTTTATCATTTCTTTCAGAACTTCTTTTTCTCACATCACTTACATTTTTCCTATGCTCGGATTTCCTCTTGCCTCGTTGTATTGCATCCCTCATTTCATTTCTTGAACATTCCGCTCCTTCTATTAGTTCAGGACCCACTACAAATGCCAAAAAAAAAAAAATTACTTTGTATACATAATATGATGGAGATATAAAAAATATACAAATGCATAAGACATTAAATGATGATCATAATAACTTTTTACCTTCTGTTTCGTGTGCCTCATCATGATCTCGGAGAGTTTGGTCTTCTGTCTCCTGGTTCCTCTTTGCCATAAATTTGTTCTGGAATTTTGTGGGTGTTCTCTTCTTTGCTACACACTTTATTCTGTGACGCTTTTCTAGTGAAATATGGATTGGATCATTAGGCACTTGGTTTTCTTTATAAGGCACCGTATCGGCATTCATCTCCCTTCTGTTAGTTTCTTGCCTACATCTTTCTGTCTCATTCTGTCCATGAGTGTCATCCATGAGATATCCAGATGTGTGCGCCACATATACATCCACCAATCCAAACTTGGACCCATAAATCCCCAAATCTATTGCATTGTTATCACTTCTCATATACACCAACCCATCGTCCAATTTCTTCCCAGGTATAACATAGTAGTACCCCAAAGTTATTGGATCATAACCTAACTTTTTAACTAAACCATCCAGAACACAAAGAGACCATTCGTCTATATGGCACCAGTCTGCAACATCTACATCACCTCCATTATAAGATTTTCTTGGATTATTAACTAATTGGCCGCCATAGTGGAGCCTCGTTGAAAATTGACCACTTCCATGTTCTGTCACATAGTTAGCAAACATTTCTTGGTCTATTATTGGAGGGACCATCAAAACTTCACAGTTAGCAGACAAACATTTCTTAGATTATTATTGGGGGGACCATCAAAACTTCACAGTTAGCAGACAAACATTTCTTAGTTTATTATTGGGGGGACCATCAAAACTTCAAAATTAAAAAGCAAATCCAATGAATTTAAAAAGCAAATTTAAGCAATAAAGGTGTAAATAAAACACAAGTCAACTTTAAACCAAGGAACAAAAACACAAGTCAAAAATGGTCTGCCACCAGAAATCATATTTCTTTTTCCCATGCTGTTAGAAAAACAGAAGCCTTAATATCTAATAAAAAAACTTAAATCGTCTTTAAAATCATGGACATTGTTCTCATAGTAGTAATAGTACTAACGCCAATGGCCAATTTCTAGTCCAAAAAAATCCAAATCTTTTCTATTCATAATGTTCCAATAATCACTTACCATACTGTGGAATCTTCCCATCTACTCCTCTATAATCCGTCGACATTGTGTTTGATACCAATGCGTTGAACAAAAGCACCGATTTTGTTATACGCAAAAGGATTTGAAATTTTTTAGCTTGGATATTTCGTCTTTGTTGTTGGGAAACCTTCTCTGTACTGTCTGAAGAAAAGCAAGTCGATGGTCGCACTTGGGCGTGAAGAAGGAGGAGTTGTTGTTCTTCGAAAAAAGCCCTCAACATATAGCATGCGTAGGGCACGTGTAGGCAAGTTTGACGGAAATTTTAATAGAATTAGACGGAAGGACCAAAATAGACGCGGAGTATAAAAGTGAGGGACTGATTGGTTCTTTTTCTGTTTTTTTTTTGTGAAGGACCAAAAAGTTCTTTCTCACATATGTGAGGGACATTTTTGTAGGTTATCTCTTGACAATATGAATGGTCAAATAATGCTGCCATGGACAATGCCACTACCTACATTGCCAAAATAAGGTTTGTCCATTTAATGACTTACATATTTCGTTCCCAATACCTAATACGTAAATGTCTTAATGAACTTTATACATTGGTTTCAGTCTTCAAAATAACCAATATCCAACATAATGTCCTATCATCGGTGCTACATCTGCTTCAAAGATTTCGTTTAACTGTATACTGTTCTTTCTTCCAACAATTTTTAGCAACAGATACTTATAGACTAGTAAATATTACAATCTTTTATATATTTTGCAAATTGATTCTACAAGTTTTTTTTCATCTTTCATTTAAATAATTTGTACATTTTCTTTTTCTTTTCACATAGAATATTCCAAAATATTCAAATCTTGGCTTTTTTTTTTACAACGACCGATAATATTATTAAATTTTGAAAGTTAACTTGTACAAGCAATGTCTACCATAATTGTACTCTTCTTAGCACTAAGGACGGCTAAGACGAAATGACCACAAGTCAAGACCCTACCCTCCATCCCACAAAAATACAGGACAGGCAAAGCTGTCATGTTCCACCTACTATACATCAATTTCTATACACGTTAGCCACTGATCCACTTGCTGATCCTAGCTAACTTCTAGTAGCTACTAAAAACTCCAACCACGCCTGCCTCTTCATCTCCACAATTTCCCTCACCTCCAACCATTGTCATTATAAAACCCACACATTCCTGCTCTTCCATATCATCCATGATTATTTAGTTTTCATTCCACAAACAAACAATTTCCTCTTTGTTATTTTTTTAAACTGTCACGGCATAGAAAAACATTATCCATGGCAATTTAAATTTACAACAAATTAGAATATATTTTTTCCATTTCACTTTTATATTAATTAACTCTTACAATATAATTCTTCGCTCCAAATTTTAAAATTCCTTCAATTCTTAGTTATATTATGAATTTATCCCTCCAAAAATATCATAATAATTTTTTAAAATTCTCTATATTTTACACAATACAGTGGGCATTCAAAAAATCACGCCTTGCATGGTTATTGCCTGCTAGTTTGCTTCAGAACGGGACTAAACATAATAGAAGATGAGCCGGTCAAATGGTCGAATTAGTCAAACTCGTATTAAAAACTCAGACATAAATAAATTTAAATTATAAATATATGAATAATACATATAACTTTTGTAGGAAACTAATTCCATTAAATAAATTTATGCGGACACATGTCCAAAAATAAAAACTTGAATCACTGATTGATAAAAGTATATCACAAAATGGACATACCTTAATTTTCACAGATTAAATACTTTTTTTGCACCTTTTTTAGAGAGTCAAAAGAAAAGTTTCTATCGTTTTCTACTTTTCTTTTCTTTTGCTTTTTTTTAGCAGAGTTCTATTTTTGCCAGATTTCTATTATGCATTGTTTTCTGCGTACATAGGAAAATTATCTTTTTTGCAGTTATTTTCCCATTTATGGGCTAAGTAGTGGGTTGAGTTACCCAACATGGACGGCCCCACTAATATTACCTTCATCTCCCACTCGCCCATGATGGGCGAATCATAACTCTCTCTTATCTGCAAAATTCATACTAGCAAATAATCCGTACGACTAGTATATACTAAGAGCTCATTGCCATACATCTGTTAGGAATATATAGTAGCTCAAATTTGGGCATAATTGTTCGGTGTATTGCAAGTGTACAATATCAAAAAGTTATGAAGTAGTGAGTAAAGTATCATTCCCACAAGGATTGAAACAAATTTAAGCAATTGCCTACCAACTTGATTAATTCAAGAACAAGCTAACCAATCAAATTGTTGTATTGATTTAAACAAACTAATAAGGAATGAAAATTTTATAACAATGAAAAATACTAAAAATTTACCAAATTAATTAAGATGTTAGAGACTTCGATTTCACTTAATCAATCCTAATTAACTCTCTTGACTTGCCATGCAATTAAATTAAATTCCAAATTATGATGGTGAAATTTCTCTAATGTAAATTAATAGCTAACATCGGTCTAATAACCCTATTTAGATTAAAATCAACTCACACTTGGTCTAGGTGAATTTAGATTTCTAAATGCATTAGGAACTATGGAAATTCTCGAATTCAATCTAAGTAGCCATGACTTAGTTCTACTACCGAAACCATATGAACAACCTAGATTATTACCGTCTAAATTGAATTTACGGTTTAATATCACATGAGCACATGCATGTCATCTCCACACGGTATCAAACAAGCATAAAAAATCAATTGGGTGGTGATCAATCACCTAAAAGCATTAAGAACATGATATTAAACTCATAATTGAAATATAGGTTACATGAACAAGTCTTAAGAATTAATTATTCATGATTAAGATCCATCTAAGCTCTAACAAAAAAAAATAGAACATAATAAAATTTAAACTAACAAAAAAATAAAAATAGACATAATTAAAATTAAAATAAATTCTAAAAATTAAAGTAAACAATACTTAATAAATATAAAAAATAAAAAATACTTAATACTTGAAAATAAAACACAACTAAAACACAAGAAATAAAACTACTAAAATTACTGAACTAAACTAATTGAAGAAAAACAAGAAAAGACAAAACCCGTAAAAGTTGAAGTCCAAAACACAAAATTCTACTGCCTTTTGTTTCTGCATCTGAGAGCTTCCAAAGGAAAAAGAGTTGGCTGCACCAAGTCCACTTTGGCGGTTATAATTGCTAAACTTTACTAAACTAACTAGAATAAACAAGAAAGGACTGGACATGAAGTCTAGGAAGAGAACAAGAGAACGGCGGACGTTTCTGAAGAAAACCGAGACAAGAACGGCTGTTGATATTCTTAGAGAAAATAAGGAACAGCTGCTAATCTAAACTAAAGGAAGAAAAGAAAGAAAACAAAATGGATGTGCTTGTTGCTACTCCTAAACTAATGAACGAAAAGAAAAACAAAGGAAAAAAAAGGTGCTACTTTATCTCTAACGAAACAGAAAACACAAAGAAAAGAAAAGAAAATTCAACTAAATCTAAACTAAAGCTAAAGAAAAAGAAGAAAAGAATGAAGTGCTGCTCCCAACTCCTAAACTAATGAAAGAAAAGAAAACAAAAGAAAAGAAAGGTGGCTGCTACCCTGTGAATTCTGCTCCTCTTCTCGGGTTTTTATAGTTTTTTCCCGATGGCTGCTTTCCAATCTTGTCTTCCAGTTGCAGTTGTATTCTGCTTCCTAATTCTTGTACAACACGGCTTTGTCTTCTTACTGCTAAAGGAATTTCCTTTGTCCTTTTGTTTCCTAATTGTGCGGCCAGCTTTTGTTTCCTTTTTGTAGCTGAAGAAGTTTGTCTAATGCAGCACGATTTCCTTTCTCTTGTTGTGTTGTTTCTTGAGCTAGTATTTCTTGTTCCGTGGCTCCTTCTTTTCCTTTTTTCTTTGGCTTTTGATAATAAAATAGTCCCAAGATAATTGGTTAGTCCTTTGATCTTCAAATTAGAAGAAAATATGGGATTAAACTCAAAAGTTCTACAAAAATTGTAGATAACTTGGTAATCATAAAATCAAAGGAAATTTTGGCCAAAATATGTAAAAACAAATCAAAACACAAGCCAATTTCTAATCAAAATTAATAAAATACTCTATATAAAATCGAGTTATCAATAACTATTTAGAGTAAATCTTGTATGCAGTGCCCTAAACCAACCAGTCACATTATATTTGTCTTGATCCTTTTAAATATCATATATTGTATTCACAAATATGATTAAATTCAAAATAATCATAATTGGTCGACCTATGAATACAAAATAGAATGTGACAAATAATAAATTGATCTTCCTATTTCTTTAATCTCTCAATTTCAATTCAATTCATTTTTCTAAAAATGTCCCATTAGATCATATCATTCATGATCATGGGCAATATTCTAAGATAGCAAACATTGAAAAAAATTTTAAGAATAAGATAAGAGTCATAAGGGCACTCAAATGAGGAAATCTCATTCTCATGAGTCTCACACGGTTTGAAAGTTGAGATAAAAACTTTCACCAACTCACTGTTGTCGAATCATGCATACATAGTATGAAATATGTATTACAGTATTTTTCTCCTTTTCCCATTGAGCGTATATCTTTACACTTAATACGGTACAGATAATAATTCAAACATTCCCAATGTCTAACTTGAGTTCACATATCTACTCCTTTTTAAATATCAATCAATCAGAACTCACATCTGACATTAATGACAGATAAAGTGAAATATGTGGCTTACTTCACTTTCAGACATAATTAATATTATGACCTCATCTTAACACTTTGTTAGGGTGACATTCATATTTTAAGCTTGAGCTCTCAATTATCACCTAGATAATAAGGTTAAAATTGTCTCATCTCTATTTATCACACAGTAATAGAGGGGATTACTCGTGTGAGTGGGCTAATCTTTTATTTGTTTGACCTACTTTCTCGATAATATAATATAATGCACTAAGTATTAATATGCATAAATGTTGAATTAACTCTTGGGCAATAATAAGTAAGAATATATCATTAAATTGTGAACTTTTGGGAAATACAAAATATTCAGGGGGCACTTGGTTTGTGTGGAAGAATGGGAAAATGTAATAGAAATGATAGTAGTGGGGAATGATAATGGGATCTTTCATTATAATTCTGCTGGTTGGTTTGTGCTGGGGAATGGGAATGATTACTAATAATGGTGGTTGGTTTGTACTAGAAAATGGAAATGATTATAAATTAATTGTAATAATTAGTATTAATTAATTAGTTATTATTAGTTATTTATTTATTATAATATTAAATTAATTAATTATTAATAAAAATATTACTGATTAAATTAATCTTAAATAATTAATTAATTATAAATTAAATAATATTAATTATACATTAAATAAAAATAATTAATATTAGTAAATGAGATTAATTAATTATTAATTATAATATTAAATTACAATATTAAGTAAATGAGTGATTAATTAAATTAATCTTAATTATTTAATTTATTATTACTTAATAATAATAAGTTACTAATAAATTAATTTATATTAATTATATTAATTAATATTAATTAATTAGTATTAGTCAATTAATTAGTATTAATTATAATAACTAATATTAATTAATTATTTTGTATTAATTAATTAATTATTTAGTAATAATTAATATTATCAATTAATTATTTGTAAATTAATTAATATTAATTATACATTTATTGTAATAATTACTATTAATAAATGAGATTAATTAATTATTTAATTTATAATATTAAGTAAATGAATGATTAATTAAATTAATCTTAATTAATTTATTATTACTTTTAATAATAATAATTTAATAACTAATTAATTTATATTAATTATAATAATTAATAATAATAAATAAATTAATTAGTTAGTATTAATTAGTTATAATATTAATTATAAAAATTCATTCCATTCCCTAGCTTCCATACCCCCCAATATTGGGGGATATGACGAAACCCCAATATGGGGTAATTAATTTTCATTTCTCCATTCCATTCCCCCCAGCCAAGCAGAGGGAATGGAATAATTTCCATTCCCTCAATTCCATTCCCCGTAGCCAGGCGCCCCCTCAGTACATTAACTTTTATGCAATCCTAGAGATTTCACATGATCAAAAAACACGTCTCTAGGGATTGGTTTTGTTATAGAATTTGCTATCATTTTATGTGGAGATATGTACTGTACATTCACTTCCTTTTGTGCAACCATGTCTTTCATAAAGTTATATTTGGTACCTATGTGTTTGGTCTTATAATGAAATTTAGGATCCTTGGTTTATGCTATTACTGCTTGGCTATCTTAGTTAACCAAAAGTGGATTTTTTGCAGCACGTTTTAGCAATACCTAAGTGATCAAAAAATCTTTTAAACCAAATACCCTTTTGTACTGCTGCTGAAAGTGCCACGAATTCAGCTTCCATTTTTTATTAGGCTATATATGTTTGTTTCTTACTACTCCAAGAAATGGCACCATTATTTAGTAAGTAAACAAATCCAGAGGTAGAGTTTCTTTCATCTAAATCTCTTCCCCAATCAACATCAGTATAGCCGTCAAGTTACAGGTCACTTCCTTGATAACATAGCAAATAATTAGTAGTACCTCTCAGATACCTCAATATCCTTTTAACGGCAATCCAATGTGCTTGGCCTGGGTTGGATTGGTATCTACTCACTATTCCAATTGCAAAACAAATATCAGGTCTTGTACATATCATAGCGTACATCAAACTTCCAGCAGCACTAGCATATGGAATACGTTCCATATGTTCCTGTTCTTGTGGAGTCTTTCGACACATTCTATGGTTCAATCCTTCCCCATTTTCAATAGGAGTATTTATGGTTTTGCAGTCTTGCATATGAAATTGTTCAAGAATTTTATTTATGTAAGTCTCTTGTGAAAGAGACAATAATTTCTTTGAACGGTTTCTTGAAATCGTAACTCTAAGAATATATGCAGCTTCATCCATGTCTTTCATTTCAAAATTGGAAGATAACCAATTCTTCACAATATTCATAAACTCCTTATTGTTTCCAGCAATAAGTATATCATAAACATATAATGATAAGATCACATATTGATTTTTGGATCTTTTGATATATATACAATGATCTTCATCAATCATGAGAAATTCATATGTCATCATAGCATTGTGAAAACGTATATACCATTGTCTCAAAGTTTGTTTAAGACCATATATCGATCTTAAAAAGTGACATACTTTTTGTTCTTGGCCTTTTGTTATGAAACAAACAGGCTGTTCCATATAAATTTCTTCTCTAGTTCTCCATTGAGAAAAGCAGTCTTTACATCCATCTGATGTAATTCAAGATCCATATTTGCCACTATAGCTAGGATAAGGCAAATTGAGGTAAATCTCAAAACAGAGGAAAAAGTTTCTTCATAATTGATTCCTTTCGGTTCATTATACCCTTTCGCTACAAGGTGTGCTTTATATCTTTCTATTGAGCTATCAACTTTACGCTTTATTTTGAGAACTCATTTGTTCCCAATGGCTTTGTGTCCTTTTGGGAGGTCAACCAGTTCCCAAACTTTGTTTGATCTCATGGACTCCATCTATTCTTCCATTGCTTGTATCCATATTTCCATATCAGGGTATGTTAGAGCCTCATTTGCATTCCTTGGCTCATCATTTTCTTGTGGGACAATCATGAAAGCTTCCCCTTCAATGTCAAAATGTCGATGGGAACACTTTTACGACTCGTTTGTCATATAGATTGTTCACTCCCACTCGCATAAGATAATGGCAATATTGTTTCATCAATTGATTGTAATTGAGACTAGTTCGAATTTAATTCCTCACTTCTCACATTACTTTCATTTGGATGAGATGATGGCATATTAATTCCCACTGTTGGAGTAATTCCATTATCTTGATCTAAAACCTCAAATAGGGAGAAATCTTTACCTATCTCACTTTTTTTAGAAAATTCATTATCTAAGAATGTGACATCTCTTGATTCAAATTTAGTTATACTCCCACTATCTTGCTCACCTATAGACACGTACCCTTTGGAGTGCTCTGATATCTTATAAAAAATACTCTTTTTACCTCTTATACCCAATTTTCCATATTTATTTGAAATATTGTGAGTATAGGCAGCATACCCCCAAAGTTTGAGAAAACTCAAATCAGGTTTTCGGCCTGTCCATAACTCATGTGGAGTGAAAATAACTAATTTAGTAGGCACACGGTTAAGTATATAGGTAGCAGTTAATCATGCATCACCCCAATAGGTAATTGGTAAGTTAGCTTGTGCCATCATAGGCCTAATCATTTCAAGTAGGGTTCTATTTTTTCTCTATGTAGCACCATTTTGTTGAGGAGTCTCGGGAATAGTTAATTGTCATTCTATTCCTTTTTTATCACAAATATCTTTGAATTGATCAGATAAGTATTCACGACCTTAATCGGTTCTTAATGCTTTTATTTTCATGTCTAATTGATTTTCTACCATGCTCATAAATTTCTCAAAATAACTTAATGCATCAAATTTATGAGAAATCAAATAGACATTACCGAATTGAGTATAATCATCTATAAATGTGATGAAGTATATAGCCCCATGCCTTACTCTTACATTCATTGGACCACATATGTCAGAATGGATCAATTGCAAATGAATGTCTGCTCTTGTTCCTTTTCCAAATGTTTTTTGTGTTGATTTTCCAGCCAAACAATACTCACAAATAGACAAATCGACGCTTTCAATATTGTCTAATAAGTCCTCTTTGGCTAACTTTTTCATTTTATGTTGGCTAATGTGACCAAGTCTAGAATGGCATACATTCACATCACTTTCATAAGAATTAGAAGACGTAAATAAAGAATAACATACATTAACGTTATTATAGAAAATATCCATCATACTAAAACCATCTAGAAAATATCCAGAACCATAATAACTTGTTCCCAAGGACAAATCAACATCATTAATATGAAAGTTCAAATTAAAACCAAGCTTAACTAAAACCAACATAGAAACTAAATTCCGATGTATATCTGGAGCATAAAGTACATCATGTTCCAAGAATAGAGTATGACCACCACGCATATTTAATTGGCATGTGCTAATTCCTTTAACTTCAACTCTGGAGTTGTTTCCTACATATAATCACTTCGTCCCATTTGGAACTCGTCAGAACTCCACGAAGGCATCTCTGTCCTTCACTAGATGGTCTGTGGCGCCTGAGTCTACAATTCACAAAGGATGAGATTCAATTAGAAACACAGAACTTGATACGAAAATCAATTTATCAAGCATACAAAGGGTTTCTACCTTATTTGGCTCGCCACAGTCACGAGCAAAGTGGCCCTTTTTGCCATAGTTAAAATATTTCACTTTTGAGATGTTTTTTCTTGAAATGACACTTTTCTTTCCCATGTTGGTTAAGCTTTGGCTTTTCGCCTGAAGAAGGTTCTCCCTTGCCCTTTCACTTTTTATACTACTCATCTTTATGCTTGCATTTGGAGCCCAAAACGCATTGTGAGCTGGAACTTACATAATATTTGTTAGTTTCTGGTTTGGCCACCAGCAAGCAGTCCTTTTCTAGCTCTAGATGACGCACAACATCTTCAAAAGTTTTGATATTTTCATACTAGGTCAAGTGGACTTTCATATGTTCCCAATTTTGAGGCAAGGAACAAATCACTGCTTGCACTTGCTGCTCATCAGTTAATATATGGCCAGCGTCCTTCAACTCAGTCATTATGTTTGACATCTGCATCAAATGTTGTTTCATTGTTTGTCCATGAGATTTTTTGTAAGATTCAAACCTTACAGTGAGTTGTTTTAGTTTAGTAACTGATGTACTATCAAACATCATCGCTAAAGCAATCCACATATCCTTGGCATTATCAAAATACCTAAACTCTCGCATAACATCATTGTCCATGCTACTCAGTAACGTAATGTGAGCAAGAGAGTTATTCTTCTTCCATGCAGCAAATGCCTCTTTATCCCTTTGCTGCTGAGCAGTACTTCCATCTTCAAGCTCTTCCATAACTTGGTTAAGAGCTTCTCGTACATACTGGATTTTCATATTCTAGATTTCATAATTTTTGCCTTTCAACTTTTCTCTTTTGTTGAGTTTAGCGACGATATTCTTAGATGTTGAAGCCATTGTCTTTGAACACAGAGTTCTATAGACATATATGCACGAATTACTAATGCCTATCATTTATACATCAATTTTACACTAACTAATTATATTAATAAATAATTTTAGATAAGGTTTTAAATTCGAAAGTTCACTATCTTCCCAATCATTATCTAAAATCCCAATTTGAAATTATTATTAAAATAATTATTTATGTAAAAATTTAGTTCTTAAAGTTACTAAAACTTTTAGAACTTCCCACATGAATAAAATATGAATTAAGCATAATCATATACATATTCAAATATATGTGAGATCATAAATAAAGTACATGTACTTCAAATTAATATAAACAGTAGAAATAAAATATTCATTCTAAGCTACATAAGAGGTCTACTATTTACAACCAATGAATAACTTCAAGCTCTAAAAAAATTTAACCCAAGTAGGAAATGACTTATAAAGTTCTTTTGGTAACTCTATGTTTGATTTCAGTAGCCAAGGAGTAACCATCACTAGTCCCTTAAATTTGCACAAGCTTGAAATTCATTGAAAGAATTGATGACTTTGCTGCCCCTGCTTTATATATTCTCTCAAGAAAGTTTCAACTAGCTTATTATAGTTAGGGATAGTTAGGGAATTTATTATTTATCCTTTCGATTTTCTAAATTTCATCAAGCATTATTTGCCATTTTTCAGGAAGTGTTTGTCTTAGATAGATAACTTTTCCATCATCAGGCATAAGGCCTCATTCCCAAATTACTTGTTGTATCATTTTGTTAACCGTGATAACATGATCTAACATGTTGAGATTTCTATCCCACAAACAAATTGTTAATGCTTCTCTTCATTTTGCAAATTTTGCTCTTTGTGCCAGTGTCTTCACTATTTTTAGAGATCTCATAAGCAAAACAATAATTTCTGTAACAAATACAGAGTAAAGACTCATCATCCTTAAATACAACAAAGTAATTATACATAAGAAATCAATGTTAAAACTGCAAATCCTTTTCTTTTTTTTTTAATTTATTTTTTAAAATTTCAAATCGCCTGCCACGTCAGCCACTTGGCACGTGGGGCCCACGTGCATACTTAAGGGAACACATGGTGGCATGCGAGACCCACGTGCCGCCTTCCCATGGGCTATGGCCACCAAAAAATAAACATAATTCAAGAAAAAATTCCCTGAATCTAATGGTATTTTCAATTTTACCAAAAATAGTTAGGAAGATTGAGTTTCGAGAAGTTAACCCTCTTTTATGAACATTAAAAGTTCAGATTTCCATTGTTAAGTGTTCAACTTCGGAGATTCGAATATCCTTCATCTTAAGTCCAAATCAGTCATACAATATATCATGTTAAAGCCCAAAATGTCTAATTTTTGTGTGTATAAAAGGTGTAGATCACAACCAAAAATTTAGAGAGATACAAGCAGTCAAACATGGTCACTTGATTATGCTGATATCTGGAAAATAAATTTCCAGATTCAGTCATGATGAACCTTAGACTTTGGAAACTTGTATCTTTTTCATTTTTCATCTAAATTACACATATTATATGATGATTTAAAGCTTACAATGTCTAGTTTTAGAATATATAACTATTACAACTTATAACATTCTGAATTTCTTAATACAAAATGTATAATAAGGGCTGATGAACATACTTGACAGAAACAAATTCACACAAAAAAATATCAACATTCAATCATTTTTTAAATTTCGTTTTTAATCATTAATTAAACATATTAAATGACCAGGAAACAAGAAATCAATGCTCTAATACCAATGTAGGAAACTAATTCTATTAAATAAATTTATTCGGAAACATGCCCAGAAATAAAAACTTGAATCATTGATCGATAAAAGTATATCACAAAATGGACATACCTTTTTTTTCACAGATTAAATGCTTTCTCTGCACCTTTTTGAAAGAGTCAAAAGAAAATTTTCTATCTTTTTCTACTTTTCTTTTCTTTTACTTTTGTTTCTGCAAAGTTTTATTTTTGCTAGATTTCTATTATACGTTGTTTTCTATAGACATAGGAAAATTATATTTTTCTTCCCTTTTTGTAATTTTTTTCCTATTTGTGGGCTAAGTAGTGGATTGATTTTCCCAAGCGGCCCCACTAATATAACCTTTAACTTTTAAATTCAAAACGTTACATCCGTTACATTCATAATATAAATAATATTTTATGACCAATTTAATCAAGTCGAGTATCAATCTCATTGTCCATTAATACCCCAATTCTATTTCCATCTCCATCTCATTCTCGTCTCTATGGTAGTTTTAATACCATAATTATACTCTCTAAAACACTAATGCATATAAAATATACATGGATGAAACTTATAGACATCAGTAGTAAAGCGCAATTAAAGTCCAAATATTTGAATTCAATAAATTAATTAAAAAAAGCTTGGAGGCAGTGCTAATTTTGGAGAGGCAGCAGTGCATCTGAGATATGAGGAGGAGGAGGAGGAGGAGGAGGGGAGAAGGACAGTGGTGGTGGTGATGATTTGAAGGAGATGAAGAGATGGAGATGAGAAGGAGGAGGAGGACAATGGTGGCCATGATTGTGGCGATTTTGGTGATTTGGAAAAGATAAAAGAGATGGGGATGAGAAGGAGGAGGAGGCACTAGTGGTGGTGATTTGGAGGAGATGAGAGGAGGAGGGACGGTGGTAGTGGTGATTTGGAAAAGATGGAGACTAAGATGAGAAGGAAGAGAGGGTAGTGATGGTGGTGATTTGGAGTAGATGGGAGAAGGAGAACGATGCCGATGATGATTTCTTTGAGATGAGGGAATGAGAAGGACGGTCATGGCAATTTGAGATATGAAAGTTTTAGGGCAATCTGGCAAACTCCGAGGAAAAACAGCGAGGATGGGAAAAAAAGCACCTTTTTTTACCACAAAAAGAGAACCAATTTTTTCTGGGTTTCCAAATTTGTTTTTGGCTGGGTTTGACCAGTTTTTAAATTTAATGGTTTTTATTAATACTTGGACTAGATGCTAGTTTAGTTTCTGGTCGAACTGACTAGTTCAGTTTGGGTTTGACAACACTAATTTGCTTACATCTTTGTTCACCTGTTGACTATTTTTATGAAATTCAAAGAGGCTTGTTGGCCGCCCCTAATACATAAATCATTGAGCAATAAAATTTCCTTTGTGAAATTTTCACGATTTTAAGTTCTTTAGAGAACTTGTGAGTGCACAAAGTTCCCTTGTTTAACTCTTGCAACTTATCAAAGACTTGCTTGCTTAACTTGTGATATTGTTTCAATCTATATTAATATCGATATTTCAATCTACCTAGTTGGGTTGGAGTTGAAATCTTTTCCACTTTGGAACAATTGGTTCAATTTTTCGGCGGGTTGTTCTTGGGGCCATTTATACAAGTAGTGAGCTTTTAGTATGACTTTTCTAAGGGTTCACATCATTAGTTGATCTCTTCAAACAATTGCATAATCAAGAAATTTAATGGCAGCCAACTTTAACTTTTTCTCTTCTAAGTAGTGATGTATATCAAAGATTAGTGCCACTTTTTTCTCCCATTCAAGATATGCCTTAGAGTCATTTGTGCCTTTGAAGGGTGATATTTTCATCTTTATACTTTCTAGGTTTCTATCAACTTTACTAGAGCTCATCCTTTGAGAACTATGAGAAGCTTCCGAGATTAGTCCTTTTATTTTGGCTTGTTACTTGATTGTCCTTTAGAATATGTGTTCATATTGTCCAATTTTTAAGTCCATTCTCCACCAATCGAGTGATACAAACCCTAGTCTATAGTGATCATCATTTTTTGTTCATTATATCTGTGATTGAACAAGGGATAATCAAAATACAAAGAAGCCAAATGATGAGTTTGAATTTGAACTCAGAAAGTATTCAAAGACTAAAGAATTACTCAATAGGCTCAAGAAAAGTTCAAAATTGGTGATTACAAGCCCAATTTAATTAATGTCTTGAATGTAGTTAACAATGGACCTTGTACAGAAGCCCTTTTATTTGTTAGGAGCCCAATTGTCTTAAAAATTAAGGTCCATGGCCAAGTTTTATGAGGTGGAGTCAGCCAAAACAAATTCTAATTAGTTTAGGTTTTAGTCTATTTATTAGTTATTTAATTGTTTAGATTTTTCTTGACCAATAAAAAAACATGAATAAAAAGAAAGAAAAGAAAGAAAATGGCTACTTGTTGAAATTTTGATCTTCTTGTAACTTGGTCTTGATTTCTTGATCTTTTTGTACCTTGTTCTTGAATTCTTTTATTCAAATCTTGAAAGTCTTGATATTAGGCAATAAGTTCTTTGATCATTTCTTGTTCTTGCGTCTTGATTTTTGAATTCTTGAGTTTCTTGAGTTGTTTATTGAATTCTTAAATTTTCTTGAAGTAAAAGCTTGCTGAATTTTGCTTTAAAACCGGCCAACCCTAGTATTGTTGTGCTGCCCACGTTTTTTTTTTATTGCAATCCTTATGTAAGCACACTTGATTTTGATTGGATTGCTGCTATAAACCAATTCCAATTGTTAGCTAAATTTGATTCTTAATTAGATTGGTAGACCACTTCCTATTCCAATTCCTATTGTGAGCTGAATTTGTTTTCCTTGTCTCCCTCTAATTTAAGTCCTAATTGGATTTGTGTTAATTCCAAATTCCAAGTGTGATTTAGAGTTGATTTCTTGTGCAAATGGATTTCTATTTTCTAAAAGGATTTGGATTGGTTCCTTCTAGAACAAAAAGTAAAGAAATAGGATTATTGAATCATAGTAGGAAAGTGATTTTTGTAATTTTAATCCAACATGGATTGGGCTTTGAGCTAGCAATATTTTGATAATTTTCTTTTTAAAATTTACTAAACTACGGCTAGAATTTGTGAATATTTTGTTCCAAGACTCTTGCCGAATTTTTTCCCTATTTGTTTGACCAAAATACCATCCTTGCTTATTTTCTTGTGTTTAATTGTTTGATTTCTTGGTGCTCTTTCTCTAGTCTCAAGTATGACATATTGATAACTTTAGTTTTCTCTTCAAGGTTCTATAAAAAACAATAAATTGTGATTTTAAGAGGAAAAAGGCATGAGTGTTTTTTTGATCAAGTTACAAGCCTGATAAATAGAGAGAAACACTCGGAGTTAAATAGTGTAGGTTCGAAGTTTTGTAAGGACTTACTTTTTTGTTTTTTCCCACAACATTAAAATCAACTATTGCGAAGGTACCAGAGAAGACTAGATAAAAAAGGCTTAAGGAAACATCTTGCTTGATTGACCCTTATGATTGAGAACATGAATAAAAGGATAACCACCATAGAATTCGGAAGCAAGGGAGGAGCCAAAGAGTGTCATAATCAAAACGAACACATCAAAGACCTATGTTCAAAAAGGAGAATGATGGAGAAGAGCAATGCACCAATATATTCCATACAAGATGTCTAATCTACAACAAGGTATGATACATGGTTATAGATAGTGGTAGTTATACAAACATGGCTAATACTATCTTGATTGAAAAATTAGGCTTGAAGACAATTGAGCATCCAACACCTTATAAGCTTAAATGGATGAACAAAAGGTGGTGAGGTGAAGGTTGACAAGCAAGTATGAGTGGCATTCTCGATTGGTAGGTATCAAAATGATGTGTATTGTGATGTAGTGCCATTAGTAGTTGAACATATTTTTTTAGGTGTCCATCTGAGTATGGTAGGTGAGCTAAGCATGATTGTTTTACCAATAAAGATTCTATTTTTATGAATGATAGATATGTCATTTTTGTACCTCTTATACCTCAACAAGTGTATGAGGGCCAGTGTAAACTAAAAAGTGAGTTTGGGTTGAGGAAAAAAGAGAGAGCCAAAAAAGAAAAAAGAAAAGAAAAAGAAAGAGAGATAGCCAAAGAGCGACTACTGAGGGTTTTAGAGAGGTAAAATCTGAAGGAAAAGAAATAATGGCAATACAAAGAGTGAGAGAAAATTCAAGAGAAAAGCCATTATTAAAATAAAGCAAAAGAGGCAATAAATTGATATGGAAAGGTTTATTTATTAACTCCATTTTGCCATATTTGTCTTTTTTGTAGCCCTTTTGGTTGGAATTTTTGATAGATAACCTTCAACTTCCTAAAGTTTTGAAAGTTCAACAGCTCAACTTTGTATTTGGAGAAAGACAATTTTACCACACTCTGACACAAACCTGAAGCCTTCAAAATTTTGTGGTCAAAAGCTACAAGAGTAGTTCAAGCAGAGCTAGATTGACAAGATATCAATTTCCCTAGCCGAACTCCCTAAGGTAGTCAAAGTATGTAGATTTCTTCCAAAGGGCATTGATAAGGATTCGAGGATGAATCTTTTCAAGGGAATAGGGAATGATACAAACCCTAGTCCATGGTTATTATCAATTTTTGTTCATTATTTTTGTGATTGGACAAGGGATGATCAAACTATAAAGAGGCCAAGTGATGAGTTTGGATTTGAGCTCAAAAAGTGTTCAAAGACCAAAGAATTACTCAATAGGCTCATTAAAGAAGTTCAGACCAAAGAAGAGACCAAAATTGGTGATTTGAAGCCCAATTTAATTAATGTCTTGAATGTAATTAACAATGGGTCTTGTGTTCTTTTAGTTCATTTCGAAGCCCAAATATTCCAAAATTTAATGTGTTGGCTGAAAATAGGCTTAAAATCTTGGCAAGTAATTGTTGTGTTTCCTTTTGATTGTTTTAGTAGTTTAATTTTCTATTTGTTTAGGTTTTTGCTTGAACAACTTTTTAAGGGACCTTCTAGATGGTTTCCAAATTATAATAAATGTCAAGTAATAAGTATTATTTCCCTAAAGATTTAGGAAGAGTTTTAGAACAAATAGGTAATTTTTAACCCCATAAATAGGGGTAGTTCATCCATATGTAAGACACAAAAAATCATCAATAAAATTTGTGAGGTTCTTCCTTCACTTGTGAGTTATTTTGTGAACTTGTTTGAGTCTTGCAAAGTTCTCTTTGTGAAACTTTTATAGGCTTATCAACTAACTTTTGATCCCTTTAATTATGACATCTTATGTAATTAAGATTCTTGTTTAAACTTCTAGAACAAAGGTTTTGGTTCAACAAAGGATTGCTAGTCTAATTCAAGAAATTTAGTTCTTAGGACTTGATCTCTGATAATCAATGGATTTTAAAGTCATATTTAAGATTCGTATTACTGTGAGAGGCAAACTGGATGCTCGCTTGTTGTGTTGTAATGAAAGACTTCCTATTGGACTTTCTTCACCACTTATGATTGTACAATCTTCTAAGTAAAAAAAAAAGAAGGAAAATTTGTCCTCAAAAATCTTGTTTTCCCCCAAGGATTTCCCAACCTAATCCATTCTCACTAAATGTACCACACAAATTGAATAGTTTTTAACTAGATTTTACTTACTCTAGTATTTTTGCACTCAACTTGAATGACTACTACTTAAAATTTTTAACTGTGAAGAACATTAAACAAACAATCAAACAAGCCTCTCCAATTTTCTCTATAAAGATCAACACTTAAATTCTTCATCAATTGAAATAAAATTTAATCACATTCTCATTTACCAATGCTTATCAAACTAAACTAAAGGAAATTAAAGAAGGTATAAACACACTAAAAAGGATATTTATTCAATTGGGTTGCCTCCCAATAAGCACTTAGTTTTAATTTTGTTGGTTTGACATAATGCCTCTTTAACGCCACCAAATGGGATCCAAAATAATAAGAGATGCCTTTCTTTTATTCTCACCTTCCAAGTTAGGTTTAAGTATTTTTCCATTCACTTTGATCTCCTTTCGATTAAAATGTTTCATCAAATGACTTACACCACAAGATAGCCATACTTACTTCTTTTCTTTCTTGTTGTGCTCAGGAGAATTAACCTCTACCCCATAGCTCAACATCAATCATTAGACAACTTCCCTGGGGATCATTTCTTGAAGTTAAAAATATGTCATTTAAAACATTTAAACATACGTTAACTTGAGAGATATAAGAAAGAGCACATAAGCCATAAGAACCAAGGTATTTGTCTAGAGATTAATAACTTCCACCTCAATTTATTCTTTAAGAGGGTTCATATACAAAGAATTTATAGAACAAGAATTATTTAACAACTTTCACCTCAATTTACTCTTTAAGAGGGTTCACATGCAAAGCGTTTATAAAACAAGAATCATTTACATGCATTTTCAATCAAAACTTATCATTGACTTCATCTTTCTCTTTCCTTGATATGCACATGAAGGTCATCAAGGACCTCTGAATACGACCAAGTTCCACAAATCCAAAACTTTACTTAAAATTGGTCTAGATACTTGATCCAGTAGGACCACAAACACAATTTTAGTTAAGACTAGCAAATTAGACACAATAGTAGCTATCTAACTCTCTAAACTGTAGTCAGACATACAAGATGATAATTTATGAAGTAGAAAGATGTCACAACTAGCTAAGGATCAATTAACAAGTTGATAAGTCTAAGAGCACCGAAAGATGAACCTGATAAGTTAAAAAACAAGAACTTAAGTTGTTTAAAAAAAAACTCAAAATTGTTTATTAATCTACTTCATGTAAATTTTTGGCTATAAAGGGGTATTTATAATAGTAGCAGCCCCTTTAAGTCCTACAATTAGACTAAAATAAATGGTTTGATGCCACAAGGGTTTGGTAACTAAACTCAAACACACTTGGACTATAATTGAAAGAAATAAAAATCCTAATATTATTTGTACTTTTGCCCAACCCTACAATTTAGGGTATTAAGTGGTGGCCAAACGTAAAAAAAAAAAACCCTATTGAAACTATAAAAAATAAAAACACTAAATTAATTAAAATAATTTAGAATCCCTAATATAAACCCTAGGATGTTTTAAGTCTTCTAATTCAATGTAGCTATCAAGTTACATAGAAAACTTTAATGCTAGACTATAATCAACAACTCAAAAAAATATTTGTGATACTTGGCTCATAATTGCCAAGCTTGGCAACCTCCTTGGCTTGGACTTCTTGAATTAAGTCAGTTAAAAAAAAATTATTTTCTTAACCCAAAGTCTAGTCATTGGACTGTAGATGTTGCTTAGTGGATCTTTGGATGTCAAACTTGAACCACTTTGATTCTCGATCTTAGCTTTTTTCAAGTCCAACTCCTTAGCTTGGTTAATTCTGTCATCTCCCATTTGATCCTGTGCACTTGATTCCTCATCATTTCCCATCTCCTCAAAAGGATTTTCTGATGCAAACCCAAGTCCATGGTGACCATCATTTTTGGCACATTGTTATGAGTTTAGATTTGGGCTGGAAAAGTGTTCAAAGATCCATCCACTTCATGGTGTTTATGGGACAGCAAAGTCTTCTACATAATTTAATAGTAATATTTTAAATTAGAAGACTTAAAATGCCTTAGGATTTCTATTATAGTTTCCCAGGGTTTCTTTTTTTTTTTTCCAAAACAATCGATATGGTATATATAGACAGACAAAAATTGTTACATTTACAACCTCACCAATTGGCGATGATGTCCTTAGATCTCGCACTGAGACCAAGTGTAACAGCTTGGGAAGTTCCCACAGGAGCCATAGCACAGCAACTAACTACCAAACGAACTAAATTCTAAACCTAAGAGGCAAAGGAATATCTATCAAGGAAGGATAAAAATATTCCTTCACAAGATCCAATAACAACATATGAAACAATAATGACAATGATATCCAGAATCCATTTTGGATGGATATTATTTCCATTATAGTACTAGCCTTTGCAAAAGAAAAAACAAAAGGAAAAAAGGAAAAAAAGACAAAAGAAAAAAGAAAAAAAAAAGTACCTGCTGATAATGAAAGAGATCACTAACAATAACAAGCTCCTAAACAAAATCTTAAACTTGAGCACCAATGAGCTTATTTACTTCCTTAAATTCTAGCCATTCTGCCTGGGCTCGCTCTACAACTATTGATTTTTCCATCCATACATTTTGAAAGATCCATAAGTTTCTTGCCTTCCAAATCATCCATAAAATGTATACAGACAATTCTGCTCTATCTCGCCACCATGAGTCCTTTTTCCCATTACAAATGTTAAGCCACCACCATTCCTTAAAATTCAGCTCCTCACTATTCTTCACGGGCCACATAATCTGAGCAATTTTCCACACCTTCTTTGTCCTATGGCAATGAAGTAGGACATGATCAAGGCTTTCTTCAGAAGCACCACACATGTTGCAAATGGGATCTTCTTGGATGTCTCTTCTTAATAACTGGTTTTTTGTGGGGAGGATACCATGCCAGCATCTCTAAATAAAGTGTTTAAACTTTCATTTGATGCGAAGGTTCCACGTGTGCTTCCAAACAACTTTCATTTTTTCCCTAGTTGAGCTAGACTCTGCTTATTGGTATGACTCCTTGAGCTTTTTGAGGGCATCTTGGTAAGCAGACTGGACAGTGTAGATTCCTTGATTTGTTGATTGCCACACAAGTTTGTCATCAGACTCAGATAGCCTAACACTTGGGCATTGAATACTCACAATGGCATCAGCATCGGCTTTGTTAAAGATTTGGCCCACGAGGTCCTCGTTCCAGCTATCAACACTAGCGTTCAAAAGCTCACTTAGTGCCTGTCACAATCTAATTCGGAATCATTGAAGGATGGTATAAGGGTCTACCAAGGATCCAGGGGCTTTCCCATATTCGGATAGATTTGCCATCCCTAACATGGAACATGGCCTCGCTCTGAAGGATATAACAGGTTCTCATCCAACACTTCCACAACCAAGAAGCATTTGATTTAATCGAGGCTTGCATTATACCGCCATTTGGGAAATATTTAGCTTTAAGTACCCTAGCCATGAGAAGATTTAGCTGCGTAATGATACGCCAAAGTTGTTTTGCTATGAAGAATCGTTAAATAGTTGGATGTTCTTGAAACCCAAACCTCCATCATTTTTGGGCCATGTGAGGTCTTGCCAAGCCTTCCAATGAATTTTAGAATTGCCATCACCTTTTTCACCCCACCAAAAATTAGAGGTGCTCTTAATGATGTGTTGGCAGACACTTTTAAGAATCTTAAAGCATGTTATCACGTATGTTGAAAGAGCACTTCTTTGCCGGCTTGGCTAAGAAACCTATTTTTCCACCCAGTAACTCGCTGCTGGACTTTTTCTCCCACAAAATTGAACACCTCTTTCTTCGATCTGCCAATGATCATGGGAAGACCCAGGTATCTGGCCTTCATTGATTCCATCCAAAAAATGGCATATCTCATCGTTGACCATCTTAGGAATGTTCTTTCTGAAGAAAATAGAAGACTTTTCCCAGTTTACCATTTGACCGGAGTAGCGGCGGAAGTTGGATAAAAGAGCTTTGATTCTGTGTGCTTGCTCCAATCCTACTTCACAAAAGAGAATAGAGTCATCCACAACAACAGGTGTGTAATTTGAGGACCTTTAAAGTTGGCTCTTGAACCCTTATATTCCCCCCTTAGATTGGCTTGTTTAATCATGTTGGAAAATGCCTCAGAAACGACCAAAAAGAGAGAGGGTGATAATTGATCTCCCTGTCTAATTCCTCTAGTCTGTTGGATGTACCCACATTTTCCTCATTAATGTTAACTGAAAGAGTTGAAGAGCTAATGCATTGCCAAATCCACCTAATAAAGGTAGATTCAAAACCCATCTTACTCAGAACCCACATAAGAATTTCCATTCAACTCTGTCGTAAGCTTTGGCCATGTCAAGTTTAATAGCCATCCACCCCCTTTTCCCCTTGATTCTAGCATTTAGGGAATGAATGCACTCGTGAGCTACTACCACATTATCTAAAATTTGTCTCCTAGGGATGTCGACAGCTTGAAAGGGGCTAATGCATTTGTGAAAGTAGACTTTCATCCTATCAGCTAAGATTTTGGAAATAACTTTATATACAACATTGCGTAGACTAATTGGATGAAATTGGGCAACAGAATGAGGGTTTTTGATTTTCGGAATCAAAGTGATTATCGTATGATTAACTTGCTTAAGCATTTTATTGTGCTTAAAAAAGTGCTTAACAGTAGAACAAAAATCAACACTAATTACATTCCAATACGACTGAAAGAAAATGGGAGTCATACCATCAGGTCCAGGACTAGTAATTGGGTTCATGTGGAAAAGAGCACTTTTGATTTCGGAATCAATCAGAGGTCTGGTAAGCCTTTGGTTCATTTCAGCATCAGTGGACATGGGGATACCCTCCAAATCATCTCTTCTCAAGGTGGGATTAGCAAAAGAGAAGAGATTATCAAAGAATGATAGAATTTCTTCCTTTACTTCATGGATATTTTCGCAGCAACTACCATTTTCCTTCAACAAGGTGTCAATGCTATTTTGCCTCCTCTGAATGATGGTTGTGGCATGGAAGAATTTGGTATTTTGTTATCCTTCATGTAGCCACTGGATTCTTGATTTTTTATGCCAAAACATCTCCTCATCATGGTAAGCACTATGAAGCTCACTATTCAATTTTCCCCGTTCATACCAATCTCTGTTTCCCTCATAACTAGAGAGGACGTCCAATCTTGATTTGATTCTTTGGGAGGACGTCCAATCTTGATTTGATTCTTTGGATTTGCCAAGTTGAGTTGTACCTATGGCTTCGGCTCCATTTTTAAAGTTCCACTCTGCAGATTGCAACTTTGGCACAAAATTTATACATCAGGAAACCCTCTTGCATCCTGTTCCACGAATCCTCAATAATTTTGCTCGCCTCTTCTTTCTTAACCCATCGTTTATCAAAGATGAATCCTTTTTTAGGTTTTTGTTCAGAAGGGGAAGTATCCATTAGGATAAAGGAATGATCGGATGAATGCATTTGCAAGTGAAAGGCCTTTACACTAGGATAGTTAAGTAACCAAGAAGAAGAACCAAAGAATCGGTCTAACCTTTCTTCAACAAAACCTTCACCTGATTTGTTGCTGGCCCATGTGAAACTCTTTCCCACATAGTTTACATCTCCCATCTCTATGTTTCCAACGAATGATCGAAAGGGTTGAAACTAGCTACAGATCTTTGCTTTCCCCCCAGCTTCTCAGAAAGATTTAAAATGTCATTAAAATCTCATCCCATAAACCACAAATCTCCCCAACTCAATCTTTGGAGCTCTAAATAGGACCACTATTCTTGCCTTATTTTACTGTATGTACTAACATACAAAAAGACAGCCCAAAATATTTTGTTCTTCCTTTTGAGTTCACATTCCAACTGTATGCAAAAATTGGAGGAAATAATATTTTTAACAATTATACTTTCATTCCAAAGCACCAATAGACCACCACTTATACCAACCGGCTCAACATCTCTCCATCTGTCAGGGAACTTTAAACTATGACAAATAGAAATCACAAACTTTTTTTTTTGGTTTCAGATAGGAATAATAAATTAGGAAGGTGGGAGCAAATTACCTCCCTCAATTGGGGAAATGTCGAGGGTCTTTTTAAACCTCTACAATTCCACACCCCAACCTTCATTGATTGGATTGCGCCCAGTCAAGGCTTCTTGTTGCCACCATGGAAGAGGAACCAAAACCATTGCCAGATTTTTTGGTTTTTTTGTTGCTCAATACACTTGAGATCACTAATTCAGGATTTTCCTCATGATGGGGATGAGGACGCTTACAACCCAAAACATTATTGCCCTTAAATTCAGCTTTTCTTATAACACTTGCAAGTCTATCCCATTTCCTGCTTTGCCGAGTAACCATTCCTCTAATGGTTGGGGGTTCATCCAATTCAAACTTAGAGGAACCTTTTAGACTGGTTGGAGGACACAAGTTACCACCAGAAGGAACATTGGGAAAGTTTACCTTTCCTACTGAGTTTTCATCTTCATGGATCTCCATTCGGCTCTCACAAATTGTGACCTGAGGCAGCGAGACTGGACTTTTGGAGGCTGACAATGGTGAGACAATCATAAGGGCATCATTATCACCACCAATGTTACATGCGGTTGGAGAGAAATCAGCAACAGTTGAACTGAGGTTTTGGATACCTATAGATGAAGAATGTAGGATTTTAGGAACACACAACTTAACACCACACATAACGGAATGATGTGGGACTCCAGAAGGAGAATCAAAAACCACCAAATCCATATTGGTTTTGGGAGAGGCCAGACCCTGGCTGGTAGAATAAGTTGCCACAGCTTCTGACATCTCAGTAATGGATTCAAAGTGAGATGCAAAGATGAGAACAGGCTCATCGCCTTTTGGAGAAATACAACCACTGGTTGGACTGACCTTGGCTGCCAACTTTGAATGCTGGAAATTAGAATCATCAAAAACAGCCTTCTTCCTTGAGTTCACATTACGCCCAATAGCTTTCAGCCAATCGCTGGCCTTCACAGAGCATGTGATTATCAGAGTCTACACTCCTCTTGGCATAGCTTCTATCCACATGCCCAACTCTGCCACAGTAGTAGCAAAATGCAGCAAGGTTTTCATACCTAAAAGCTATCCAGCACACTTGATTAAGAAATTTCATGCGAGTGCCCCGTAACGGTGGCTTGCTAAGGTCAACTAAAACCCGAATGTTCATACATCTGCCTTCTCTACTCCTTGTCTCTGGAATGTGAACATCAAAGACTTTTGAGAATAGTGGTTGTAACCAAAAGCTTACCTCGTTAGCCATCCATTGCTGAGGAATGTTCCACACTTGAACCCAAAGCTCTATAGTCTGAAAATTGACTTCCTCAAGCTGTAGATGATCAGACCATTCTTTGAGAATTACATATTGATTGTTGAAAATCCACGTCTTGCCTTGCAGGACCTTCAACTTGTCGCCCGAATTACTAAACACAAATTGAAACAAATGGTTTCCTAGCTCCCTGATTTTAAAAGGATTTGAAATTGGCCAAATATCAAGTAGAGCAAGTCTAAGACCCATGAAGTTTACCCTTTTTTCACCAAAGATTCTCCCTATCAGACATCGAGAGCATTCATCTATGTTTCAACCGACATCGTCGACGAGTAGAGAGACAATACCTTGCTCTTCATTGGAAATGTCAAGGCTCTGCAACAATCGGCCACTTCGACCATCGGTTTAGAAAGTTTCCCTATGTCTATTTTTAGCTGAGCAAGGACCACAAGCTTATTGAAGTCCTGGACGAAATAGCCACAAATATGGCGAGAATGCAAAGATTATTAAAAAACAAAACATCAAATAAAAAAGAAGATTTTGAAAATTTGTTTGCTGCCGGAAGACTTTCTTGTAGTAGTTGATACCAAGATTCAAATAATAGATCCAAAAGAAAAAGAATGGGGATGAGACACACCTAAGAGCTGACTACTAAATCCAAAATCTTAAGGGTAGTAGCCGAAAAACTTGAGAGATCTAGAGAAGAGATGGAAGAGAGTGAGAGCTTTTTGAAATAGAGACGAGAGCCTAGGACTGATTCTTGAAATTGCTATGTACGTTTAAGAAGCCTAAGACGCAAGTCTAATGGGTAGAATAAAGAAGCTGAGGAGAGCAAATAGTGGTTTGAAGAAAGTTTTACTGACCCTAAGACGCAAATTAACTTTAAAGTTGAGTTAGGAACTAAGGCAGGAAGTCAACCCATTTTCCTGGGTAATACCACTTCTACCCGAGGGAGAGGATCAAACAATCACAAAAGGTGAGAAAAAACCAAGAGGGAGAGGAATTCATCCAACTCTTTCCTAGGGTTTCTTAGGGGTTAGAGTTTTACCTATCTTAATTCAAAAACCCTAAATTTATTTTAATTATTTTAGTATTTTATTTTTCCTAATTATAATAGAATTTTAGTAGGTTTAGCTACCCTAGTTGCTAGATTTTAGGAAATTAAAAATTATATTAGTGTAAGGATTTTTATGTCTTTCAATTCTAGTCAAGTATATTAGGGTTTAGTTGCCAAATCCTTGTGGCATCAAACCACTTATTCTAGTCCAATTATTAGAATTAAAGGGGCTGCTACTACTAATATAAATAAATACACCCCTTTATAGCTGAAATATAGAAGATATTAGATCAATAAAATTTTGTGAGGTTTTTTTCACAATGTAAGTTCTTGTGTTGAACTTAATTTTGAACTTATTAAGGTCTACCTTGTGGCGCTCTTTAACTTATCAACTTGTTAATTGATCCTAAACAAGTTGTGGTGTCTTCTACCCCATCAATTACCATCTTGTATGATTGATTATAGTTTAGAGGGTTAGGTATCTACAATTTTGCCTAGTTTGCTAGCCTTAACCAACCCACGCTTGTGGTTCCAACGGATCATATCTAGTTCAATTTGTGGTATTTCTGGACTTGTGGAACTTGGTCGTATTGGGAGGTCCTTGCTGGCCTTCAAGTGCGTATCATTTTCCCTTGAATATGAAAATCCTCCTAGATCTAATTTAGTACTCATTTGCATTGGGAATTTCTCATTTTTCATTTGCACCTAAATCCAACCTTTGGGTTCAAAGACAAGAATCACTGATACAGTACAGGGTCTCAAACTTTTCAAATTTTTGTCTTTGCTAAAAGCTCATCAACTTGCCTTTAAACCTCCTTCATCTCCTTAAGGTCAGCTCTATATGCAGGTTGATTTGGAGTTACAGTTTTAGGAATGAAGTCGATTTGATGTTCTATCCTTGAATAGGTGGTAATCCATATGGTAGTTTGTTGGGAAACACATATTGCTATTGCTGCGAAAAGGAAGAAATAGCAGTAGGAAAAGAAGAGTCAATATCATTAGTCGCTAAGCAAACTTCCTTGTATGTAAGTATAATAAGAAACTTACGATTAGAAATCACCCTATTTACATTTCTTAAACTCACATAGTGACCAAAGCAAGGTCAACTGGCTTGGGCTCTTGTTTAGGATCACTTTACTAGGGCAGGCATTCTCTCACAATCTAATTCTTCCTCGATCTCCTAGGTCCCATCTTCTCGTAGGGTCATAACCTTTTTATTAGTACATTAAGAGGCAATAAGTCCCTTACCAAGGCACTTGAAACTTGTGATGTTTCAATTTCTAACCGGCTTTTAGTTCTTTTTAGGCTTCTTAGCCAGTTTGGACGGTTTAGAACCCTCAAAGTTCTTGGAATCAACTTTTTCCTCCTCTAATTGGATTTCCAAGTCGACAAAGTGTTAGCCCATATTGGCAATGTCTGGGTTTAGTCCTTGCAAAACTTGGGCCATTGTCACATCGCGATCTTCCTCCACATTGGTTCTAATCATGGCCATCTCTATCTCATTGTAGCATTCATCTATAGATTTTGAGACTTGGCTAATTCCTTGCAACTTCCGATATAGTTCCCTATAATAATGTGCGAGAACAAATCTTTTCTTCGTTATTTTTTCCATCTCTTCTTATATATTAATTGGCTGATCTCCATATATTCTCTTTGTTTGTACAAGTTGATCCTACCACACCAGACATAGTTGGCAAACTCTACTATTGCCAACTTTACTTTCTTTTTTTCGAAGTAGTTGTAGCAAGACATGCTTGGCTTTCTTCTCGCACTCAAGATATGTCTCGAGATCACTTTTCCCATGGAAGGGTGGCATTTTCATTTTGATGTTTCTCAAGTTTCAGTCTTGGTTTTGAGTACCCCCTTTCCTTAGATTTGCTCTATTTTAGGCATTAGACTCTTCTTCTCTATAAGCTTCATTCCCTTCGAATATGGGATTATGGTGTGTTCGTTGAAATTGTGAAACTCCCTTCGAGCCTCCTTTGATGATCGTTTTTAAGGCTGTAAGTCTTTCTCAAGTCTATTTTAGGCATTAGACTCTTCATCTGTTCACTTGAAGCCTTTTGCTCAAGTTTTACTTTGGTGCTTCTACCATAGTTGTTCAAATGCTAGGCAAAAAGATGAAAAAAAATATGTCCTCACAATTTCTCTTTCCTCAATATGTTCCCAACCCACACTACTATCACCAGTGTATCATTTAAAATTGGTTTTTTCAATGATGAATATCACCCTTGTCTTTTTCTCTATCACAGGCAAAAGTTCTTATTCAAACCCAATTCAACAATTACCCTTGGTTAGACCAAAAAGCACTAATTAACTTACATAATTCCAAAGAAAATTTAGCACCAAAATTTATGTACAAGAGGCCAAAAGAATAATCAAGAATCAAAGAAAAGTCAGTAAGCAATTTCGGGAATAGGGATTTAGGGTAGGCAGAATTTTCCATGCTTAATGTAACAAAATCTAGCAAGAAAGTACTAAAATTGGCTAATTACTTTTGTTTTTTTTAAACGTAAAATGATAGTTGTATTGATATTTCCAAAAGAACTAACATAAACAATAATACCAAATGGTAATGATTGACTAAGCACTGTTAGCGAGTCTTAGGCAAAGAGTACGCTAGATCTAGCAGCTTACTCAACATATAAAGTCTAAGATACTTTCTATATAGTAGATGGTATAACAGTTAAAATCATAAAACAGTTACTCTATCAACTATATATTGTACTTTCTAAAAACCTTCTTACAATGAATTGGCTATCTCACACTCCTTAGCCTCTTGAAATTCCCTCCACTCAGAAAGAGCCAAATCCACATCTACTTTCTCCTCCCTCCATTTCTTTCAGAAAATCCAGAGATTCCTAGACTTCCAAATCATCCACAAGATAAATACTACAAGTTGTGTTTTAGCCTACCAGTTGCACCCCTTTATTCCCATTCACATCTGAAACCACTAATCCTGAAATGACTACTCTTGTGAATCAACATATTTTCACTGTACTGAGACAATTTTCCAAACTATCTTCGCACGCCTACAATAAAGTAAAACATGTGACAGAGCTTCATAATGCTCCCCACACATTTTGCATATAGGGTCTTTTTCCATGCCTCTCTTAATGCTTGGTCCTTGGTAGGTAAAATGCCATTCCAACAACTCCAAATAAAATGCTTGATTTTCCCTTTAATTCCCAGTCTACATGTTTTTCTCCAAATGCATCTCTGTACGCCCCTTGAATTGCTGCTCTTTGCTTTATTTGGATTTCTCATCTTCTCCCTTAGTATCACCTGGTAAGCTAATTTGACCGTGCAGCTTCCATCCTGATTTGGTTGCCAAATAAGCTTATCTCTACCCTCTCACTGATCTATTGGGATAGAACAAATTAACTCAGCTTCATATACGTTTAACACTTCCCTAATCAGCTGCCTATTCCAAGCTATCCTCTCTTGATTCATGAGTTGACTCACCCACATAACCTGATTTAAGTAAGATGGTTCTTGTACCATTTCCCTTCCTTTAATACCTGGAATCCAAGGGTGATCCCAGATTCTTATAGATTTGCCATATCTCACTTGAAATCTTGCCCCCATGGAGAAGGACATATCAGGCATTGAGACAGCTCTTCCACAACCAAGATGATTTTTTTTTCCGGAGCTCTCAATAACCCCTCTTTCAAGAAATACTTAGCCTTCATCACCTTACTCACTATTAGGTTGGGTTGTGTAACCAGTCTGCACAACTGCTTGGCTATCAAAGTGTCATTAAACAGCTAGATATCCTTAAAGCCAAGCCCTCCCTCCTCCTTGAGAATAGCTAAATCCTTTCACACTTTCCAATAAATTTTTGGCTTTCTTTCCAAATTATCTCCCCACCAAAAAGCCGTTGACCAAGTCTTGACAGACGTTGCTAGGGAGTTTGAAACAGCTCATGACATATGTTGGAAGAGCATCTATCACTGCTTTAATTAGAACCTCTTTTCCTACCCAGCTAAAAAATCGATTCTTCCACCATTGATTCGCTTCTGCACAGTCTTCATAACATAGCCAAAAACCTCCCTTTTAGTCCTTCCTATATGTATAGGGAGATCTAAATATTTAGCATTCTTCATTTCCTTGATCCCATCAAGTACTTGGCAAATTACATCTTTATGCTCTTTGGACATGTTGCGGTTGAAGAAAATTGAGGACTTTTCCAGGTTGACCAATTGTCCTGACATTCTGCAATACTTATCCAGTAAAACCTTAATCATTTTAGCTTGCTCTACATTTGTTTCACAAAACTAGAGTCATTCGCAAATAGTAAGTGAGTAATTAATGGTCCATTCCTACACACTTTCAAACCCCAATATGTCCCATGCACTCTCGCTTGTTTAATCATATTCGAAAGAGCTTCTGAAATAATTAAAAAAAAATAAGGCGAAATAGGATCCCCCTGTCTAATGCCCTATGTAGGTTCTATAAATCCACAATGTTTCTCATTGAGATTAAATGAGTAAGTAGACGAAATAATGCATTGCCTAATCTATTCTACAAAAATATAAGAAAACCCCATCTTTCTAAGAACTGAACACAAGAACTCCCATTCTACCCTGTCATAAACCTTAGCCATATCAAGTTTAAGTGCCATATACCCTTTATGCCCTTTTGTCTTTGAATATAGAGTGTGGATACATTCATGAGTAACAACCACATTATCTAAGATTTGTCTTCCTGGGATAAAAGCTGCTGGTTTTGGCTGATACATGATGAGAGACACGGTTTTGATCTATTAGCTAGGACTTTAGCTATTATTTTATATACAATGTTGCATAGACTACTAGGCCTATATTCTTTAATGGAATTCGGGTTCCTAACCTTCGGAATAAGGGTTATCAAAGTGTGATTCATTTGCTGGAGCATTTTCTTAAAAGAAAAGAAATCTTTAACAGCATTGCAAATATCCACTTTAACTATATCCCAATAAGAATGAAAGAAAAGATGAGACATACCATGAAGCCCAGGAGCTTTACTGGCCTTATTAGACTTTGATTCATGGTTTGGGTAATGGACAATGGGATACCTTGAAGACCTTCATGCAAAATAGGCGGATTTGACATGGTGAACAACTCTTTGTAGAAACCAAGAATTTCTTCCTTAACCTTCTCTTGACTTTCACATCTTCTACCATCTCCTTTAATCAGTTCCTCAATTGTATTCTGCGTCATTCGACTAACTGTACTTGCATGGAAGAACTTAATATTGTTATCACCTTCTTGAAGCCATTGGATTCTTGACTTCTATCTGCAATATTGTCCCTCTTCCTGATATGCTCAATTCAATTCACTCTTCAATAATCTTCATTCTTGCCAATATTTCCCCCTCCTTGATGTTGCAACAATTCCATCCTTCTTTTGATCTTCACAATTTTCGTAGCCGAATTAAATTCTGTCCTTTGGCTCAATTGTAGGAGAGCCATTCGACATTGTTTAATCCGTGAACAAATTTGATACAATGGAGTGCCCAATTGAGGTCTATCCCAAGCTTCCTTAATGATCACCTTAGTCTCATCCTTTTTAACCCATCTTTGATAAAAAAGGAACCTCTTTCTCCTTTGTTGCCATTTGGGATTTGTATCCATAAGTAACATTGAGTGATCTAAGGCTTGACACTCAATATGGGATACTTTTAATCTTGGATTTTCCACTATCCATTTAGGCGTCCCAAAAAACCTATCCAATCTTGCCTTTACAAATCCTTCTCCCTTTCTATTATTGGCCCAAGTAAATTTTCTCCCCATGAATCCCAGGTCACCCACTTCCATATTCCGAATAAAACTCCTAAAGGCAACAAAAATACTCTCTAGTCTAACTCTACCTCCCATTTTTTCCTCTTTTCAAACTAAATCATTAAAATCTCCTCCCATAAACCATCTATCTCCCCAATTATGTTTTTGTCTCTCCAAATACTCCATTGTTCTTCCCTAACCCTTATATTAGTGCTAGCATATATAAGAATTGCCCAAAAATTACTGTCATCCCCAGCCAATCTACATTCTAATTGAAAAGAAAAGCTAGTGGAAATAGCCTTGACAACTGTGATTTCTTTCGACCAATGTACCAACAATCCTCCTCGCACTTCATTTGGTTCCACAACTCTCCATCTATCTTGGAACTGTAATCTTCTACAAACGGATGCCACATACTTTCTTTTCTGCTTGACTTCTGAAAGAAATACTATATCAGGATGGTGGGATTTAATAAATCCCTCACTTGGGAAACTATAGAAGGTCTGCCCAAACCTCTACAATTCTACACACGTTTTCATAAATCCATTTGGGCCCAGTCTAAGCTAGATGCCCCCACCTTAACCACACTTGAATCGTATATCTGTTCATTTCTCAATTTTTTTTAACTCTTGACTCCACTTCCACTTCCCCACCCAAAGCTTTTTCTTGTACCTCCTATCTTCTTTTTCTTCTTCCAATTGAATTATCCTCCATTTTTGCCTTCAATATTTCAGCCCCCTTTTCTTTTTTATTCCCCAATCTCACCTATCAATTTTTTTTGTCTTTGCATTCTCCGAATTGAGCCACCCTCCATTAACTTAATATCCTTTATCTCATTGAACTCAGTCACCTTTAGCTTACGACCCTTTCCCTCACAAGATATTGGAACATTAACCAATTCCAATGCTATCGAATCAGCCTCTCCCCCATAAATCCCCAAAAAAATGAACATATTTTGCCTCCTTTTCGGTCACTCCTTGTTCCGCCTTCTCAATCATTTTTTCCTCCCTTATATTTTTTTTTCCTCCAATTACTTCTGTTGCTTACATCCTAAAGTTTCACCAACAAGGACCTTACCTTGCTCAAACGGATTCAACACCTTTATTTGTACTGGCTTTGCAAGAAGGGGTTTACAACAAGCGGTTTGCTCACTCGGATTCAGCACACTCTTGATAACAGGGGTAGATTCAATCATGGCCATGTCATGGATTCCTCCATTCTGAATTTTCTGCTTGACTTCATTGGGTTCCCCACTACATGCAGCTCCAGGATCACAAGAATGTAGCCTTTTGCCTTCATTTGATTTAACTTTCTCCTACCTTGAAAACAGACTTCCAGAGTTAGGACAGTTTGCTAGAGCCATCTGCACATTACATCTAATCCCATTCATCAACCACAAACCCGAACCTCCAGCTTGAAATAAAGGTGGCCTCTTCTCATTTTTTAACCTATCTTCCTCACCCCCCCTTCATTCCTTTCTTTTGTAGTCTCCCTCACTTATTTTTTGAAGCATTCTGCCCTTCCTCATTGGGCTCTACTCTTCCTAAAACCCTTCTCTCCCCCGCTTCCTCTCTATTCCTAATCCTTCCTGTAAATTGTGCTTTTATCCCAGCTGCCCTTAACTAGTCCCCCAATTGGCCTTCTTTCAAGTTGTGTTGGTAGCTATCTTTCCTTCTCACGGAGCATGCATGCTCTAAATGACCAACCCTCCCACAGTATTTGTAAAACAATGCTAGGTTCTCACACTTGAATGTAATCCAACATATTTGTCCTGGGAGTTTTAGTACAGTTCCACGCAGCAGTGGCTTGCTAAGATCCACCTTAACCAAAAGCCGAATGTGTCTCCCATTCTTGCTTCCCAAATCAAGCACTCACACATCCATTACTTGTTTGAAGAGGCTGCCACTTTTGATACCCGTTTTCCTAGTAACCCATTGGAAAGGAAGATCCCAGACTTGAATCCACATATCAACCAATTGAAAATTACTTGGACTAAGCTTCAGCTGCTCAGACCACTCTCTTAGGACAATATATTGGTTATCAAAAGTCCAACATTTGCCATAGAGAGCTCTGAATTTATCCTCTGTATTCTTGAAGACAAACTGGAAGTAGTTCTCTCATCACAAATGGCGGTCATATTCCTTCCAGCGTGTGCTTCAGGCTCGTGAAGTTCACTTTTTTGTCTCCAAAGATGTGGCCAACCAGACTTCTAGCCCCCTTCTCTGCGTTGGTTCGGACCCCCTCCTCCCCTACACTCCTTCTCCTTCTTCTTTGGATCAGTAGATTTTTTGAAGCAGCCCGTAACCTCTAGTGCACTGGAAGTACCACCGTTTTCCATTGCCAAAAACATTAAATCAGAAACCAATTTAGCCTGCAAAAGAAGAGGAAGCGCACAACAGAAAGGTATGGACAGAAGCTCAAGTCAAGAGCTTACACATTTACAATAATCCAGAAAATAGAAAAAAGAATATAGCTTTCAAACACCAACTTCAGCAGGTAAAGGAGCATAAAAAAACACAAAAAATACAGGCAAAATAGACATAGATCTTGCAATTAAAGGCCACAAGAGATTCAGATGAAAAGGATAAAAGGAAACAAGAATCGGCTGAGGGTGAAGAAAAACTGACTTCCTCCAGTTTGAAGGATATTCTCGGAAGGCAGAAAAAACAAATTCCTACTTTTAGCAATTTTACCTCCATAATTTTTACTTTATCATACCCTTTTACTAATATTACTACCCAAAAAGGACAACTCTACAACTAAAGGTACACTTAACACCTATATAGGACACAACATTCCTTTGATTGGTATGGTTGTTATAAAAATTAGTTCAAATCCCTTCTTAATTCGGATTCAAGAAATCAAATTAAGGACAAATTTGAATTAGGTTAGTATTGGAACTTAATTACAATTAAGAATTGAATTAAAATCCAAATTGGACTATGATTACAATTATTTTTGCAGGAAAATAAGGCTATACGTAGCTGGAATTAATTCCAATCCTCCTTGAATTTGGTTTGCAACAAGAAAACTTAGGAGACAACACAATTCCTTGTAGTACTAGAATTTCAATCAAAATTGGATTCAATTTAGGAATTTCAATGATTTTGATACAAGAACAGCCCTTTAATGTCCCATCTCTTCAAGAATCAACACTCAAAAAATACAAGATTGAAATAAAATTCAACAACAAGAAACAAGGATTTCAAGAACAAGAAAAAATCACGGACAATGTTGTTATTGCACACGAATGCATACACCACATTAAGAGCCTAAACAAATCAAGAAAAGGTTGCATGGCCTTGAAATTAGATATGTTAGTGGATATGTGCAGCCCACAAGAGGTATTAGACAAGGAGATTATAATCATCTCGAAGTTTTCATCGGAGTTTTGATCTCTTTTTTTGCGATGATTTCACTCTTTTGATCAAGGAGCAAAGGAGTTCTCGATACTTAGGTTGCCCTAGGTATATCGGCAATCAAAGAGAGAGTTCTTGCATATGTCATGCTTTAAACTTCTAATTGGGATTTGTAAAATCTTAGTGTGAGAGACAAGACATTTTTGTGCTTTAATGCAAACAATGGTCACAAAATTCAACGAAAGCCCGGTCAAGTATTCAATGATTCATTATTAGCTAAGCAATTATGGAGATTAATCCGGTTCCCAACTTTTTTCGAGCCGTAATGAATGAAAGCTATATCCCATAAGACAATTTAATGAATGCAACCATTAAAATTTGGGAGTCTCCATGGTTGGCAAATAGAATCGATTCAAGCCACTCCCCAAAGAACCCCCCTCGAGTCAGTTTGACAACATCTAAGAGTATGTGGAATAGAATAGGGAATCTAGGTGTCAAAGGTAAAAAAAACACTTTTTATGGCGCTGTTGGCATTTTTTTTTGCCAACTAAGCTAGAGTTGAAAAAGAAAATATCCTTTGGATGTTATGGAAAACAAGGAATCTCTGGCTCTTTGAGGGATAGCTAAATCGACCAAAGTGGTGGTAGATTTTTTTGAATGGGCAAGAATAGCAAGATATTTTCAAAGACTGTTTAGCTATTTACAAGACTTCACTTAACTAAGCATTCCTCTCATATTAGGGACATGTGCTCAAGAGGAGGATCAACAATAGAGTAGAGAGAGAGAAGAGAGACCCATGCACGGCATTGTGGTCCAAATTAACCTTTTATTCATCTCTCTGGTCCTTTTTGTCGCCTCTGCATTCCCTAGTTTGGAATTTTATTTTTTAGTTCCTACTTCCCTTTTGTATCCCCACAGGAGTTCTTATAGTTTTCTGTTTTTTTATTCCTGATAAGTTGTTGAATATTCTCTTTGGCTCTTGTTTGTTAAAATGCCTCAAAGGAATTTTAGGTGATAAAATGCTAGGCTAAGGACTTCATGGACTAGCATGTTGAAATATGATGGATTGTGTTTTGCTTGTTTGGATTGAATGGTGCAATCTAACACATTCTTGATTGCATCTTCAAACAACACAAAGTAGGAAAATGGATGGCAAATACAAAAGCAATGTACACTCTCTCAAATTAGGATTGCCTTGTACTATCCCCACTTAATGTTTTCAAGTAGTCTCTTTACTTGATCAATAGAACAAAGGTAAATAGGAAAAAAAAAAGAGAAAAAAAAGAAGAAGGAAAAAAGGAAAAAGAGAGAGAAAAAAAGAAAAAATTCAATATATAAAATAGGAAAAGAGGGAAGGATATATAAAAAAAATGAAAGGACAAGCACAAGAGAAATGCAGAACTTCAAGCACAAGAAAAAATGAAAGGACAAATGGTAAATGGTATGATTATTGTGTCTTTTTCTCATCCTTGTTATCTTATCATTTTCTTAATCTTCTAACCTGCTTTTCTATTTTTGGCTTCTTGCTCGGCCTTGGGTAGCTCTCATAGTAGTATATATACCATACCTCGGTGATGGAGTAATAGGTGCCACTCCATCTTCCCTCTTGTTTTCGAATGGTGGTTTATTAGTATAAACAAGATATTCCAAGATTGCAATTGATGTCCCAAGATATATTAGTCATTTAGTTGAAGTTAGCTACATCCACTATATCTCTCAACATCAATCTTTTGGCATTTTTTTTGTAATGAATTCATAGTCTCTAGTTTTAGACTAGTTTTTAGTGTTGTAACAAATGAGATAGTGGTCAAAAACCACTACCCCATTCTCCTCCTTGGCAATTCATTTAGACCAAGGAGATCATGTTGCCTTCATTGGCAATCTAATTGTACAATCCAATTTTCCAAAATCAATGGAATTTCTATCGTTTCAGAGAAAAAAAAAAGAACAAGAAAAAATAATTTTCTTAGCAGCACCCGAGATAGGCAACCACCAATTTGATAAGCCTTGCACTTTTATTCTTTTCCTTTCTGTTTTTTTTTTTAAATTTTTTATTTTTTTTATATATCACGATAGAATAAAATTCAAGGTGCAATTCAGACAATACAAGTTTGAGCAGAAAAGAAGTTTAGGCAGTCAAGGTTTCGGGCATAATTTTTTTTTTTTTTTTGTAGTGTCATGGTAGAACCAAAATTAAGGAGAAATTTGGGTAATGAGGAAATTAAAGCAGAACTGAAATTCCAAAAAAAAAAAACTTAAGTTTGGCAAAACACACTTTCGGCTGAACAAAAATTCTGCCAGAAGGAAATTTTGGACAACTAACAAGATGTGGCAAACTGAAAATTCAAAGATAATTTTGGACAGATTAATAATTAAGACAGAACAAAATGGAGACAAGGACAATTGGACAACAATTAAGATGCGCCAAAAACGAATTCAAGCAATGGATAGAAAATTATTTGGTCGTCAGGATCAATTTTTTAAAGGATAGTTTCGAACAATTATGACTTACATCAGACAAGAAAAAAAAAATTTTAAAGAATAGAAGTTGGAACAAGAATAACTTGGGCACAAGCAATTTTCTGGACGAAAGAATTATGTTTTAGCCAAGGAAAATTTATAATACTAAGACGTGATTACTTTGGCCAATACTATGAGTTTTCGACTACTAAAATACTTTGAACAAAGACAATTAGGACAAGTTTAAACACAAGATTAATTGTCAACAGAACAAAACTTAAGAAAATTTTAGACTGCAACAATTTATACGGTAGAAGAGACAATCAAATTAAAGGACTAGAAACTATTCAGACAAGGACAACTAGATTCTTCGACCAGAATTTTTTTTTCTTTTTGCAAAAAAAAAAAGTTTGGACGAAACAATTAAGATTTCGGCGAGACACACAATTTGATGAATTCAATTGGGCAGCAATGATTTCCGTCCGAGAATAAGATAAGCTAAGGACAAATACGGCAGAAACAAAGATACAATTGAAGAAAAAGATGCTTGGGTAGAATTAAACCTTTAGCAGAACAAAAATTATATTTGGATAGCAATGTTGTTTTAACAATAAAGGCACAGATAAACAAAAGAAATCAAGGAAAGAGTTGTGCTATCTCTTGCTCGGCTTCTCCTGTTGTGCCAGCGATTGACAGTGTAATTTAGGTGCGATTACATATATATATTTTTTTAAGCCGGAGTAAGAAAAAAAAGAATTAAGGGATTGCATTGTGCAATTTGTGCTTCTTCTTTTTTTGAACGTAGTATTATGTCCCTATTTATTAGAGTCTATGTTCATTTTTATTAGGATTTTGTCCTCCATCTTGGAGGTGTATGTACCTAGCTTGGGAGGAGGGAATATGGAGGTACAAGATAGCATCGAGAAAGGCATGGGCAAGAGTTAAGGACCAAAGTCTGCGTCCAGGGGTTCTTTTGCAGCTTGCAGTTTGAGATGCTCTAATACCGACAAGTTAGGATGTACAATAATCCAATTGCTATTAATATAACGTTTATCGTGCACCAACCAAAAATATAAATCTTTTGTGCAATATTTTTTATTTTTTATTTGTCAAATATTGTCGCACTTTCCTTTGTGGTTAAGATCAAAAACCGCAAAAAGCAATTAGTCTTTTTAGGCAATATCCTGTATAGTTTGCAACCGCAATGAAATTTCTGTCATTATTGTTAAAAAAAAAATTGAGGACAAGAAAATAAACAAAGTAGGAATGACAAGACACAAAGAAAAGCAATGAAAATACAAAAACGAGAAATAAGAAAAATAAACAATAAAGATATGAACAATTCAAGGTAATTGATGTAATACTAAAAAAATGATACACATGAAGGATAGCAGGGATATCCCAATACAACCAAGTTCCACAGGTCCACAACGTTATCGAGAATTGATCTAGATACATGATCCAAAAGTACCACAAGCACGATTTTGATTAACACTAGCAAACTAGATATAATAATAGCTACCTAACCCTCTAGACTATAATTAAATGTACAAGATAATAATATATAGGGGGAAAAGACACCATAACTAATTAAGGATTAATTAGCAAGTTGATAAATCAAACAGTACCACAAAGTGAACCTTTATAAACTCAAAATTACATTCAAGAAGAAGAACTTAAGTTGTAAGAAAAACAACACAGAATTTTATTTATCTAATTCTTGTAAATTTTTGGCTATAAAGGGATATTTGTAGGAGTAGTAGCAACCCTTTAAGTCCTACAGTTGGACAAGAATAAGTGGTTTGAGCCACAAGAATTTGATAACTAAACCCTAACTCATCTGGACTAAAATTGAAAGACATAAAACACTATAAGAAAAATGGGTTTCAGTGACGACAGGAATTTCGTCATTAAAAGGCACTTTTTCGTCACCAAAAACATTTAGTGATGAAAAAATGGTTCGTCACTTGGTCGTCACCAATGCTCCGTTACTAAAGGGTTTAGGCGACACAAAAAAAAAAATGTCGTCACTAAATGGGTGGCTTTAGTGACAAAACCAAGATGTGATGAAATTAGTGACAAAAAAAAGTCGTCACCAAAAGGGGGAAAAAGTCATCACTAAAAGATAAAAGTTATCACTAATTGCCCAAGGTTAGTGATGAAGTTTAGTGACGAAAAAAATTCGTCACTGAATTGTTTCGGTCAGCGGGCAGTTATGACGGTTTTGGTGACCGAAAAAAAAGTCGTCAGTAAAAGGTACCTCAGTCAACTCATTTCGTGACGAACTAGTGACGATATTTTTTGTCATCACCAAAATTTTAGTGACGAATGTTTGTCACCAAAAGTTTGTTGGCCAATGCAATTTGTGACGAAAAGAAAAAAATTGACGTGCTTTTCATTAGTGACGATAAAAATTCGTCACCAAAAGTTTGTTGACAAATGAAATTAGTGACAAAAAAATTTGTCACTAAATAGTGTTATTAGTGACAATTTTAACCAAAGATGTAACATAGTATATTTTAGCATTTTATCACCAATAACATCATTGTATTGATCGTCACATTATTTATCCTTGTAATACAAATATCATCGACGTAAAAATGTAATGAAAGCAATAATACTAATCATTCAACATTCAAAACCTATATGAATAAAGGCACGAAAGATAAACTTTTGCATTGCAAAAGACAACATTTTAATTTCCTAGCATACAAGAAAATAAAAGTCAAATATCCTAGTTGAACCATGAGAATAAAACATTATCCAAACATCTTACACTCCACAAAATAGTAATGTACTCATAATTCCCTTGGCATTCTAAAAGAAAAGAGGCAAAAGGAATGAAAAAGATCTTGACAACACCAACCAACTGGCCATTTGATTCCAGAGTATGTCTAAAATCTATGGATGCTTGGCTATGTGGTGGTGGATGTGTCACTATGATAAGAAAAGAAAAAACACTCAATGTTATAAATTCAATCCAATCCAATTGCAAATATGACTAACTATGGAAACAACACCCCATAACTATACATCTCAGACATAGTACAATTCATCGTAATGCATGATAATCATCATACTACATTTTCCACCAATCACATTTAACAGAAATGACCATGCAATCTATCACGTGACATAATACAAAACCAAAAATCGAAGATCATACTCATATACCAATCCTTTTAACTAGGAATCATTATGTGACATAATGTTTATTTCTCAGACAAATGTAGAAATGTGCCATGCATTGTTAATAATGATATGAAACCTATGAGTGTACATGCGTGAATGTATTAAGGGAACAACATCTTGTCGAGATAACAATTATATCTATAGAAGTAGCAACATCCTATAATTAGCAAATACTACGCACATAATACTGTGCACTTGGCAATTATCTCATCCTTCAATTGTTGTGGTTGGTTCTTCCAAGTTGTGCCATTGAATTTAGCAAATTGCCGTAGATATTTTAAAGATCCTCACTCCACTAAACTACTGCTCTATTAGCTGTGTATATCTTCATCAAAACAATGACTTAGTACAAGCAAGAAGCCAAAATGACAAATAACTTTCACTGGTAGCTATGAACAACATGCTCTATTACAGTTGTTCATGCTACAACCCATCTAATTACCTAACGTATAGCTTCTATCAAGGCTTCCTATACCTCCCTACACTTTCAACAACCAACAATAATCTATTTGGCTTCAGGCTCATAAACAAAGTCGGACAGATCCTTTCCCTTTGTTTCAAATGGGAGAAAAACAACAGCAAGTCCTGAAAGAGCTATCATTGTCAAAAATAAAATGACTACAGCTGTTAGATGGCAATCACTCACCAACCCGATGGCAACAAGAGGGCATATCATGCCACCAATTCTTCCAATTGAAGTTGTAAGGCCTACAACACTTGTTCGGATATCAGTTGGATATACCTGGAAATGGTAGAACAATGAAACATATAATTACTAAGAAAACTCATAAGATCTATTGAGGTCTTTTGACATATTCTCATCTATTTCCATCTATAAATTTGAGAGATAGACCTATATGAGAGAAGATACACATAACCACCAAAATGCAATGTTATTATCCAGAGCTTTACACAGAGATGCAATGAATTTGGCTTCCATGAAGTTATTTCAGAGAAAATGTAATTTTTTTTCCCTTAAAATATCTATAGACATAAAATGTCCAAAATACTAGCTCAAATTCATTGGTCTTCTATTCCTTTTTTACCTTTGCAATGCCCCAAATACAGGGAAAATAATAATTCTATTTTCATTACCCCAACAAACAAAACCTTTGTACATACGCTATGTTGATCTAAAATATTTCATTAGCACAAAAGATAGGAAATTATATTGGACACTTTAAAACGCTTATAATTAGAACCAAAAGCCAACCAATTACAAATTAATACTACTTCCATCAATGTAAGGAGAGAAGTTGCACTTGCCTCTGAAATCCGAACAACAAAGGGAAAAACCGTCTCCAATCCAAGGATATAATGTGAGGGGGCGACGGCGGATCTTCTCCTCTAGGAGGACCGCTTTCCAATGCAAAGTGGATAGAAAACAACCGAGTAGATGCAACAGAAAAGGTTGCTAGGGCCTAGAGAACCAAAGACCAAATTAACTTACAATAATGATATTTTATTGCTGCCTTTTGTCCATTTGGAATCTAAACATATTTAATATTTGACACCCAAATTTAAGAATATACAATGACAAAAATATCCAAGATCTGCTGCATATTTGCTATTTTTGCAAATTCCTAAACTGTAAATTCCATACAAATTTTCAAAAAACTACTAATTGATGAAGGAAGTGATGCTAGTCTTCAATACCTATACAATTCCAGAGTATACAAAGAAAAGGCAAGCCAAGAATATGTTCACAACAAATAAAATAAAATTTGCAACAGGCCAAGCCAACGGTGAATGAAGACTGACTTGATGAAAATAGTGCCAATAGTGGGAAAAGGCCATTCAAAATATTCCAGAAAAAATTCAAAAAAAGAAAACAATTGCCATTACATTCTAAAGAAACAGTCCAAAAATTGCAAGAAAAATTCCAGAAAACACAATCACCATTACATTCTAAAGAAACAGTCAAAAAATTGCAAAACAAGTTCTAGAGAAACTAGTCTAGAAAAACAGCAGGAAAAGGCCAGTCAAAATATTCCAAAAAAATTTCCAAAAAACAAATCGCCATTACATAATGAGGAAACAGTCCAACAATTGCTGAAAAAATTCCAAAAAAACACAGTAACCATTACATTCTAAAGAAATAGTCCAAAAATTGTAGAACAAATTCTAGAAAAACCAGCCCAGACCATTCAAAATATTCCAAAAAAAAAAATCGCCATTACATTATGAGGAAACAGTCCAAAAATTGCAGAAAAAATTCCAAAAAAAACTAGTCTAGAAAAAATAGCAGGAAAAGGCCAGTCTAAATATTCAAAAAAAAAACAGTTGCCATTACATTCTGAGAAAACAGTCCAAAAATTGTAGAACAAATTCCAGAAAAAAGCAATCACCATTACATTCTAAAGAAACTGTCCAAAAATTGTAAAACAAATTCCAAAAAAACCAGTCCAAAAAAAAAAAGAGGGAAAAGCCTAGTCAAAATATTCTAGAAAAAATTCTAAAAAAAAAACATTCGCCATTACATTATGAAAAAATAATCCAAAAATTGCAAAAACAAATTGCAGAAAAACACAATCACCATTACCTTCTAAAGATCCATTTCAAGAACAACAATGAACCCATAAATTGGAAATAGCCCAACAAGAGTTTCAACCAACAATTAATGGAAACGGAAATGAGCTGTCACTTCTCAAGCTCAACCGCGAAAGATCTAAGAAATTATGGGGAAGGCTGAGGAGAAACTAGCAAGAAATTGTGAAGGGAACAACCGGATGACTATATCAGCAATTTTGGTGGTTCTGATAGAAGCTTGAGGGGACAACGTAGGAGAGAAGAGAACGACCAGTGACCAAATAGCAGCAATTCTGCTTCTATAGGGAGCTGCTGCTGGAGGGGGGCGGTTGGCTGGCTGATTGAGAAAGAATTGTTAGGGCAAAGATGTTGTGAAGGGCGGAGAAGTGATGGGGAGTGAAGTCTGATTTTCAGTACTATTGCTAGACTGAAATTTTGTTTAAGTGTAAAGTTTGGGCAGAGAATGTTGCAAAGTTTGTGCCTCCTATTTTTTAAGATCCCGCTTTTCCCTCCTAACTAAATTTATTTTCCCTCGTTTTTTTTAAGCATTTAAACTTTTCATTTAAATACTAATTATTAAAAAATTTACTTTGTTTTTACCAGTAATCAATTTTTTAATTCATAATACTATGTTAGTTTAATAAAATTCTGATTTGAATTTTTTTAACCGTTAAATTTTAAAATCCTAATTAGTTATTAAATGGCTAAAGTCAATTTTTTTAAAAATAATTTATCAAAAAAAATAATATTTATATTTTCATGTTGAGATTGAAAAAATTATGTATATTACAAGCATGTGTATATATGTAGTAAAAGTAATTATACTTTGTAATAATTACTTTTATTATAACTACATAACCATATAACTACTATATATATGTATTAACTACTTATACTATAGATTTTAGTCCTAACTATATATATGTGTGTGTGTGTGTGTGTGTGTGTGTGTGTGCGTGTGTGTGTGTGTGTGAGTGTGTGTGTGTATATATATATACTCCCTCTGTCCAAAAAAAAAAAAAAAGCTCAGTTTCTAAACAAATTTTTGTCTCAATACATAATCGAGTTTCAAAAGTCAAAACTGATTTTTCAACAAAATATCCAAAATACTCTTAATGAGATAGATTACATTAAAGGGTATATTAATTGTATAAGTATTTACTACTTTTGCTATATATTATATGTCTAACTAGATATGTCTGTGTATTAATCACTACTTGTGTTATAATATTACATTAGTGGCTATAATTAGTTTGAAACTATATATTTTTTTATTCCTAATTTTTTTTTATAAAGAAATATAGTTCGTAATAAATATCAAAACTTTTGATTACCATTAATCAATATTTTATTTTAATACTAACAAAAATTATGTGTGCCAATTCATAAACATCAAGGTGTTCTAGTATAATTATTTGGAAACCATAACATAAATAAGCTAATGAATCTCAGCCCAATGAAGAATGTGCTTAGTGCAATTGTTATTCTTGACCAAAAAAGCCAACTAGTACTAACCAATGGTGTATGGAAATACAAAAAAGACTATGCGAATTAATTACAATTATATGGACAAATAAAAATGTTAGGATGTCCTAGTACAATTATTTGAAACTAGGAGCTATAATAATGGGAAGCTAAGTTTGGTATAAGGAAAAATATACTTAGCCCAATCATTATTCTTAGCCAAAGAAATTCAATTATAATTAATTGATAGTGTATCTAAAAATGATTCCATACTTGAAGACTCCATACTTTAGATATAGAGGTATGAATTAAAAGAATATAACTATTAGGGTAACCTAGTACAATTTTTAGAAATTAAGAGCAAAAGTATAAGTAATCTAAGTTTTGCGTAAAGAAAAATATGCTTAATCCAATCATTATTCTTAGCCAAAGAAATACAATCATAATTAATTGATAGTGTATCTAAAAAAATCTTCTATGCTTGGAGTAAAATAATGTAGGCAAATTCAAATATATTAGGGTGTCTTAGTACAATTATTAAAAATTAAAAGACATAAATTTAAAAAGTTAAGTATAATTTTTTTTGTCTTGTATTAGTTTCTTGCATTATATTACTTAATAATGTATTGTAATACTAATAAACTGTGTGATTGAAGTACAAGTATGTGAACAAATTTTATCTATTAGGGTGTCTTAGTACAATTATTAGAACTTCATAATTATAATACAAGCAAACTAAGTTTGGCATAAGGAGGAGTATGCTTAGTTCAGTCATTATTCTTAGCCAAAAAAATCCAATTATAAGTAGGAGATAGTGTATCTAAAAATACTCTATTCTTAACGTCAAATAATGTAGGCAAATTCATATATGTTTAGGTGTCTTAGTGTAATTATTAGAAAGTAATAATTATAAATTTAAAAAGATAACTTTGGCCCAATTAATAATTTACATAACCCAATCATTATCCTTAACCAAAATAAGTCCAACCATTATATAAGTTATGGCCCAATGAATTTAGCCAAAAATATTTTATATAGTCTATCCAAAGTCAATCAGATTAACACATATATTTTTCTTAAACTTTACAATATTCAGTTTTATTATACACTAAAATAAATATTTTATATCACTATACTTAACAATATTATACACTAAAACTATATATGTATAAAAATATGAATTAAAAGATTGTAACTATTTTCATTTTTATTGTCACTATTTATTAATTAAATTTTCCTTTGAACAAGAAAAATCATTTTTATAGCACACTAACAAAAAAAAAACTCTATTTTTTTATTAATGATATTTCACATACATCCATATAATTAAGAATTTAATTAAGAACCATATATAAGTAGTGTAAGTTTAAATGTAATAAGAAATTAGTGACGACAAACAATCGTCACTAAAAGACAGTCACATTGGTGACGATAAATATCGTCACTAAAAGACATTTAAATTGGTGACAACAAAAATTTCATCACCAATCAATAAAATTTATTATTTTAGTGACGAGAATGAATGTTGTCACTAATTTCTCGTCAATAATTGTGACCATTTTGGTAGGAAAGCTTCCCGCCATGCTCTTTAGTGACGACTTCTAGTGACTCATCACTAAAGTTAGGGAGCAGACGAAAAATTGGTGATTATAAAATTTTTGGTCACTAATGGGTTGGTGACGATATTTTTTTTTCATCACCAGGTATTCCGTTACTAAAAGCCAATTTTCTTGTAGTGAAAATTTGAATACTATTGTAATTTTCGGCCAACCCTATAATTTAGGATATAAGTGGTGGCTGAACTAAATAAATATCCTATTAAAACTATGAAAAATGAAAACACCAAAATAATTGAAATAATTTAGAGTTTTTCAACTAGGGTAAAGTTAAACCCTAAACCTTAAGAAACCTTAGAAAACCCTAATATAAATCTTAGGGCATTTTAGATCTTCTAATTTAAAATGTACCTATCTAATTACGTAAAAGATTTCAATATTGGCCTATGATTGACAACTTGAAGAATATTTATGATACTTGGCTCGTAATTGTCGAGTTTGGCAATCTCCTTGATTTGGACTTCTTGAATAAAGCCATTTAAATTTTCTTTTAGTTTCTTAACTTGAAATCTAGTCATTGGATCATGGATGTTGTTTAGTGGATCTTTGGATGTCAAACTCGAACCACTTTGAGTCTTGATCTTAGCTACTTTCTCGTCCAACTCCTTAGTTCAGTTAGCTCAGTTATTTCCCATTTGATCTTGTGCACTTGAGTCCTTATCATTCCCAAAAAACCCTATGGTCTTTTTGTGCCTTAGACTCATATGCAGTACTAAGGATATTATTGCCATTTGGCAAATCTGTAAATGATAATATTTTGGGAAGTAAATACAACTACCATTTTAAGAAAAAAAAACGTTATAGGTAATCTCATTCAAATTTTTAGATCATGTGCATCTAATTCATCAAGTTTAGTAGGTTAACTTCATGCACCTTCTCATCAACTAGAGAAGTTATTAGATCATCATTATCATCAAAATCACATTAGAAGGAAGTAACAACATCATTCACACAATAATCAACATTATTAACATTAAAACATGAAATTATAGGTTTTGAAAGCTGCATAAGCTCATAAAATGTTACCTTTTTGTTTTTGATTTCAGAGCTGACCATTTTGCTCTTAACTCCAATAATTGCTTCACCGATTATCAAAAACAGAGGTCAAAGAATGATTGGAACCTCTTTGTCCTCTTCCATGTCCATGATGATGAAATCAACCAGAACGATAAGCTTGTCCACTTTGAATAACACATCTTCAATTCCAATTGGATGAACAAATTATCTCTATCTGCCAATTGAAGTGTGATTTGCATTGACTTTGCTTTATCACTTATCCCAATGCCCCTAATAATGGATAAAGGGATAAAATTTATCCTTGCTCCCAAGTCACATATAGCCTTATCAAAATGCTCGAACCTAATCTCACAAGGAATAGTATAACTACTGGAATCCTTAAGTTTAGGGGAAAAGTCATTCCTTATCAAGCAAATACAATTCTCACTCAAGGAGACCACATGCTCTTTTGGAATATTTTCTTTATTTGAAAGAATGTCTTTCATGTACTTGGAATATTTTGAGGCATTTGTGATCAATTCAAGTAGTGAGACATTGACATGAAGTTCTTTGAAGATTCAATTCTATCTTAATCCTTATCCACATCAGGCTTCTTGGAAGGTCTAAGGGGAAAAGGAGGGGGAGGAGGAGCAAGGTATGAAAACTTACAAGGCAAAAATGGTCCTTTTTTTACCTTTTTGGATGCATTAGATTTGAATTGTACCTCCATTAGTTCCTCATTCTTAGCCTTATTAACTTGCTCTTCATCTTGTTTCATCTTTTTGGACTTTCCTTTTTCAAGTTTAGCCTTTTGTTTTCCCACTACAAGCTTGCCACTTCTGAGTGTAATGGCATTGCATTGTTCCTTCCCATTTGGACCAAGGATGGGAAGGGCACTTTATAGGTGATTATACCGTGCTTGAGCGAATTGTCCAGTTTAGACCTCTATATTCCTCAAAGTAGCATCACTAAGGATGACCTTCGTACTATACTCTTCAAGGACTTTGTGATGTTTTTCTCTTATTTATCACTTTACTACTTTGTTTCATCTATAAACTTGAGAAGAGTGTCCTCCACGAATGATTTCCTCTGCTCTTGCATCAGTTTTTGCCCTTGAAATCTTGGTGCAAATTAGGTCTTACTTGGGCATTTGAAGAAAAAGAAGAGCCTCCTTGGTTATCATTCCTCGAATTGCTATCTTGTTCCCCCCAATTAGTGTTAAAGTCCCTTGGTTATAATTCTTTGGTTCTCCCGTGAACCATTGTAAAATACTTTTAATTCAAGGCCATCTTCCATGCCATGATTGGGCCATTTCCTCATCAATTCTTAAAATTCTCCCAAGCTTGCCCAAAAGACTCTTCCTTATGTTGTCTAAATTGATATATATTCATACAAAACTTATCAATTTTAAATGGGGGAAAGTTTTGAGTGAGAAATTGTTTCCCCATCTCCTCAAAGGTAGATATAGAAGCTGCTAAAATAGAGTCATACCATGACATAGTTTGGCCCATTAGATTGAAAAGGAACAAAATTCTTCTAATTGCATCCCGAGGAACCCTATTCAACTTGAAAGTGTTACAAAGAGTAAGGAAGGCCTTAATGTGCATTAGGGTTTTCATTGTCAAACCCTTAAAAGATTGCTCCTTGTTGGATGATGCTTATGTGTTGAGAAGGAACTTGGTACCTTTTAATCTCCTTATAAAATCCATGAAATTATTGACCTGTTCCTCAGAATACTCCCCAAATAACCTTGCCCTTATTTTTCTTTTGTCCACCATTCTTTGTGTTTCTAAATCCCTTCTTGTTGCCTTAAATTCCTTTCAAGCTCCAAATCAAAATCAATGTCCACTTAACCTTGAGGTCTTGTTCTTGGACTAAATAAGAAGAAACCAAATAAAACAAAAAAAATATCTACAAAAGAAACAAAAGACTAAAAAATAAGCTACACAAGATATTCATCTCTACTCTAGAAAATTTAACAAAGCTAATCAAATAAGGCAAAGTACTAAACACTTGAAGTAAAGCAAACATCTCCAACAACAGTGCTAAAACCTTGATGCAGCGTGGATTCAAATATAAAATGCAGCACAAATACCACAATTAATCAAATAATAAAGCCTAAATTTACACCACTAAGGGCAAGTTCATGCTTGTTGTTGCATTATAGAAGTAGGTTTGATCCCTCAAAGATATTATTACTTTGAGGGGTTTATTCTTTACCTGAAAGTTAGGGAGAAATTGAATAATTAAGAACTACAATGTTACTCAATTAAAGTAGAGAAAATTGAGTAAACTTAAAAATAGAAAAATAAGGAAAATTTAGAGAAAATTGAGTAAACTTAAAAATAGAAAAATAAGGAAAATTTAAAATTTCAATTTAACCTAAAATTTGGAACCAAAAATGATGGATTAATCCATAGAAAGTGATTAGGGTTGTTTCTATTTGTGTGATTTAACTATGAGATCATACATTTAAAGAGACAATTATCTTTTTTACTCTAACTTCTATTATTTATTCCTAGAATGGCATGATATGGTCCATATTTCTAATCAAATATACCATTTAATGAAACACAGTGATAATATCAAGCCTGCCAATTCCGCTTACATATTCCTGTGTAGGGGTATTATAGTTCTAATAACAAAGGTCTAAATTTAATATACATTGAACAATCAACACAAGCACTAATTCACATAATTTATGAGACCAACATAATTTGCATGATTTTCAAATGAAAACTTGCTATTAGATATAAACTTGCATTACCCATAACATAAATCAATACAAAAAGGACAAGCATCAACAACCCAAAATCAAAATTTAGAGATTACAAAAGTCTAGCCACAAATAATTATAAAAAGAACCACAAAATTAGAGAAATTAAACATAAGATTCAAATTTTAAAGTATAGGTAACTCCCTTTTTACAACAGAAACTAGCCCACATTTAATTTCAACCCAAGCTCCAATTTCCTCCAAAGATTGCATCTTTTCTCTCTAAACTTTCAAGGACCCTATGGTAGAAGATTCTTGTGGTGGCTAACCTCCCTTTTCAATTCTTGGGTTCTCTCTTGTAGTATTAAAGTATATATAGAGTGCTCTCCATATCATCAAAAATCTCCTCATTTGGCTTTGTAAAAGAGGAGATATACTTTGTTGAAGTGATTAGGGTTATCTAGATTAAAGTAGAGAAAACTGAGTAAAATTAACAATAAAAAACAATAAAAACTTAAAATTTTAATTAAATTTAAAATTTGGAGTCAAGAATGATGGGTTAATCCCTAAGTGATTGGCATTGTTTCTATTTCTGCCTAATTGTATGATTTAGCTATAGGATCAAGCATTAGGGAATTGTCTTTTTCACTCTAATTTCTATTCCTAGTATTAGAATAGAATGATATAGGTCATTTTCCTAGTCTAATACACCATTTAGTAAAGTATTAGAACTTATCAACGCCCCTAGCATACTATGGTTCCAATAGCAAAGGTCCAAATTTAGTAAAGATCAAATGATCAAAACATGAAAAACAAGCATCAATACATACAACTCATGAGGCCTATATAGATTGTCCCAATTCTTAAATGAAAACTTGCTATGGAAATTAATATGCATTATCCATAATATAAATCAACACAATAAGAAAAAAATCAACAACGCATCATCAATGCTTAGAGATTATAAGAGTTTAGCCATACATAGCAATGAAAAGACACCAAATTGAATAAATAAAACATAAGGTTAAAGTTTAAAGTGAAAAAAGACTCCTATTTGCAAGAAAAAACTTAGCATAACACTTAATTTTCAACCCAAGATCAATTTCTTCTAAAATGGAGTCTTTTCTCTACAAATTCACTAGTAACCTTATGCTAAAAATAATTTTTTTTTTACAAAACCCTAGAACTCTTGTGAAGGGTTACGGTTCCAAATTTTTCTAAAGTCTAAGCACTTGCTTCCCATTTGTAGATTCAAGCATTATCTCCCTCCAAGTTGCACCATTGATAAAGTTTTCTCGAATTTGGCACTTTTTTTATGATATTCTTATGCCTCTAGAATGGTTTTATCTGCAAAATGTTAAATCTTAAACTTCATGATGTAAACATAAAGGCAGGATCTTTGAATAAATAATTTATCACAAACTATTAAGTCATAAGGATTGTGTACTTGATGCGGAAGACATAATCATTGAGAAGAGATTGAGAAACACCACCTCTTGCCGTCAAAATTGGTTTCTCTCCCTTCACCCTTCTTTTTGTCACAGACTATTTTGATGGAGAACATTTTGTGTTTGGTGTCTGTAACCCTAATGGGCAAAGAGAGGACCAATTTATATATCCCTAACTTTAATTTGGTACGTCCATCAAGTACCCAAATAAACAGTTAAGATTTGTTCCACTATTAAATAGGTAGTAGGAACCAATTAGGAAACTGTAATTAAGCCCAACAATTCGGACCACATTCTAACATTCTCCCACTTGGCTCGATACTTCAACTTTAATTTAATAGTGTAACATTAAGGGCGCAAAAACAAATCTCTTGAATATCTTCATAATTTATCTCAACATAATAAATCACATAATGTGGGTTATAGTGGTCATACACTTTAACATTGCATACTCCCTTACACACACCACTACACCAGGAATTTATCATATCAGGTATCATAAGTGATATATAAATATCATAAAGGTCCACAATAATGTCTTATAGACACATTTATTTCTTGTTTTAATAACATTATGTGTACATAATCATGATAAACAAGAAAACATTTGCCAATATGTCAGAAACATTTTATTGAGCTCAAGAGTGTTAAAACATCATTAAAGGTAGTCATCAATACAACCAAGACCCATTCTTTGAACATGTTCTGTAAATGTCTTTGGTTATAAGCCTTTCGTTAAAGGATCTGCAATAATGAGATCCATCCTAATATGTTCAATACACACTCTTTGTTTCTAAACTTCCACCTTTACGGCAAAATATTTCAACTCCATATGTTTAGCACCTCTAGAGTACTTATCATTCTTGGAGAAGAAAACTACTGCATAATTATTACAATAAATTTTCAGCGGTTTAGTAATGGTGTTGACAACCCTACACCCTGAAATAAAGTTCCACAGCTATAATGCATGGATTGTAGCCTCAAAATAAGCTACAAATTTTGCTTCATAATGGATGAAGCAATGACAGCTTGTTTGGCATTTTTTCATAAAATTGCTCATTTTGCTAGAAGAAACAAATAACCAAACGTTGACTTTCTACTGTCAATGCATCTAGCAAAATCTGAATCTAAGTATCCAATCACTTCTAACGGATTAGACCTTCTATACATGAGCACATAATCCTTTTGTTCCTTGAAGGTATTTTAATACTTTCTCTGCAACTTTTCAATAGTCCATACTAGGATTATTTTGATATTTGCCCAGCATTCCGACCGCGAAACTTATATATGGTTTTGTGCATGTTTGGAAATACATCAAACTACCAACAACAGAAGCATGTGGAATAGATTTCATTTCTTTATGTTCCACATCATTTTTTGGACATTGCATAAGACTAAATTTGTCGTCCTTTTGTTTTTGGACAACTCCTACAGAACACATGTTCATATTAAATATTTTAAGAATTCTTTCGATATATTCTGATAAGGTGGATCCTAACTCATCCTGAAAACCATGGTTGCCAAGTGAGGTTTGACCCCCTAAAACCAACTACAACCCAAACCCTCGGAAATGTAGATGAGGCCCCCCCTACCCCCCACACATCATCCCCCCCCCCCCCCCCACATCACATCCCCCCCCCCCCCCCACACATCATTTTTCCCACCCCTTCAAAGTAGTGCAGAGACGCAGATCCGCCTCACGACGAGAGAGAGAGAACCTGACAGCATGCAAACAAAACCTTGTACATGTACAAAAAAAACCTTTGTACACCAGACACAAAAACACGCACGACGCGCCACACGCAGTGAGATATGGATGGCTCGATATATAAGGTGGATATCCAATCATCCCTCTCCCCCAACCATAATGGTTGCCAGAACTTTGACAAAACTAACTTATAAACAACCCCTCACTCCAAGAAGAACAGGCCCCCCCCCCCCCCCCACACACACACCCACCCCCCATCCCCAACCATCATCCACACCCCCCCCCACATCATATTCTTTCTGAGACAATCCTACCAGTCCTTGTGATCTATCTTGGAATATTGAAATTCTTATCACAAAGGGTGCCTCTCCCATATCTTTCATTTCAAAATTCTTAGAGAGAAATTCTTTAGTCTTATGCAACATGCCTAAATCATTAGCAGCAAGTAGATTATCATCAACATATAGAACTAGAAATACAAACTTACTCCCACTAATCTTTTGATAAATACACCGATCAACAGTGTTTTCTGAAAAACCAAAAGATGTTATAGTATCATTAAACTTAATATACGATTGTCGGGAAGCTTGTTTAAGTCCATATATTGACTTCTTAAGTTTACACACCATGTGACCCTTTCCTTCTATGGAAAAACTTTCAAGTTGATCCATATAAACTTCCTCCTCAAGATTTCTCTCAGAAAAGCAGTTTACACATCCATTTAACGTAACTCTAAATTATATTGAGCCACTAATGCCATAATTATTTTCAATGAGTCTTTCTTTGAGACAGGTGAAAAAGTTTCTTTATAATCAACGCCATCCTTTTGAGTATAACCCCGGCAATAAGTCTGGCTTTATATCGTTCAATATTGACATTTGAGTCATGTTTGGTCTTAAAGATCCATTTGCATCTGATTCGTTTAGATCTTTCTGGTAAATCAACTTCCCAAATTTTGTTTTATGCCATTGAGTTCAACTCATCTTTCATGGCATCAATCCATTTATCGAACTTATCACCTTTTATAGCTTATGGAAACGAAATAGGATCCTCATAAATACCATAACCAAATTCTGACTCTTGCAAATAAACCACATAGTCATCAGGAATAGTTGACCTTTTTTAAGTCTATTCAAAGCTACTCCATGTGGTTCATTAATGTCAGTTGGTTGTAATTTAGTTTCTTCATAAGGTGCTGCTTCATTCAAATACTGCCCAGAATCATTTTGCTCTTTTAACACTGGGTTAATATTTGATGAAGATATGGATGTTCGAACATTTATGGGTGATGGAACATTAACCCTTACTTCATTAATATCCACAATATATTTTTCAGCACTCCCTCTAACTTCCCCATTTTCAATAAATTTGGCATTAGCAGTTTCATCAATTTTTTGACTATGGTTTGGATAATAAAACCTATACCCTTTAGATTTCTCTGGGTAACCAATAAAGTAACCACTAATAGTTCGAGAATCTAATTTCCTTTTATGTGGATTATAAACTCGTGCTTTTGCTAGGCAACCCCAGACATGCAAGTGCCTCAAACTAGGTTTTCTTCCAATTCATAACTCGAAAGGAGTTTTAGGAACTACCTTACTAGGAATCCTATTTAGCAAATACACAGCAGTTTTTAATGCATGCATCCACAATATTTTGGATAATGAGGAATTACTCATCATACTCTTAACCATGTCCATTAATGTCCTATCACGCATTTCCACTACACCATTTTGTTGTGATGTGCCTGGCATAGTATACTGTACACATATGCCATATTTTTCGAGGAACTTTGCAAATGAACTTGGATATTGTCCTGATTCATCATATTTTTTCATAATACTCACCACCTCTATTAGACTGTACAGTTTTCACTTTTCTATCTAATTGCCTTTCAACCTCCTTTATAAACACCTTAAGGGCATTTACAGCATGAGATTTTTCATTAAGCAAATAGATATATCCATAACGTGAAAAATCATCTATAAATGTGATAAAGTGCTTTTCTCCACCAATGGATGGAGCATCAAAAGATCTACATATATCAGTGTGTATAATTTCAAGAAGTTGAGTACTTCTTGTGGCTCTTTTCTTGCTATGTTTGGTTTGCTTTCCCTTAATGCAATCCACACATATGCCAAGATCAATAAATCTAAATTTGGAAGAATTTCATTCTTTACCAATCTTTCTAGTATTTCTTTGGATACATGACCCAAATGCTTATGCCACAAGTAAGTGGGATTATCAGTCATCATGTTACGTTTAATTCCAATATTATGATAAATAGTAAATAGAGATTCTGAAAAATTGACATCAAATTTCAATTTATATAAACTATCCATAAGCATTTCAGAACCAATAATGGAATTATGTTTATATAAATTAAAACAACCATGTCCAAACTTAAGAGTAAACGCACTTTCATCAAGTTTTGAAACAAAAACCAAGTTCTAGAAATTGAAGGTAGATAGAAAGTTTGCATTAGATCTAAGTGGTAACCAGTATTTAACACTAAACGATAAGTCCCTATGCCTTCAATTGGGACCTTCTTACAGTTTCCCATGAATAAAAAAACTCTTAGTTGGGTTTATAGTTTGGATAGTAAGGAATCGCTTTCTTAAATTGGAAACATGAGTTGTAGCACCAGAATCAAGCCACCAAGTATTTGAAAGAACATTAATTAAGTTTAGTTTGGAACATACAAAAAGGTTAGATGTACCTTTCTTTTCGAACCAAGCTTTACATTTCAAACAATCTTTCAGATAATGTCATTCTATCTTATAGAAGTGACACTTATCTGTTTTTCATTCCTTCTTATCATCATCAGTAGAAACCATAGTTATCAAAATCACGATCCGGATCGTAGAATCACACGATTCTACCATCCAAATATGCAAAATCGATTCTAGATCGTATAGAATCATTTACTACAGAGAATCATTAGTAGAATCGGTAGAATCGGTCAGAATCATTAGTAGAATCGTTAACAGAATCATTTTTTTTCTTTTTTTTTGAACTGAAACACATTGTGCCATTTTTCTTTTTTTTTAGCTAGTGCTATTATTATTTTGTGTAAAATGTGGTTGAATGATTGAATGATTGAATGATAAATATTGTTGTTAAACAGGATTTGGACAAAATTCAGAATGCATATACATCGAATATTTTATAATGTTGATTTTTTAAAATTTAACACATGTACACAACTTATTTTTGTGAAAAAATTAGTGTAGGTGATAAAATATGAATAATTATAATTATTTTGGTCATTTTTTGTAGAATCTTATGATTCTACAATCTGATCTCACCGATCCGATTCTACTACCCCAAATCAATTCTATGTAGAATCCCAATTCTACAAATTATGGTAGTAACCTGTGTCACTTAGCAAGTACTTTTTCTTAAATTTCTTGGTTTTTGACTTATGAATCTTACTAGCTCCTTGACCTACAAGGTTAACAAAATGAACTCCTTGATTCTTTAGTCTCGTTTCCTCTTGAATTAACATACTAGACAATTCATTAATATCCCACTTGTCCTTAATAATGATATAACTAATTTGAAAAAATCTATATTTAGCAGATAACGAGTTCATAATGAACTACACTAAGAAGGAGTCATCCTTTTATACCCAGGGTCTTTAATTTGGCTGCAATTTTGTCACCTTGAGGACATGTTGCTATATGCTTCACGACCCATTATACTTTATGGTCGTGAGTTTAGCCATAGAGTACTAGCGAGAGACTTATCAACAAAACGAAAACATTCTTCCACGAACTTAAAGAATTCTTTAGCACTTACAGTTTGTGGAATAACAGTCTTAATGTTGTTAAAAATTGTCATTCGCATAAAATTAAGGCATAATCTGTTAGACCTTTCCCATGCTTTATAACGTAATTTCTCAACCTCACTGCTTTTGTCTGTAATAGCAGTAGGTTTTTCTTCCAATAGTGCTAAGTCAAGATCCAAAATACCTACATGGAAATAAACTTGTTCACACCATTCAGAGAAATTCAAACTATTAAACAAGTAACAGAAGAAACATGCGAATGGAGGGAAATAGTTGCAAATACAAAATGCTCAATAAATTATCAGATTCAAATCATAAAACATTTAAAATATATGGCACGCTTCCTTTGGGTAAGCTCAACAATATATTATCATAAATTTAATGCCATGCAAACTTTATTAAATAATCAAACAAGCCTCATCAAATAAAATGGTACCTTTGGATACATAAAAATATTTGACAGGCAATTTGATTATCATCTATAATGTTTATTAGTCATAGAAAATTAATTTACCTTTGGGGTAAATTCTACAATTCTATCAACTAATAAACAGCACTTATTCATATAATTACAATAATAGGCATTAACATAATATGAATAAATGACTATAATTTACTACATGATAAAATTTTTTTAATTAATTAGTTTGGCCACTTTGGTGGCTAACAAACTAATCCTTTATATTAATATCATGTGTAAATCTAAAAAGTCAAGGGAATTTTTAACATTAATATTCCCAAAATCATAATATGACAAGAAATAAAATATCTCATAATATTTCATAAAAGAAATAAAAACAGCATAAATAACATAATTGCCATAAATTCCAACATTAATTAATGTGGTCATCCAAATTTATTTCTTGTCACTGTAGTAGTTAAATTAAGACAAATTTAATTGGCTTAAGATTATTAGCTATAGACCAGTGGTTAAATTGTTTGGCTTTCATCAAGGAGACTTAGGTTCAAATCCCAACAAAGGAAAATTTTCTTTAGTTTCGTATTTTTCTGTTTCCAAGCAATCCAATACCGGGCCCAAGCAATAAAAAAACAAAGTAGCGTGAACTCTAGGCCATCATCATTATAACAGCAATCAAGCGTGAATCTATCATAATAATGATGAGGGAAAATATCATATATAGCACCTTTGACTTGTCCATTATCAAATATAGTAGCGGCCCATTTGTCTTTACAAATATAGAAGCCGAAGGGTTTTATACCATGCGAAATGTCTAAAATACCCATATGCAATTTGAAAATTGCACCCAAACGGTTTCTTCTCCACTCGCAGTTGGTTTCAGCTCAGCAGACCCTTCCTTTTCGCTTCTTTCATCGCAAATCCGAATTTCCCAACTCATTTCCTTGCATTCTCATTCGATTACACACCCAGTTAACAAAACATTTATCGAATTCAAGCTCTAATTAATGGCGAGAACGAGCGGTGGACCATCATCATCTGACAATAAGAAGATGGAAGAGTATACATCTCACAAGCGGACGGGCAAGAGTAAGAAGGTTAGTTGCAATGAAACTTCGTATTTGATATGTAGGCGGCATAAAAGTCCCGATTTTGTTGAATAATCCCGCTTAGATGTTAGAAAGAATTAGAAAGTTAGGGTTTTTTACTCTTGGTTCTATCCCTTTGCCATTCATTCGTTCGAAAACTACCTAGAAAAAGCATATGTATGCATAGCAGTCTTTAATGTTATTTGAACTGGGTTCTAGTTGGCATATGTCGACAAATAGGATGAAATGTAGAAAAATAGGAAGAAATGTCGAAAAATATGTCATCACATCCCTCGAACACTACCCAGAAATGTCAACAAACAACCATAAATGTTGAACAGTACCCATAAATGTCGACAAACACCACGAATGTGGAACACTACCCAAAATGTCGAACACTACCCAGAAATTGTCTACAAACACCTACAAATGTGGAACACTACCCGAAATGTGGAACAATACCCATAAATGTGGAATACTACACACAAATGTCGACCAACCCCATAAATGTTGAAAAACACCATAAATGTGGAACATCATCCACAAATGTCGAACAATACCCTAAAATGTCGACAAACACCCATAAGTGTGGAACACTAGATAGAAACGTCGGACAATGGTCACAAATGTCAAAAACTACCCATAAAAGTGGAAATCAAACCAGAAATGTCGAAAGTGACGAGAAAGTGTTGAAAAACATGACAATTGATCTTGATTTGTTTTATATCATGCAGGAACAGTTCAAGGATGAAATGGTTGTTCAGGGTGACTTTTTCTCTGCCTAGGTTTCGCAGTACTGCTACTGCGAAGCCAATATGCCGAGAATCTGGTCAAAATTGACTGATACACAAAAAATAATCCTCTGAAGGGAGAGCAGTCTTGCAGAAATGGCTCTTGACCATGAACATACATTCTGGTGCAAACAAATTATCCATTCCGTTTTGTGGAGGCAACTTAGGCCATCTAAGGAATCAAATGTCGACTGTAGCTTAAACTTTAACTTCGTGGGCAAGAAGATAACATTTGGTAGGAAAGAGTTTGCCATCATTACAGGCCTCAAGATAGGGGACTTTTAGCTTGCATATGCCAAGTACCATGCGCCTGATGGTCCTTCTTCAATCACCAAGTATCTAAAGCATCTGGGGCAAATAGATGAGATGACATATGATGAAGTGTTCAAGGCTTACAACCGTATCAACTCATTGTATACAGACGATGATGTCGTGTCCATGACACTGTTGCTTCTATACACATCCATCAATGGCTTGCCAAAGCAAGCTAGGATTGAAGATAAAATGCTATATTTGGCATGTGATTGGAAGAAGTTCAATGAAATGCCGTGGGGTGACCTATCTTTTAGGGCGACTGTGGATAGTGGTAGAAAGGCAATGATCAATGCCTTGAAATAGAGTGAAAACCCACAACATCGGAATTACACTGTTGGGGGATTTCCAGTTGCACTAGGGGTTAGAGTACTGAACAATTATATTCGTTTGCCTTTTGTCGTATGCTTAATTCCCCCAATAACCTGAACAATTTTTTATTCATTTCTTCATTTATATTTCTTTTATAAAGAATAAAATTTATTCTAACATAGTTATTAAACAAAAATTATCTTGCATACTCCATAATCTGTAAGATTTGTTCAATTTACAAACCAAAGAATAACATATTTTACTGAGCATATGAGATAACGCCACAGGTTTTATGGTGATTTTATACCATATTTTTTTTTACGGGATAATAACATATTCTTTTGTTTCAATGTTATAGGTGTTCGCGTATGAGACAATGCCACATCTCCAGCGGTTCACAATGGTTGAGCATGTCGAAACTATAGGATGCAAGCCCATAATGTTTAGATGGAAAGGGCTGAATGCACAGAGAAAAGATCAAGAAAACAAGAAAGTTTGGTCGAGAAAAACTATTGATGAGGAGGTATGCTATGTTTATTAACCAAATATAAAATACTTGAAGCTACTTTTATGTGAATATTAATTCTTAACATGTTGCAGAAAGTTAAGGTGACCTGAATGAAGCCCACACCAGAAGAGCAACAGAAATTCTTGGGTTAGGAAGAAGAGGAAGTGGTTGGCGAGCATGAGGAGTTCAGCAGAGATGAAGATGACTCCGAATATAAGGCCGAAGACAGTTTCTACGTGCCTTATAGAACTAGAGACATAAAAACTAAGGCTGTCGAAATATCAAAACAACATTTAGAGGGCAAAGGAAAAATGTGGCAGAAATGAATGGCCTTAGTAGAGGAACTCAGATCACGAGTTGCAGAGTGTAAGGCGCAACTAAAAGAGGCCAAAAAGGAATTGCGGATCGAGTGGGCTCATTCGGTTATTCTGGAGGGCAAAGTAAATGCTCTCACTACTAGGGTTGAGTGTCAAACCACCAACCTTGATAATATGTCAGAATACATATGTACTTTAATACTCATCCAACCAACGACACATTCCCTTCATTTTCCGCCCGATTCCCAAGATTCATTTGGCCATGGTTAGCAAGAGGGGCCTAAGAAAGACCAATATGGTGAGCAGGAGGTGCCGAAGGATGCCAAGATAGAGGGGTGTACGGATGACCAAGATGGTGAGCAAGAGGGGTCTAAGGAAGCCAAGACCGAGGGGCCTAAGGGTGAAGATAATGTTCCGTTGGCTGAGGCAGAGGGTTAGCACCCCGTTGCGATGATGGAAGAGGGCCTGAAAGGGGTGGATAATGTGATTATCCTAACCGACTCACAAGTTACCCCCCAGGCCAAACCATTGATACTGGTCGAGAGTGCTTCACCCGCACCAATGAAGGAAAAGGAGCCGAAATCTCCAGTTTCTAAGGAGATAGTCAACCAAAATTTGAAAAAGACTCTTGCCCAAGCCGCGGGCCCCTTGACAGCTACTACATTACCATATTAGCCATCTCCCAAAGACATTGCAGCAATGAAAAGGTGGATGAGAGCAAAACCACCCCTCTACTTGGATACTCCTGTTTTATCATTGGATTCCGACCTCTTGATGAGAATGTGGACTGTAAGCAATTGGCTCAACGATCATGTAAGTTATTGCTTTTCATTTATCCTACCATGATTAATATATAACTATTGAATTTTACCTAACGACATTATATTTTATTGTTGCAGCAAATTAATTTGTATACGTCTATGCTAAGAAAGAGGATACTTTCAATGGGCCGCACTGATATCTCCATCATGGAATGTTATTTTGATGTAAGTGTGGAACGATGAAACGGTGTCTAATTTACTTAGCTCCAAGTTTTAATTGATATACTTAATAATTTATGGATTGTTTGTTCATGTTCTTGGTGGTAGATGAACATGAAGGAACTCCATGGCGCCCAAAAAGTGCCACAATTTGATGACTTGGTGATGATGCAGTTTGTTGGTGATTGTGATTTCGAACGGGATTGTCGGACTGTTGACACCATCTTATTCCCCTGTCACACTGATGGCAATCATTGGATGCTCGTGAAAATGGATTTGTACGCACAGAAACTATATGTGTACAACCCATCGCCTCAGGAAACTGTCGTTGTGCCAAAGTTAGAATACCTCATTTCGACAATCCCCAAGCTACTAGAGGCGTGCGATTTTTATAAATACTATGCCAAAAAACAGCCAATGGGGGATCAATGGACAGTGGTAATAGAAGAAAATTTGGTCGACTAAAAAGGGGGGTAAGTATCTAATCTCTAGTATGATCATTTTCCCACGTAATAGCTGTAGGAGTTATGATTTTAGTTTTGCTTGTTTATTTTTGTAGGAGTGGCAATTGTGGCATATACGTATTAAAGTGGGTTGAATGCATTATCCATGGCCTCCCACTAAATACAATTCGGCCCAAAAATGCTGTGGAGGTCCTCAAGGAGATGGTGGTAGTACTTTATGTACACGTAAAGGAGGAGCACGCTAAGAAAAAAGATGCAAGGCCCAAAAAAAAGAAGAAAAAAGTAATTACAAAATTGTATAAATAAATGTACATGAACATTATACTCAAGTAGGTTTTTTATGCTATTTTAAAGTACATCAATGTAAATATACACAAGATTCATTGGTTATTCCATTTGTTCAATTTCTCATTATACTTCGGCGAACATTCTTCAATGCCTTTTCATTGAGTTTGAAATATACTTCGTCGAACATTCGGGATAAAGATTAACTAAATGACACCAAAATGATAGTTAAGTGTGAAATATATGGTTTTTTTTTTTTGCTTTTACAAAAAGAGTAATTTATTCATATATTCGAATCATAAGCAAATGTATGCAATCAAAATCGTAATTTTTTGTAAGCAATGAAATAGTGAATATCAGTAGATATATTATAAAAAATATTTTATACCAATTTGGTCATATGTTTTCTCTTTTTTTCTTTCATTTCATTTTAAGTAAATTTTTTTTTTGGGAAAAGAATTTTAAATATTTTGCCTATCCCATATTAAGGCAACTTTATGTTGAGCTAAGTCTTTGCCACAATTAGTTCCTTATACTGTAGAGATATAATTTGCCATAATTACTTCCTTATATCATATAGATATAATTCACAATATTATAGTTTTCTACACTCATTTAGAGGTTTTGTTCGAATATTTTTTACTTATAATCGACATATTTTTTCGACCTTTTCATGTATGTGCCAACATTTTTTCGTTGTTTCGACAGTTTTAGTCGACATTTATTTCTGACGTTTTGTTAGACATGCATTTCGACATTTTCGGCCGTTTTGTTCGACATATACGTACTTTTACCAGTGAAACTTATTTGATTCATATTTATTCTGAAAAAGTATGTATACACTTTACCGCCTTTTTGGACTTCATTGGATTCCAATATATAATCTCCAACATTGGGTATACCACGAAATTGTCGGCCAGCGTCTGCATATCCTCTCAAGATTCGCAAGTTGAAAAGGATCCGGCATTGTAAAGGTACACATTTCTATACTCTTCTTCTTTTCAATAATGGGTAGCGGATTTAATTGAAGGGTTTTGTGGCTCTTGTTTGATTAATCCACCTTGAACAAATGCCTTTCATTCATTAGGAACGGGATTTTCGTACAAGGGTTGTATGGGCCTCGTTTGATTCTTGCACGGGCAAAATGAAGTAATGTTGTAAAAAATGTATGTTCAATGATGGTTATGCCAATGAAGGGTTTTCTGACTTCGTTGAATGCATACAGATTTCGAAGGTATGGCAAACCAAAATGTATGGTCTCTTCATGTTCTTTATGGAGGAGAATGGACTGTTGATCCAGCGTCAAATGAGCATCGCTACATCAATTATAAGGGAGTTGAAACTATATTGTTGGAGGAAGATGCAAGGTTCTTGAAAATAGTTAATAACATCATCTGTATCATTGGCTTGGATTCGAGAATAAAAGATAAACTTCTTATTGAATACCTACCAAATTACTTATCGAATATATATGTCCTGCCCATCAACAATGATTACCACGTGAGGTGTTTTATGAATGAGATTATAAAGCATGCCGAGATACCTATCTGTGTTACAATTCGAGAGGTTTTAGCAAATGCGGATGAATACGATGGCAGTAACTCACCCATAAAACGATTGAGCTCTGATAGTCCAATTTGGACTAATTGTTGGATTATGCCCTAAGAACCAATCATATGATGATGGTATATGCATATATTGTATCATATTGTTCATAATTAATGGCACTAATTATTATGTTTATCTTATATCTTTGTTTTATGAAATAAATATAATAATGTCCCAACAATTTAATTATTCTAAAATTATCCCTAATCGAGTATTATCATTAAATGGGAAAATGATAATACATTAAGACTAGTATGTGTAGTGACTAATGAAATGGTTCATGATATGAGATATCAAGTCAACACATAGGTATATGTTAGAGAACTATGTACTGGATCGAACCATACATGAAAAAAATATACATGGATTATTATGAGTGTCATAATATATTTCTTCATAGTGATGATGGTAAAAATAATCCTTAGACTTGAGATTCCTCGAGACCCAACACATGACAGTTTTTTGTTTTACTACTACTTAAGCGTTACCCGTAAAAGGAAAGTAGTAAAAAGTAGTAATATATATAATAAATGTAGTAGTGGATTAAGTGAAAGTGATCAAAAGGATTTGCCTAATATAATATAATATCTTTATCTTTGGGCCTTGATAAAGTAAGAAAAAATGGCTGATGCTGCTCAAAATGAGTGATATGTGTATTGGGCTCATTTGCTTAGATGTGTCTACTGAATTTAGAAAAAAAATGTGAATTGAACTACACACACACTATGACACACTGCTTTAAGATATTTCAAGAGGAGATAGAAAGGGATAAGGGATTTAATTACACTATCTAGAAAAAGTAAAGAAAATTATATATATTATGACTTGATTTAGTAGATATTGATGTTGTATTAGTCTTGGCATTTATTTTAAAATTTATTATATTCAATGCCATATGAATGATGTAACCTATTATAGAGGACACACACAGACAGAATCAAAAAGAAGAAAAAAAATTCAAATGAAAATTTTTTAATTTTTATTATTAATTTGATTTAGAATATCTATCGGGTTTTTTTTTTTTTTTTTTTTTTTTGGTTTTTTTTATTTTGGTTTTATTAATAATAATTAATATTAATTAAATTTAATAATAATAATAAAATAATAATAATAATAATTAAAAATAAAAAAAAAAAAAAAATGAAATGAATATATTGAATGTATATTATATGATGAAAATTGAAAAAAAAAAAAAAAAAAAAAAAAAAAAAAAATGAAACATAAAGCAAACCAAATGCAATTCATATAAAAATTTAAAAAAATATTAATGAAAATGAATAAAAAAGGAAAAAAAAAAAAAAAAAAAAAAAAAAAAAAAAATAAAATTTGAATAAAAAAGTTTTTTTTTTTTTTTTTTTTTTTTTTTTTTTTAAAAAAAAACCAAAGAAAATTTATTTTATTTCTTTTTTTTCTATTATTTATTATTCTATTTTTCTATCTTTCTATATAATAACCCAAATAAATAAAAGAAAAAAAAAAAAAAAAAAAAAAAAGAAACAACTAAAATGAAAAATAGAAAACCTGAGAATGAGAAAATGAGAGCTAAAAAAATAATTTAAGTTTTTTTTTTAATTTTTTTTTTTTTTTTCTTTTTGTTTGACATTGTTTGACAATTGTTGGACAATTAACTGGAGGCTTGTGGGGCTAGGGCTAGATTAAGGGGCAATTTAATTTTGTCAAAAAAACAATCAATCAAAAAAATCAACAACATAATCAAAAACAATCTTTCTACAATCATCTTCATCAATCATATCACTTTCAATTTGAATTAATTTTTTTTTCTTTTCCATTGATTTTTTTTTTTTTGATTTGTTTTGGTTTGTGATTTCATATGTTAATGATTCAATGTTATCAACAATTAAAGCAATGTTAAATGAAATAATAAGAATGATGAATGAATGATAGAAAAATAATAACCATCATTGAATAGAATGAAAATGAAATGGCCTCGAAGAGGAGCAAAAATAGGAAAAGGCTTCGTGGAAGGGCTCATCCTATTCATTGCCTCCTCCTCGTCCTCGCTACTCACTCATGCGGGTAATTAATGCGAAGAATAATAGAGATATTAAAGATAAGATTGAGACTATTGGAGACTATATTTCAATATTCTTCATCATATCATTTTCTTCAACATTTTTTTTTTCAAGGTTCAGGTTTTTTTTAATAGCAGGTTTTGGTACCTAAGGTGTGTTTGTGGTGTACGGATGGATGATGAATGCATTGCAAATGGATTTTAATTTATTCGAATTACAAATATACCAACAACATATATGACATATAATCATCATATATATCCATACATACAATTAGGTTCAATGTTGGCAAGAGTCAGCGCAATGGATCAAAAGGGCATACGGGGCTCATGCACGGGGCCATATAGGTCGATTAAATCATTTCAAATAATATCAACAACATATATCAAATATAGCATATCGTCAGGGGGCTCTCATCGAGGAATGCTTTGCAATCAAATTAAATATATATTATATTATGCCAATATACAAGATTTATGAATGATTAGCACTTAAAAGAACTACTGAATTGCAGAGTCAAGGCAAGCACTATTTGAGAAGATGGTTTTTTCAAGTACTTATTCTTTATTCTTCTTATTTTTTGCATGCATTACTTCATTTAATCGTGGCCAGCTTGCTCATTACCCTTGCTTTGTCATAAAAATATCCTATAAATGGATTATCTCATTAATTGACATGCAATGTTGCCTGAGGAATTGTTGATTCTGAAAATGACGCATCGTGGGAGTGGTTTGCAAAGGCTAAAGGCTACAATTGGTAATGAAACCGATTGGTGTTTGTTTCTGATAGACATAAGAGCATTACAAAAGGCATAGCGAATGTGTTCTTGGATTCCTATCATGGAGCTTGTATTTGTCATCTAAGTAACAACCAAAGAGTAAAGTTCAAAAACAATGCCGTGATCCAATTATACTTTAAGGCTACGAAGGCTTACACTGTTACTGAATTCAATGAGCACTTCTCGTGGATTTCAATGCAGAATTCAAGGGTAAGCGAGTATTTACGGGAAGTCGGGCTTGAACGTTGGTTGAGGGCACATTCAGGTGGGAGACGTTACACAATAATGACGACCAACATTGCAGAATGTCTAAATGCATTATTGAAGGATGCCCGGGAGTTACCTATTCATATTTTGGTCGATTACATCCGCAACACACTCCAAAGATGGTTTCATGAACGGTGTACCGCAGCTAGTGAAATGAAAACATTGACGACCCCATACATTGAAGAGCTAATAACATCAAGAATGAGAGAAGCACAATCCTATGTGGTTGAACGGGTTGATATACACAGATGGTTTGTACGGGACATTGCAAACCAGACTGCTACGGTTGATTTGTTTTAAAAAATTTGCACGTGTCGAGTGTTTGATATGGATCAAATCCCTTGTGTTCATGCACTAGCTGCATCTTGGTATAGACAAATTGACCATTACACCTTATGCTCGCAACTATATCACACTGAAGCACTTGCAGGTGCTTATGCCGATTCTATTATGCCAGTTGGTGACGCTAAGGATTGGAATGTGGCCGATAATGTTTTAGCAATTCAATTATCACCCCCAGAACCTAGGGCTAAAAGTGGAAGCGGACATAACCGGCAAACTTGCTTAAATGCTTTCGTTTCTAGGGACAACGTGTAGGGCGAGTTAACTTTATTTAGTATAGGATTTTACTTAGGCATAAGGACAATTTGTATATGCAAATTTTGTGGTCTTCTTTATTGAATATTATTATTTAAGCACATTTGGTTTGTATATAAGATTATCAAATTACGCAACCATGCACATCTTTTATTAGTACAATACAACACATAATACAAAATGGACTACGCTTAGAGTTACCTAAATTAAGTTCGATATGTTGTTCGACATATAATACAATTACGCTTATAGTTCGATATTTTGTTCGACATACATTTCCACATTTTATTCGAGATATAGTTTGACATTTCATTCGAGATATAGTTCGAGATTTCATTTGATATATAGTTCGAGATTTCATTCGTTATATAGTTCGACATTTTATATCATTGTCTCGACATATAGTTCGAGATATATTTCGACATTTTAGATCATATTATTGACATATAGTTCGACATATAGTTTGACATATCTTCATCATTATTGATAAATATTTCGATATATCTTCATCAATATCGACATTCTATATCATATAGGTCGACATATATTTCAACATATATGCATCATTATCGACATATATTCATCATTCTCGACATATATTCAACATTCTCGACATGTGGACTACTCTCTCGTTCAAACCTAGTTCAACCAAAAAAATTAACACACAGCTTGACACTGTAGCCGCAAAACAAACACACAAAACACACACCCTCTCGTGATAGCAGATTGAAATCTAAAAGCAGACGCAAATTTTCACCAAACCCACTACTCGATCGGGCTTTTTTTCCTTCTTCAATTGCATGCCGTGGTTGAGCCATAGACGGTAATGATTTCGGTCACCTGGGTTGTTGATTCAGTGGATGATGAATGCTAATTGGCGATTAATTCCGTTACAAACAGTGGGCGGAAGATACGCGGGAATATTTGTCTAACGTCTTTCTCCACATAGAAGGGCTTTTTGGTCATTTCAGTTGGTCAAACACCCTTGACCGGCTATAATTGTGAAGATTAATGGGCTGCTACTATATTTGATAATGGACAAGTCAAAGGTGCTATATATGATATTTTCCCTCATTATTAGTACTTTCTGAACAATCAAATACTATACCAAAGCCAGCTGAACCTTAGGTTTATGTTTCGGTCATGAATCTTTCTCATTCTCTATTTTTCTTTCTTTCTTTCTTTCTTCAATCCGTACAGCCATAATATTGCAAATCATTTTTCTTATGTTTTCAAAATTAATATGCAAATTTATGGCAAAAACCATTAATGGATAAATTATTTATTCATAACTTGCTCTGATACCACATGTTAAATCTTAAACTTCATGATGTAAACATAAAGGTAAGATCTTTGAATAAATAATTTATCACAAACTATTAAGTTATAAGGATTGTGTACCTAATGCGGAAGATATAATCATTGAGAAGAGATTGAGAAACACCACCTCTTGCTGTCAAAATTGGTTTTTCTCCCTTCACTCTTCTTTCTATCACAGACTGTTTTGATGGAGAACATTTTGTATTCAGTGTCTATAACCCTAATGGGCAGAAAGAATCAATTTATATATCCCTAACTTTAATCTGGTGCGTTCATCGAGTACCCAAATAAAAAGTACCCAAATAAACGGTTAAGATTTGTTCCACTATTAAATAGGTAGTATGAACCAATTAGGAAACTGTAATGAAGCCTAACAATTCGGGCCACATTCTAACACAAAACACTTGAAAACAAAAGATTTATGCCTATTTATCTCAAGAAACAATGTAAAAATTCTAGTTTTAGGGTTCATGTAATAAGAGCTTTTGCACCTTCATCAGTGGCCAAACAAAAACTTAACTTGTGCTACATTGTAATGCTAGGCCACGATGTGGCTGTTAGTCACATTATGCCCTAGCTCAAATTCTTGGTTTGTTTTTTCAATTTTATCATTAACTCTATTAGAGATTAGGTTAATATATCTCTGTTCTATGAAATTTTTCATTATATTTTGTGTTATTATGAAGAAAAAGCTAGCCAATGTCATTAGCCATATATGCTGTTACTTAAGGGGAAAAAAGGATAAAAAAAACCAACTATTGACCTTAGATCTTGCTACCCTTAACCATAATACTCTTTTAAGTATGCTTTTAGATTAAAATCTTCCCCAATTAGCCCAGGCCTATTATTAATATGCCTTCAAATAAGTTTCATGCCATTTTAAAACACTACTGAAAAGAGCGGAACGAACTAGCCGGTTAGACTGCTTCGACAAAGAGCTTAACTATAAGTCCATTTTGATTTTTACGGAAACATTAATTTCAAAAAATCTAATCAAAACCTAATTTTAATTTCTTAAAGATTGACCCAAGTTTGACCAGGTCATTGCCTTCTTTTTACAAAACATAATTTTAATTTTTAAAAATTATAGTTTGACTCCAAAATATTATAAAACTCATGTGTGTAAGTATTTTGAATTTTTTTATTTGTAAAGTTTCTAATTCTATAAAATTGAATGTTTCAAATATTTATACAAGAAAATTTTGATAATTTTTAACCCATTCTTACTAAAATATTTTCTTATACTATTTTTCATAAAATTATTAAATCATACACTTAGAATTTCATACAATTTATACTAAATTTAAATATAGCTATACTAAAAAAACTAAATAATTATCTCTAATATATTTTTACACTAGTATTAATATTTTTATAATTAATTTGTATTTATTATATTGTACTAACGTTATCCAATTTTTTATTACCAGTCTAACTGGTCGGCCTTTGCCCTTAACTTGATCTATTCGTACTTTGGTCTAGTTTTTACAACATTGATTTAAAGTACTAATCTCTTGCTTTCAAAAGCTCTTAGTCATTAATCAACTTATTTTAATAATTAATAAGCTAATATATTAATAACTAATGTAGTTTTAATGTTTAAGTGATAAATAATCAAGCAAGTCAAAAAAATGAGAATAACAAAGATTTAATGAAGACTATTGAAAGTTTAAAAAAAAAAATTCATATATCGTTTGAGAATGAAGATAATAAAGAAGATGACGAAGGTGAAGGAATATTAGGGCTGGATTAATTTTATTTCTTTATAAATTATTCATTTAAATAATGATTAACTTTTAAGGACTTATTGAAATGTCTTTTGGCATAATTGTAAATTGTTTTTGTTTAAAAAATTTTTGTCCAAAAGATTAAGAAATTATTTTTATAATATTTTTAATCTTTTAAAAAATTAATTTAAAATTTAAAATTTGAAAAAAAAATTATTTGATATTATAGCAACAATGTAGCAAGTTACAGTCACAACAACTAGTTTTTTTTTTAATATTATGAATAATATTTTTTTATTGTTTTTACCATTTTATATAGAATTTTTCACACATTATAAATATTTCAAATTTTCGAAAACATCACACACTTGAAAGCATTGAATTTGTTATTCCTCTACTCTCCAAAAAGCACTTTTTTTTAGCCTTTGTCAAATTAAATTCATTATTCTTGGAGTTAGAGCTTTTATTTATAATAACTAATTTTTGAGAGAGACTTTCCAAGTTATTATTTGTAATATCCACACTCTTAAAAAGAAAACGATAGTCTAGTGCATAGAATATCCTAATGGGCAGGGTCCAAGGAAATGCTGGCCCATTAAGATCTAACGTATGCAGACTTACCTTAAAATTTCTATGAGAGGCTGTTTTTTTTTTTTTTTTTATCTAAAGTTCGATAATTGTATTAATTTTGTGAAAGTTAAAATTACAAGCAATGTACCCCATAATTGGACTCTCCTTAGCTCTAGGTTTGGCTAAGGCAAAATGACAACATGTCAAAATGCAAACCTCAATCTCACAAAAATACACTACAGACAAAGTAGATACACTACTAACCAATAAAGAAAAACCTCGTAGTAGAATATCAAGTACCTCATTGCCGTGTTTCCCCATCTATATACTAGTTAGCTGCTCATCTTATCCATGATCCTAGCTAACTAAACTACTATGTTTGCTTGATGGAATTCCAACCAAGCATGCCTTGCTTGCTGGACTACAAGCTTCTCCTCCATTCATTGTTCGAAAACCCAAAGATTCCGACTCTTCCATGTCATCCAAAGAAGATAAGCTGTGAACTATGCTCATTCCTTCCAAATTACTATGAGAGGCTGTTTACTTGACTCAAATTTGGGATCTTAGGTCATATGGCAATAACTTTTATCACTGCATTAACTCTCTCCTTAAATATCCACATTAATGAAAGTGTAACCATTTCCTTGTTATCTAGTTAAGTGTTTCTTACGATAGAGTGAATTCAAATTTCTAACCACTGGTTGCTAGAAGGGGTTGAATTTCCTTAAAAGTTATAAGTACTTTTGATTTCACCATTTGAAACGATTAAAAGTGATTTAGTGGATTCAAAGGAAAGCCTAACCTAAATAAGCTTAGGTAGTGAATCAGTAATTTCCAAAGTGGAGGTTTAAACCAGTATAAATCACATGTTTGATTCTCTCTTCCAACTCTTTTTTCTTTTCAATACTTGCACATTTACTTTTACTTTTTTTATTTCATGCTTGAAATGTATCCAACTCGTATAGATTAATTGATTTATCATTCTTATACATCTTTTAAGTAATAAGTATGCAAATTAGTTCATATTTTTTGTTCTTGCATACTTGAAATTTATCTTTGTCACTTACTTTTTCATTATTCACACAAAGAGTTGATGGAATTCTCATAGAGGTTTAAATTCTGAATTAGATTAAAATCTGAATTTAATCTTGTAAAAAGGTAATCATCCTAATTCACACTCCCCCCTCCTAAGCCACCAAGAGGATACATGGCTGCGTTTATTACCAACAAGTGGCTAGGTTAAAAATTCATTTTTGTGACTCTATAATGTAAGATTTGAGGCACTTCTATATTTCCCTAATCATTTAGCCCGCAATGCTACTGGGATCCTCATAAGGTTTGAGGTAATATGTCGCCAAACTAAGGCTAAGTCCATAATAGAGTGAGTTAGCTATTTCTATTGCATGAGAAGTACTACAAATTCAATAGAGTGGTTTACCTTTTATCCGAGGTCTGAGAAAAGATAGAGAATGGTGAAGAAACCTCCTTTTATATACAACATTGCAAGGAAATGTTTAAAGGAAAGAATGGCAAATTCTCATATTCTACTTACTACCAAAAACCCTTGCTTCCACTCTTATTCCAAACTCAATCACTGAATGAAATTAGCTGATCATTTCAATACATAGCCTCATAATACATGGACTTGCTAATGAAGAAGTGAATGCATCAACCTTTAAGGGTTCTCCTGATAAATATCCAATCGAAGATAGAGGTCCTTCGATAGAAAAAAAGTGTAAAGAGAGACGAAGCAAATGAACCCAAACTATAACTACGAATTCAGCGTGAATTAAGAAGTTTGGAGTCCTTTTAAAGAAAAGAATTGCAAAATCTTGAAAGTATCAATAATCTCGTAGCCATCATCAATGATAATCTTCCGCCGAATTGAGTAGGAACATGTCTACAATCTAGCAAACCTAAGTTGAAGAATCCTTTAAAACCAACACTTACAAAATCTTTGCGCAAAATAGGGGCGTACGCCTTCAGGGTCAGGGGGGCAAGTGACCCCCCTCCCCCGGTGTCAAATTTTTTTAATATTAGTATTAAAAATTTCATCAAGACCCTTTTTTCTTCCTTTTTAGTCATTTTTTTCCTCCATCTAGGCCCTTTTCCCTTTCGTTTTCCTCCTTTAGTCATTTTTCTCCTCCATCTGGACCGTTTTCCCTTTCTTTTATTCACGCATTTTTCTTCAATTAAACCCTTTTCTCCTTTTCTCCATCTGGACTGAGTGGATGAATAAAGCCCCCTGAACGTCCACAATTTGGCAAGCAAAACCATCAGCTCCAGCCTCCATTCTACCTCCACAAGAAAACTGAAGAATGTGAAATCGGAGAAGCACCAACAACAGCAACTCCTATTCTTTTCCAATTTTTTTACTTAAAGGTATGTCTTTTATCTCTTTTTGTCTTTTCTAATTTTTTAAAATCTTCTCTATTTGTGCTTGTTTATGGGTGTGTGTTTATGATAATAGTTAAGGAGTAATTATTGTTGATTTTTAACGAATTATTGAGTAAGAATCATGAAATTTTCTTGTCTCTTTGTTCTAATTATTTTTAGTAAAAAATATATTGTGAATTTTTAATAGGATGCAAAAGAATTTGGATTTTTTTTTAAAGAAGCCTAGTGCATCTAAACGTCCTCGATCGGAACCTTCTTTGGATGATTTCAGAAAGAATTATCTAATAAAAAGAAAAATAAAAGTGCTCACTCAGAACCCTCACAAAGTAAGGATGAAATAATGGAATTTGATAGTAATATATTTATTACTGACTCGGGTAAAAGACCTTCTATTTTTAGTGCTACTAAGAGTAGTAAAAAGATAGAAAACTTGCGAAAAGCATACTTGATTAACGGCCCTACTCAACCAATGTTTGATAAATTTCCTCAAAGACTAATTGGAGGAAAAATGTGAAGATTTAATCAACATTAGTGTACAGAATTCAGTTGGATTGAATATAGTGAATCCAAGGATGCAACTTTTGCTTGTATTGCTATTTATTCAGTTGTGAGTATGGTAATAAGGGTTCTGGTCATGATGCATGGTGACTTTCATAGAAAAATGATGTATTGTTACAATTGATAATGATACCATTATGAAATTATTTCAATAAATGAAGTCTTGAAAAATGATTTTGTAATGTATGATTTTACTTATGACATTACTTTTATACTTTTTTATATTTATCAAATTTATTACTTAATTTTCTTATAAGTGTGACCCCGCTCTATAATATTTCTGCATCCGTCCTGGCACAAAGACTCCATACTTGGCTGGCCTTTGGAGATTTGCCAGCAAGCAAATGCTTTAGTGGCTATGATCGCAATTGAACTTCATGATTTGAGAAGGAGATTGCTATAGTCTATCTTCGTAAGTTTCTAGATTTTTTAACACATGCAATGGTTACACTTAGCTGAAGATATCAGCAAATGATGTCATTGAAGAAAAGGTGGCTGCTACCTCCCAATTTGAAGGGTTGCCTTAAGCAGCGTGATCCTTGATTAGAGATGATCGAAGATTGTTAGGGGCGGTTGGAACCTGTTTAGCGAGGCTCAAAATTTGAAAAGAGAGAATAAAAGTACCTTTAATGATTAATATATCTTAATCCATATAGATATCAATGTAGCACTAAGTGGATGGTATTACATTGTTATTTTGCTAAGGAGTGGGGCGAAAAGGAAAAGTGGTTATCAAAAAAATTTAAACAAAAAATGAGGCTACGAGGGAAAAAGCAAAAGGTTTGATGAAGTGATGAAAGAAGGGGTACCAAAGTAATTTGGCCAGTGATCAAGAAAAAGGATATTATATACTCAAATTGTGCGAGAATTGAATAATAATACATGAAAATATTACTACAATTCTATGTGAAGCAATAAAAGTAGTCTGATATCCAATTTCCAATAATTTTATTTTTGCAGAAATATTATATTTTTCAACTATAGTCTCATATCCAATCCCTAACTATATTTTTTTTTATCTTTTCAAACTATTACAGTAGTGTATCTACCACCACCATCACCCTACAATTGCGCCCATCATTATCACTACTGCTGCTACGACTACCGTAGTTGCTATCATTGTAACTAATGTTGGTAGATATGAAGATAAAAATTTACTCTAAAACTAGGATAAAACTATCACAAAGAGAGACTACTTCTCTAAAATAGAAGAAAAAATCCTAATAAATGGGAAAATTTATTAATAAATAAAAAGAGAAAAGGGAATACCCTCCTCTGTTCTCCATAAGAGGAGAACAAGGGCAGAGGACCAATGAAGCTTTGAGGGGAGGGATTACCGGATTAGTGGGTAGAGAGAAGGGAATAAAAAAGCGAAGGAGAGATTATGGTAATAAGATCATGATAAATGCTCAGTATTATATGATGATTTTGCATCATCCATCAACATTCTGGTAGTGAAAAGGACTTGATGGTAGTTTTGCAAAACTATGCAAATAAATTGGTAATTAAGCATGTTTTAGGGGAAGATTGTAATTTACCTTATATTCGAATTTCTTATTTAGATTGTGAAATTATAGATGTATATGAATAGATTTTTAAAATATATTTTTATATTTTTTAAAATATTTTTTAATTTTAAATACATTTTTATCTCACCATTATTATGTCAAAAAAAATAAAAAATATATACTTTTTAAAATATTGTTCATACCTACTTATACGGATTTTTTTCCAAGAATATTCATTATTTTAAAAAATTAAATAAATATTGATATTTTCATAAAAGTTCCAATTCTATTGAAGTTGACATTGGCAATGTCAACTTCAACCAAAAAAAAAAAACAAAAATTGGTCCCATGAAGTCGACATTAAAGATGTCAACTTTAGGGGATATATTTAAAAAAAAGAAAGGTAACTTACATCTATTACCCATATGGTTCATGTAAATTACTAATCGAACCCCGAGATTTGGTAAAACTACCAATACCCCCTTAAATTTGATAAATTCATACCATTTAACCCCTTTAATCAACTAAATTCATAATATTTAACCCCCTTAAAGGAGTATTAGTAGTTTTACCAAATATTGGGGTTCGATTAGTAATTTGCACGAACCACAGGGATAGTACATGTAATTCACCAAAAAAAAAAAAAAACCCTTGGCCGCTTTCATTCCTCCCCTTCCCATTTTTTCCCCCCGCTCTTCCACCGCGCCCCACTTCTTCTCCCCTTCCCAAATTCCCCTCCTCCCTCTTGCATAAATCCCCTCCCCTTCGGCCCCCCATCCCTATCCCGTCGCACCCACTCCCTACCCCACATCAAATTTTGCCAAATTTTGTTTCGTTGCACATTAGGTGAAAAAGGGGTTCATAGTGTTTTTGCCAAAGAAGGTAAAATAATTTGTATTCCATGTATTTTTTTTATTTGTTAATACATTGTGATATTATATAATTGTTAGAATGATAAAATTTTTATTTTGCAGCAAAAAAAAAAAACCTACATTTAAAGGAGCAAAAAAGAAAAGAAAAAGGCGACGAAGGTAAATTATTTCTATATTTTGAATTATCCATGGATGCTATTTTAATTTGGAAATGCATTGTGAATATTATATAATTGTTAGAATGATTTGATGTGAGTAATGATTTTGTTGTGAATAGAGTATGATTTGCAGTGAATAATAATTTTATTGTGACTATTTTACGATTATTAGAGTAATAAGCCGTTTATTATTATGATTAAAAAATTATAGTTGGATTTGATGAATATAGGTGCAAATGCTTATTTGAAATCACTTGGTTAACAAAATTAGTGAAAAACGTATTCGTGTTATTTGTGGTAGCATGAATCCGATGAGGGGTAGGATGTGATTTTATTAAGTTGGTGGCTAAAAGTTATGTGTTTGCTTGTTCATAATGAAACTGTATAGAAATGAAAATTCATATATTTTATGTATTGAAATTATTACTTTAATAACTTGGTTGGGAAAATAATGTTAAATTTATGTGGTTATTGATTTCATGTACAATATAGAAATGGGAAAGGATCGTGTGAGACTTGTGTTATACTAGGATGGAGAATAATTAGTGGTGCGAATGGGTGTCAATACAGTATTAGTCCAAAACAGTTTATTGTTGTGGATCATAATATTAGTTTGATGGAACTTTTGGGAATTTTGCATCAAGTAACTAGAATAGATGCAAGTCAAGTTAAAATAAAGTTGATGTGCCGCTATCTGTTCGGTGAATTGCAAGCATACAATATCAACAAGTAATAAAGAGGTGAGTAGAGTATTGTTCTCATGAGGATCAAAACAAATCTAACCAATTACTTACCAACGTGATTAATTCAAAAATAAAGTTAACCAATCAAATAGCTTTATGGTGATTTAAATAAACTAACAAAGAATGAAAAATTGATATCAAATGATAACAGCGACAAATACCAAAAATTTACCCAATCAATTAAGATGTTCTAGCCTTTGATTTCACTTAATCAATCCTAATTAACTCTCTTGACTTGTCATGCAATTAATTTAATTTCCAAATTATGATGGTGAAATTTCCCTAATGTAGATGAATAGCCGACATCGGTTTAATAACCCTATTTAGATTAAAATCATCTCACACTTGGTTTGGATGATTTTAGATTTCTAAATACATTAGGAATCGTGGAAATTCCCGAATTCAATCAAAGTAGTCGAGACTTAGTTCTACTACCAAAACCACGTGAACAACCTAGATTATTACCGTCTAAATTGAATTCACGGTCTAATATCATATGAGCACGTGTATGTCATCTCCACACGATATCAAATAAGAGTAAAAAATCAATTGGTGGTGGGCAATCACCTAAAAGCATTAAGAGCATGACATTAGACTCATAATTGAAATATGGGATGCATGAACAAGTCTTGAGAATCAATTATTCATTATTAAGATCCATCTAAGCTCTAACGAAAGAGAATCAGAACATAATAAAATTTACAGTAACAACAAAAGTAAAAGTAGACATAACTAAAATTAAGATAAATCCTTAAAATTAAAGTATCCTTGTCCAAATTCCCCACACCTAAACTATGCTTGTCCTCAAGCATACATTAGATCAATATTTTCATCTCCATTCCTTTCCCCTTTTCAACCCATTCACAAATAACCCAAAGTTCTCACACATTAGAAATCAAGATTGGAATGATAATCCAAAGAACAAGTATTCATAGCCCACTTTTCTTAGCAAAATATACACATCTCAATAATCCCAAAATTTCATCAAAATCAAATGCACAAAATTTGATAACCTCTCACAAGTTGCACTCTAATAACTCAAAGTGTTTAGGGGTTCATTCAGCACTTGAATCAAACATAGCATGTCATTACCATACGCTTGCATATATATCACATCTCCACCACTAATAATATGAATCTATGCAGAAATCAAAGGGTCTTGAAAATGGTTGTAACGAGGCTTAGGTCTAAAGGTAGGTAAAAAGAAAGGAAAATTTAGATTACACATATCAATGTATGTAGGAACTTTCTTGCATAATTCAAAGGCAATGAGAATAGCACATTAGAACCACTTCCTTATTCCAAATAACATGCATCCCCTTTTTGCAATTTCGTCATATAGTTGGACTTTTTGTAAACAATGGAGAACATTAACTTTGTCTAATCCTCTTAGGGAATACTTTTCCCTTTTCTTTTTTTCTTCAGTGGTTCTTTTTTCTAGAATCGATAGAAATTTTGTCATGCAATTCATTCCTACATACTCTTGACAAAGGGATTCAACAATGGTAAGCAAAACAAAGGGTTACGGCTAACAATGTGGTGTTATAACAAAGATAGGCTAAGGCTCAAAATTGGCTAATCTAGGGGTATATGTAATGGGACAGCTTTTTGGAAAAGTTTAAAATGAGTAATCCTAAATGCCCTCCTCATTTTAAATGATGTGTATAGATTAAGTTGAGTTACTAGTCAAGAACCAGAGTTCCAGATCTTGGAGTCCAAAGATTAGAATTTGAAGACAAGCAAAGTTCCGGACCTTGGAGACTTCGGAGACAAGTGAAGGTCCGGACTTTCGTACTATCTGCAATGACATAACCTCCATTTAACTTTAGAACTCTGCATTCATAATCAGTAATACACTAAAAGCACACTAAGTGAGCAGGACCTTGGGTGACAATGACAAAACAGTGTTATAGCTATAACAAATGGTTTAAAGGATAAAGATAACAATCAATCCCCATTTATTAGGGAAAATGATAAGGATGACAATCAATTCCTTTTTATTAGGAAAAGGAAAAGGATAAGGATAACAGCTAATCCCTCTTTATCAGGGAAGAGAATATACACATGGGAAAGACCATCAGGTAAGGAGATCCATTTCAGACAACTCAAAATATACTATACTTTGACTGAATACTGACTGTATCATCGGAGAATCTACCCCGGAGAACTACTCCGGGATCTGTTTTGCAGGATTATTCATTGTTGAGCACACGAAGGATCTTGGATCGTGGCAATTAAAATTGGATTGTTACCAGTTGCTAATTTCACCTTCATCAAGTGGCGTCGTCTATGAGAACGAAAAAATTTCTTGATTTTTTAAGAAGTATTCACAATTTTCTTTTCAATCCCAATTTATATTGAAATGGTAAACACCAAATCTAGAGGCCGTAGAGCCGTCGAAGGAACTAGCCAAGGAGGAGCATGGCGTAGCCGTTCAAGACCAAGGGTGGATGATCCGAACATCACTTTGATCATGATGGTTGACGCTCTCAACATACAACCCCAAACCAAGACAAATCTTTGGCACGTAAATAAAAAGAAGATGACGAGCGGGCTTTTGCTGAGTTACATCGAGCGCAGTTTGAAGAATTCTGCAGAACTAGACATCACTCATGTCACTCCAGGGATGAACACAATCAGGGTGATCGTGAGAAGATCGGACGGAAAAGAAACGATGACAAAAGTGACAGCAATGCTTCTGATGCTGATAACAATTACGAGGATGAGAATCCTAGGGTTAAACCAAAACATAACCCTAAACATTCTTGACATGACAATTTTCCTCCTATCAGTAATCGAGCGGCAGATGACATATATGGCTTGCTGGGGTTGGATGATGAAAGAGACGTTCTCTCGCCGTTTACATCTAATATTATGCAATATCCAACACCAATCGGATTTAAAATGCCCAATGGAATTCCTTCCTATGAGGGGGATACTGATCCCCTGGATTTCTTGCTGCGATTTAAGTACGCGATGAAGTTCAAGAATGCTCCGATGGAGGCTGTGTGCAAAGCATTCCCCATCTATTTGAGCAGGAAGGCACAGGTGTGAATTGACGGCTTATCCCGTAACAATATTTCTTCATTTAGGCGGTTGGCTCAACATTTTCATACCCACTTTTTTCAGAGGAAGAAATTCCACAAGACTGCAGCAAATCTGATGAATTTTAAACAAGCAAAGGATGAATCCCTCAAGTCATATGTGGAGAGATTCACTGATGAGAGCTTACAAGTAACTAATAGAACAAATCAATTAGTAATCTCAACCTTTATGAATGGTCTCAACCCCAGACCATTCTATACAAAATTGGCTCGGGACACTTCAGTCAATACTTAAACACTTTGGCAGATGATGGAAAGCTACACTGAAGGAGAGAAGCAAATATGAAGAAGAGAGAAAACGAGAAATATGAAAAATGACATCAAGACGACACTAAGGGAAAGAATCACCCGAAAAGTGCTTTCAATCGTCTAAATTATAATAGAAGAAAGGTAGAACCTTGATTTCAGGAAAAAAGCTTAATGCCATTGACTAAGAGTCGAATTGAGACCTTAGCCATACATAAAGATCTTCTCCGACCCCTGTTAACTGCAGCGTCACACAAAAGATCCCCGCATATCTGGTGCACATTTCACAACGATCACGGGCATCACACTGAAGATTGCAAGGACCTCAAGAAGGAAATAGAAAATTGTATCCGCAATGGGATGCAGGGTTAATATGTCCAGTGATGGCAATCAAAAACCCAACTCCGATCTGGGTCATCGACACATTAGGATCTGGAAGCTACCGGCTAGCCATGATGGAGGGGAATTTATTACCCCAAGTCTAGCAAATTAGCAATTTAAAATGCTTCTATATTTAATTATACTTCTTGTTGAATAAAATATTGTTTTTCTTTTCTTAAATCAAGTAAAAGAACTACGACTTCCCTAAACTCGGTTCAAGGTGGTTAAACTGCCTTGCTAAATTTTAAATCGAGGAATCTGCATGTAACCTCGGTTTAGCTGAGTTTAGCTGCTAACTCCATAACATCTCAAGAGAGTGAGGGAATACAGACATCCATACGAACGTCAAAAAAGAAAATTTTATTATTTTTCCAAAGTTTCCAAAACACCCTAAAGGGTGGGGACCTTCGTTTCAAAGTTCCCAAACATCCTAAGGGGTGGGGAACTTCTCCTCAAAGTTCCTGAACATCCCATGGGGTGGGGACCTTCGGCTCAAAGTTTCCAAACACCCTAAGGGGTGGGGGACTTCGCCTTAAAGTTCCCAAACATCCCATGGGATGAGGACCTTTGTCTCAAAGTTCCCAAACACCCTACGGGCGGGGACCTTCGCATCAAAAGTCCTGAACGTCGGCACTAAAGTTCAAAACGACAGACCTTTTGCTCAAAGATATAGTCTTGCAAAAGTTTCAAAGACAACTTCAATTATTTTATTACATAATAAAATACGAATAGAAAACACTAAATTTTTCTTTTGCCTTTTCACTTCTCCCCTTCATATTTTTTTCCTCTCTTGTAGGATCTCTATCAGAAGACCCTAATTTTAGACCTATCCCTTTTAAATGGGTCTCCATCTCAACGATCTGGAATCTCCAAGTTCTACATTCCAATTACAACTCCGGAATCTACTTCTTGTACGAGTTCAGTGCACCATGGAGACTTCGACCCTCTTGAACTCATTGGTTAAGACATCCTAAAAAGGTTTACTCTTGATAAGACCTTCGTCTGACGTTATTAGACCAAGGTCTGGGGGGTTTATGATGTGTATAGATTATGCTAAGTTACTAGTCAAGGACCAGAGTTCCAGATCTTGGAATCCAAAGATCAGACTTTGGAAACAAGCGAAGTTCCGGACCTTAGAGACTTCGGAGACAAGTGAAGGTCCGGACCTTAGAGCCAAAGGCCAAGACCTTCACGCTACTTACAACGGCATGACCTTCACTTAACTTCGGAACTCTGCGTTCATAAATTAGTAATACACTAAAAGCACACTAAGTGAGCAGGACCTTGGGCGGCAATAACAAAACAGCGTTACAGCTATAACAAATGGGTTAAAGGATAAAGATAACAATCAATCCCTTTTTATTAGGGAAAATGATAAGGATAACAATCAATCCCTTTTTATTAGGGAAAATGATAAAGATAACAACTAATCCCTCTTTATCAAGAAAGAGGATATATACATGGGGAAAACCACCAGGTAATGGGGTCCATTTCGGACAACTTAGAATATACTATACTCCGACTGAATATTGATTGTATCATCGTAGAATTTACCCTCAGAGAACCACTCCAGGATCTGTTTTGCAGGATTATTCATTGCTGAGCACACAAAGGATCTTGGATCGTGACAATTAAATCGGATCGTTACCAGTTGCGGATTTCTCCTTTATCACAAAGCATGAATCCAACATGCGTAACAAAGCAAGTTCTAGAATGAACATACTATATTTGTCCACACTCCACAAAGAAATATGTGAGCAAAGAAAAGGAAAATGCTCTTGGGTTCAAATACTCAGACAATAGGTTCAATGTATCAAATATTGCACATTCTCATTCAATTCAATCATCAAAATCAATGAGATGCTTTAAAATTTTCAAAACAAACGCTAATCACACTTGCCCCATTTCATGCTTATCGACTCAACTACTAATACATGTTAACCAAGAGTTATTCTGAATAAGCATCAAAAGAGTTAGGAAATTCAAGAAAGACATTCAAATTGTCAAGCATGATTTTGCAAAAATTTTCCAAAATAACCAATCCACAAAACACAAGAATACCCCTCACACCTAAATCAAACACTATCCCCAATGTATGAAAGAAGTATGCATGCAATTTAGAAAAGAAAAAGAAAAAAAAGAAAGGCAATGGAAAATAAACCTCCCCTGAATCGCGGCACAAGCAATGGGTGCTATAGTGAGGGTGGGCATGGTGGCACGAATCCAAAATACTAGAAGAAGGTATCTATATTAGTCTCCAATCGCTCAACACATCGCTCCAACTAAAAAAGGAGATTTGGGTTGGAAGATGAGGGGTCTGGCGGGTGAGAAGAGGAACCAGGTTCATCTTGCAGTGGAGTGGAGTCACGATGAACACGTGGATGCTTGAAACCATGCCGCAGGCCGCCATTGCCCCTTGGCCTTAGTCGAGAAATGTAGATGTCCTTGGAGCTATTTTTTGGACTGCAAAAGTACTACTTTGTCTCCCTTCATACGATGTCGTGATGAGTGCGCCAATTTTGTGGTTGGGGCAACAACAGAAGGTGGCTGAAGTGGTGATAAGGGACATGAGGGAAAACACTTGCCTGGAGGAGAAGGACTGTGTGAGGGCAAATAACTACTCGTGGGTGAGGGACTATGCGGTATTGAGGTAACACGTTTGTGGGCCGCCATCTTGATTCGCAGCATGATTAAACAAGGAAAACTACAATCTTAAGAAGGCAACAATTAAGGATAGTACAGCTCTAAGGAGAATAGTATAGCAGCCACGAATGGAAACAAAAAGTTGCAGAAAAATTGAAAGAAAGAAAGAAAAAAAAAGAACAATGAAATCTTAGTAATTATATGAAGACAAAAGAAAATAAAATAGAGAAATAAAAAAAAGAAAAGAAAAACAAAAATTAAATGAACCATAGGGAAAGAAGGAAATCCGATAAAGAAGAACAAATGGCAGTCGTACGAGGTAGCCGTGTAAGGTGGCAAACGGCGGAGCTTGGATAGCAGGGCCGTCATGGCTGTCAGAGGCACAGAGAGGCAGAGTGGTAAAGCGGCAGCTAATTTGGAAATACGATCTAAAGACTGGCAGAAATAAGGGTGGCGTGCGAGACGGAGCGATGGAGCATGGCTTGCGGAAACAAGAACAAGAAGGCAGGTGGTGGAGTTGAGTTTAGGTTTTGGGAGCTGCGGCGGAGAGACGGCTACGATTTTGGGAAAGAAAGAGAATTAGAGAAAAGAATTGGGTTTGTTAAAACCCTTATTAATTTTTTTTTGTTTTTTGCAATTCATGAAGAAAAAAAAACAGAAGACTAGAAAGAACAAGGCGTGGGCACACCTAACAAAATAGAGTCTTTGGGTGAACAACAGGAAGAAAATCCAAAAGTCCATTGAACTTAAGCTGTGGGAACGCCTAAGAAGTTAAGGTCTTCTAGAAAAAAAAAAGGGCATAATCAATTTCTAGAAGACTCTCTATCTTAGGGCGTGGGCTCGCCTAAGAAAGTATGATCTTCTGGAAAAAAAAAACATACAGATCTACACTTTTAAAACGTGATTATGCCTAAGAAAATAAAGTCTTCCGCTACAAAAAAAATAATTAAAATCATTAGTTATATATATAAAAAATAGGTAAAAATAAAAATAAGAATAAAAATAAAGATAAAGAAAGAAACAAAAAAATAAAAGAAAACGAAGAAATCCTTTAGGTTACCTCCCAAGTAGGACTTGCTTTATAGTTCACAGTCGAACTTTCCCATTTTTCTAAGTCGATGGAGTCAAGGTGATGAAGGAAGATTGAGTATCAAAATCTCCTCCATAATAATGCTTAACCCTTTGTCCATTGACTTGAAGTGTTCCCTCCTTTTCATTAGTGATATCCACAACACCATAAGGAAAGACTTTTGTGATGGTGTAACGCCCGATCCATGGAGACTTCAATTTTCCTAGAAACAAACGAAGATGCGAGTTATATAACAAAATTTTTTCTCCAACATGAAACTCCCTCCTCAAGATATGCTTATCATGCCATTTCTTTGTTTTTTCTTTGTAAATTCGTGCGTTATTGTAAGCTTCATTGCAGAGCTCTTCTAATTCATCCAACTATAACAACCTTTTCTCTCCTACTGTCTGCATATCAAAGTTAAGATATTGCAAAGCCTAATATACTCGATGCTCAAGTTCAACAGGCAAATGACATGTCTGACCATACAAAAGTCAAAAAGGTGACATACCAATAGGAGTTTTATAAGTAGTTCTATAAGCCCATAATGCATCATCAAGTTTCTTTGCCCAAACTTTCCTATTAATATTCACAGTCTTTTCCAGTATACTTTTGATTTCCCTATTAGATATTTTAGTTTGACCACTATTTTGGGGGTGGTAAACAGTGGCTACCTTATGAGTGACACAATACTTTTGCAAAAGTGACTCAAATTGCTTATTTATGAAATGAGTACCTTGATCACTTATAATTGCTTTAGGAGTACCAAACCTAGTAAAGATGTATTTTTTTAAGAAATTGCAAACCACCCTAGCATCATTAGACTGCAAAGATACAACTTTTACCCATTTAGACACATACTCACAAGCAACCAAATTAAATATTACCAAAAGAATGTGGAAATGGGCCCATGAAGTCAATACCCCAAACATCAAAAAATTAACATGTCATAATATTATTAAGGGGCATCTCATGTCTTCTAGATATATTTCCAGTTCTTTGGCACTTATCACATCGAGAAACATGAGTGTATGCATCTTTAGAAAGAGTAGGACAATAAAAACCAAATTGTAAGATCTTAGCAATAGTTGAATTGGCATCAAAGTGACCACCAGTCGGTCTATCATGGCAATGAAAAAGAATACTAGGCATCTCATCATTAGAAACACAACATCTAATAATACGGTCATCACATACCTTGAATAAGTACAAGTCATCCCAAAAGTAATGTTTAGCATCAGAGAAGAACTTCTTCTTTTGTTGATAAGTCCAATCAAGGGGAAGAATACCACTTACCAAGTAATTTACCAGATCAACATACCATGGAAGTACAATTTTGAAAGCAAAAAGTGCTTTATCGGGAAAACTCTCCAAAATAGGTACCTCATCACTAGAAGCATTTGGCAATCTTGAGAGATGGTCAGCCACAAGATTTTCGATTCCTTTTTTATCTTTAATCTCTAAATCAAACTCTTGAAGCAGCAAAATCCATCGAATGAGTCTCGATTTTGCATCTTTCTTTGCTAATAAGTACTTAAAGGCAGCATGATCTGTACAAACAATTACTTTAGAGCCAATTAAATAGAAATGGAATTTATCAAAAGCAAACACCACATCCAAAAGTTCTTTTTCAATAGTAGCATAACTCAATTGTGCTCCATTCACGGTTCGGCTAGCATAGTAAATTGCTTGAAAAAATCGATTCTCCCTTTGTCCAAGCACAACTCCAATAGCTTGTTCACTTGCACCACACATTAAAAGGCTTCTCCCAATCAAGCATAGTGATCACTGGATCTAAAATTAAATTATGTTTCTAGATTCTAAATGCCTACAAACAATTAGAATCAAAATCAAATTCAGCATCCTTCTCAAGTAGTTTAGTTAATGATCTTGCAATTTTTGAGAAATCTTTGATAAAACGCCTATAAAATCCTGCATGTCCTAAAAATCTGTGAAGTAGCTTCACAGAAGTAGGAGGCGGCAAGTTAGAAATGACTTCAATTTTTGCTCGATCTATCTCAATACCTTTTTCAGAGATTTTATGCCCCAAAACAATACCTTTCTGCACCATAAAGTGACACTTTTCCCAATTTAAAACAAGGTTAGTCTCTTCACATCTTTGTAACACCAAATCCAAGTTATTTAGGCATGAATCAAAAGAAACACCAAACACAAAAAAATCATCCATGAAAATTTCAATATGTTTCTCTATCATGTCAGAAAAAATCACCATCTTGCATCTTTGAAAAGTACCAGCTGCATTACAAAGACCAAAAAGCATTCTCCTATATGCAAAAGTACCATAGGGACATGTGAAAGTGGTCATTTCTTGGTCATTGGGTGCAATAGGTATACCTTGAATATCCATCCAAAAAGCAGTAAAATGTGTGTCCTACAATTTTTTCTAGCATTTGATCAATAAAAAGCAAATGAAAGTGATCTTTATAGGTAGTATCATTTAATTTTTTATAGTCAATACAAGCATGCCAACATGTGACTGTTCTAGTAGGAATTAATTAATTATTTTCATTAGTTAAAATAGTCATACCTCTTTTCTTAGGTACCACTTGCATAGGACTTACCCAGTCATTATTAGAAATTGGATATATAATACCTACATCGAGAAGCTTGATCACCTTGGCTTTCACAACTTATTACATTTTTGGATTAAGCCTCCTTTGATATCTGCAATGGTTCACCCAACTGCACTTTTGTGCTCTCTCAGCACTCTTAATAGCTTTTCCTCCATCACACCTGATGTGAATCGAACCCGAAAGGATTAGGAACACTTAGAAAGTTGCCCAAGTTATGTCTAAGGGATGCTAGTTTGGGTTGATAGGAATCTTGGTATAAAAACGCCAAAACCAACGACACCAAAATTGGTTGATAAAGCTTAGTTCGAACACCACAAGTTGATAAGTTCATTGAATGCCACAACATGATAAATTCGTTGAACATGAAAAGTTTCCAAAGAAAACTTGATAAATTCTAAGTTCTCAAAAAACCCCAAAGGATGAGATAAACTCACAATTTCATTACTCAAAGCTTGTTTCAAAACAATACAAAGATGCCTATTTATAGGCTACAAAATTTTTTAATAAATCCTAAGTACCTTTGTCTAGAAACTAGAAAAAAAATATTATTGACTTACTAACTTCTAGACTAGAATTTGTGATGAAATCCTAAAGATCAAGACATCCAAGCTAGCCAAGAGAACTCCACAATATCTGACTAAACAAGTTGGACAAGAAGCTGCCAAAGCTTCAATTACAAGACATCCACATTATGATCCATTACAAGGCATTGGAGGGCCTATGACTACGTCAAGAACTAAGAAAATGCAAGCTACTTTAGCAACACTTATAAGTGAATTAATGGAAGCTCAAGCAGCAAGGAAGGTGGCCGATTCTCAGTCATCAAATGTCACTCTACTTAGTATTGTAAATGATGGATCACATGTTTCTATTACTTGATCATGATCAACAATTAGAAGCTTCCAAATTCATAGCTATGATGTTTAGAGAAGATACCAAATCCATAGCTAAGATGAATTGAAGAAGCTTCCAAATCCAATGAGGAAGCTAAGGAAGTAGCCGAACACAAGACTAGTCCAAATAGTCCTTGGATTAGTTTTAGGCAATATTGTTTATTTCTTTTTCTTAGATTAGGAGACTTTTAGTAATTATTTATTTTAAGTAATTTTAGTTTCCTAAAGGCAATGAGTTCTAATCCTTCTAGAGGATGGATTTAGTCTCCTTAAACCGGCCATTGTACTCTATAAATAAGGCATTCAACCTCCTGAAATCACACAACTTTTATCAATACAAACTTGAGAGCTTTTAACTTTTCCTTGAGTTCTAGTTTAGAACTTGCTTTGAGTCTTTAAGGATAGCCTCTTAGGTTCATGTTTAAGCTATTTTGTTGAGTTTCTTTCCCTCAACAATCTGAGTGTGCCGGTTGGTTCCAAGGATAGTCCAATTCGTAACTTTTGAGTTTTAATTCCTTCGGGTGTCAAGTGGACAAAAGTAAGGTTCTTCTTCAATCTTGGAGTTGGTGTCATGTTAAAGGAAGAGTTAGTTCAATCTAGAGGACGATAATAGGATCAACACTTAGGTATTTGTTTCGAATTTTATACTTTGGTAGAGAATTCGTATCAATTTGGTATCAGAGCTGTCTTTAGGTTGCTCCTTTGAGTTGTTCATATCTTTTTTGTATATATTTGTTTTGTTTCTAACTTACTGCTCTTGTGTGCTGTAAGTATTGTTCTTCCCTATGAATTTTCTTCATTTTCTCTTCTTATTTTCTGTTTAAAACTGAAAAACAGAAAAGTTTCCAACCACTTGAATTCTGCCTAGTTTTTGTTGTTTTTCCCGTCATCTGTTTTTCCTGTGTTACAACCTAGTTATGTGCTATTGCTTTTTGTGTGAATATTGGTTGCTGATAGAGACTTTGGGTTGTTGATTGCTGCTGCCAAAAGTGAGAAACCAAGAGCTGAAAAAAAAAATTATGAACTTGTTGAAGAAAGAAAATTTAGGAAAACCCATTTTTGCCTTCTATTTCAATACTTCAAGTTCTGTCCCGTTTTGTGTTATACATATTTTTGTAAGTATTGATTGATTAAGGAGACCTCGAATTCATTAATTTTCTATCAAATTATGCTGCAAAATCATGAAATCTATTGCTGAAAATCAGACAAAACCCGAAGAGCTTTGTTTCAGCTTTTTGTCCAGTTCTGTGCTTAACCTATTGTTGTGAATATTACTAGATTAAGAAGGTGTGGATTTGTTGAATTTTGTTGCCAAGATTTTGTTCAAATTCGTGATATTGGCTGCTGTAGTTTTGGAAACTTCTTGTAAAAGGAACCTGCCAAAACCGAAGGAACCAAAATCCTTATTAGAATTGGTTTGGTCCAAAATTGTAAGTTGCTGCGTAGTTGTAATTGGTTTGATCTATTGAGCAAGATACAATCATATTCACCAAGTTTTGTTTCATCACAAGCACATAAAGAACCATCGTTTGCATATTCTTTTCGTCCAAAAACTCTATTTTCTTTTGTCTCTTGAAAATTTCTATCTTAAAATCCTTTCTTGTTCACATTCTTTCCTATATTTTTTTATCTCATAATTTGTTTTCTTATTTTCTGTTATCATTTCTTGTCTTTCTTGACCTCTAAATATTTTTTTCTTGGTTTAATTTGAATTTAATTGTCTATTCTTTGAGACTTTTGAGGCTTTGTTTTGATTAGAACTCTTAAAAAGTGATTGAGTGTGAGTGAACCTACTTATCAATCCATTACTATAAAAAGAGAGTTCAGCTTTACATTGGTGAGAGTCTCATACTTCGGATAATTGGTTTGAGGGAAGCGAGGTAGGAAATTTTTGTTACTAAATTTATCAAGCAAAAATGGCTGAAAATCCGAGAGAACTAGACAAGGACATGAAAGAGTACCTTAAGGGTGTACCTTCGGCTCTAGAATTAGTTCATAGAAGAATTGAACGAATGGAAATTACAATGGCTCAAGTTGCATTTAATTCGGAGGCAGCCAAGGCCAAAGAGCCTCAAGAAGTTACTCAAACAAACCCTAGGGAAAAGAAGAAGTCTAAAAAGGATGAAACAAGTAGCTCATCCAAAGAGGAGGAATCCAAGAATTCTAGTTCAGATGATGATCATTACTCTACAAAGAATAAAAGGAAATCCAAGAAGGATGATAATCTTGCTAGTATTAAGTTGCAAATTCCATAATTTGAAAGCAAGAATGATTCGGAAGCATATATGGAATCGGAAGAAAAAGTTGATAAAATTTTTGATATCCATGAATTTTTCCTAGAGAAAGAAAGTTAAGTTGGCTGTAGTTGAGTTTTCTAGACATGTATCTACTTGGTGGTGAAGAACTTGTCGCCAAAGAGAGGAGAAATTTAAGCAGTTGATTTCATCTTGGAATTAAGGGTATTTATCGGGCAGATTATTCGGTTTTCGATTTATTCGATTTGTTTTCGGCCGAACCCTAATTTAATTTTATATATTATATGTATTATAAAAATAATATATATACATATAAATAATACATAAATATATATTATATGTAATTATACATATAATATATACATATAAATAACACATAAATATATATATTCGGGTTTCAGTTTAACCCAAAACCCAAAAAACTAAAATTTTGGTTTGGGTTCGGGTGGATATTCGGGTTATCCAAAAATTGAATACCCCTACTTGGAATGCCTTGAAAAAGGTGATGAGAAAGAAATATGTTCCCCTTCACCACAAAAGAGAGTTGTTACAAAAGCTTCAAAGCTTGACTCAGGGGAACAAAAGTGTAAATGACTACTATAGAGAGATGGATCTAGCCATGCTACGTGCTAATATAGAAGAAGATGAAGAATCTACAATGGCAAGGTTCATGAATGGGCTTAATAAGAATATTGCTCATCTAATTGAGTTGCACCACTATAATAACTTTGAGCAGCTATTACAAATGGCTGAAAGGTGCCACAAAAAGTGAGGAGCTCAAACACTAGCAATAATTAGCGAAACAACAATAACAATTGCTAAGGTGGAAGGTTTAATTCTTCAAGTTCCAGAAGCACTCAATAGAGAGGGGGTTCGGCTTCCAATCGAACAAGTGGGAAGAAATTCGCACCACAAAATACTCCAAAGGTAATTAATTCTAAACCCTCATCTAGTTCAAATAATACTAACACTAGTTCCTCTATTCAATGTTTTAGGTGTTTAGGCCGAGGACATATAGCCTCTCAATGTCCAAACTCACGAACCATGACCATCTTAGATGATGGAACCTATCAAAGTGAGAGTGAAGAGGAGTTAAGTATTCAAGATGAAGACATGGCTGCAAGTCATGCTGATGAACATTGGGGTATAAAATGGATCAACTGATTGGAGATTGTTTGATGACCATAAGATCTTTGAGTGCTCAACCCAAGGAAGACACCGAGGATCAAAGGGCCAATATTTTCCATTCTAAGTGTCTTATTAAAGATCAATTTTGCATGTTAATTATTAATGGAGGATCTTGTACTAACCTTGCTTCTACTTATCTTGTAGATAAATTGAAGCTCAAATGTTCCTTGCATCCAAACCTATACAAATTGCAATGGATGAATCAAAGTGGATTACTCCGAGTCACAAAGCAAACCTTGGTAAGTTTTTCAATTGGAAATTTTACTGACAAAGTTCGTTTGTGATGTTGTTCCTATGTAGGCCACTCACCTACTATTAGGACGACCTTGGGAGTATGATAGTCATGCAAATCATTTTGGGAGAACTAATAAGTACCACCTCAACAAGGATGGAAAAGCCCTCATACTAGCAGCATTGCCACCCTCGAAAATTAGTAAGTTTCAATAATAACAAAGGGTCAAGCAAATGGTGTGGATAAGAAAACAAAAGAATGTTGAAGAAGGTCAAAATTCTGTACAACCCGTGAGTACACAAATTTCTTCAACTTCTAAAGGTAAGGCTTCAGTTCTCATGAGTGAAATTGAAGGAGCACAACTATCAATTGAAAATTTTAAAGGTAGCTTCTATGCTTGCATGAGAGATGTTGATAGAACTTTAAAAGCAAGTAAGAATTTTGTGCTAATTATTTATCAGGAAGCATTATTTTCTAATGATGAGCTACCAAGTGACTTACCTTCACAAGTCAAAGTTGTTTTACATGAATACGAAGATGTCTTTCCATAAGATCTCCCTAAAGGACTACCACCTTTAAGGGGAATTGAGCATTAAATTGACTTCCTTCCTGGTGCAGTAATTCTCAACCGACCAGCCCACCGAGCCAACCCTGAAGAGACCAAAGAGCTCCAATGGCAAGTTGAGGAATTACTAGATATAGGTCATGTACGGAAAAGTCTTAGTCCATGCGTAGTTCCAATCATCCTTATTCCAAAGAAGGAATGTACATGGAGAATGTGTACTGATTGTAGAGCTGTTAATAAGATTACAATTAAGTATAAACATCCAACACCTCGCCTTGATGACATGTTTGAAGAATTGAATGGGTCTAAAATTTATACTAAAATTGACCTTAAGGGTGGTATTATCAAATACGCATTAAAGATGGAGATGAATGGAAAACTGCTTTTAAGACTAAATTTGGCCTGTATGAATGGTTAGTCATGCCTTTTGGATTAACTAATGCACCCAGCACATTAATGCGACTAATGAATCATGTACTTAGGCAGTTTATAGGAAAATTTGTTGCAGTGTACTTTGATGATATACTCATTTATAGTAAGAACTTAGAAGAGCATATTAAGCATATTAGGTTTGTTCTATGTGTCTTGTGTGAAAACCGGTTCTTTGCTAATATCAAGAAGTGTACCTTTTGTGTGAAAAGTGTTATATTTCTAGGATTTGTTGTTAGTTCCAAAGGTATACAGATTGATCAAGCAAAAGTCAAGGCTATAATCTCTTGGCCGAGACCTACAACCGTGCATGAAGTAAGATCTTTCCATGGTTTTACTTCATTCTATAGGAGGTTTGTCAAAAAATTTTATTCAAAGGCTACCCCTCTTAACGATCTTGTTAAGAAAAATGTTCCATTTATTTGGGGTGAACGTCAAGAGCAAGCATTTAATCAATTGAAGGAAAATCTTACGACTGCACTTGTTTTAGCTTTACCTGATTTTACAAAAGTTTTGAGCTTGAATGTGATGCTTCAGGTATAGGTATTGGCGTAGTCTTGAAACAAGAGGGCCGTCCTTAGCCTATTTTTCTGAAAAATTGAATGGGGGCTACTCTCAACTATCCAACTTATGATAAAGAGCTTTATGCAATCATTCGTGCCTTAGAGACATGGCAGCATTACTTGTTGTCCTAGGAATTTGTTATACACACTGATCATGAGTCTCTAAAGTATTTGCATAGGCAAGGTAAGTTGAACAAGAGACATGCTAAGTGGAGTTCATTTCTCGAAACATTTCCCTATGTTATCAAGTATAAAAAATGTAAGGAGAATGTTGTCGCTGATGCACTTTCATGAAGGAAATCGGTTGATGCAAAACATGTAGCTGACTTATTCTTTGAAGAAGTCATTTGGCTCTATGAGGTTTCACGAACCATAGTTTTCGATCGTGATGTTAAATTTTTTAGTTACTTATGGAAAACTTTGTGAAGGAAGTTGGGCACTAAATTGTTATTTTCCACCACCGGTCATCCACAAACTAATGAACAAATAGAGGTAACAAATTGCACTATCGGTACTTTATTGCATGCAATAATCAATAGAAATCTTAAAGATTGGGAAGCATGCATACCAATTACCAAATTTGCTTATAGTAGAACTGTTCATTCTACCACCGGTTATTCCCTATTTGAAGTTGTTTATGGTGTTAATCTACTAACCCCTCTTGACTTAGTGCCATTGCCAAGCAATGAGCAAGTAAACCTTGATGGTGCAGCAAAGGCTAAGTTTCTTCAAGACTTGCATGAGAAGGTACGCCTTCAAATCCTCAAGAAAAACGAACATTATGCTCAAGTTGCCAATGGAGGGAGAAAAAAAGTCATTTTCAACCCAGGGATTGGGTGTGGATTCACATGCACAAAGAAGGGTTTCCAACTCAACAACGAACTAAGCTTCATCCTCGAGGAGATGGTCCTTTCCAAGTTGTGGCACGTGTGGGCGAGAATGCTTATAAGCTTGATTTTCCAGGTGCATATGGAGTTAGTGCTACATTTAATATCTCTGACCTTTCATTGTTTGAGTTGGATGACGAGTTTATGGACTCGAGGATGAGTCCTTTCAAAGAAGGAACTTTGTGATGAAATCCTAAGGAACAAGACATGCAAGACATCCGTGAAAACTCCACAATACCCGACTAGACAAGTTGGACAAGAAGCTGCTAAAGCTTCAGTTACAAGACGTCCACATTATGATCCATTACAAGGCATTGGAGGGCCTATAACTAGGTCAAGAACTAAGAGAAAGCAAGTTGCCTTAGCAACACTTATAAGTAAATTAATGGAAGCTCAAGCAGCAAGGAAGGTGGCCGATTCTCAGTCACCAAATGTCACTCTACTTAGTATTGTAAATGATAGATCACATGTTTCTCTTACTTGATCATGATCAACAATTAGAAGCTTCCAAATTCATAGCCATGATGTTTAGAGAATATACCAAATCCATAGCTAAGATGAATTGAAGAAGCTTCCAAATCCAATGAGGAAGCTAAGGAAGCAGTCGAACACAAGACTACTCCAAATAGTCCTTGGATTAGTTTTAGGCAATATTGTTTATTTCTTTTTCTTAGATTAGGAGAATTTTAGTAATTATTTCTTTTTAAGTAATTTTAGTTTCCTAAAGGCAAGGAGTTCTAATCCTTTTAGATGATGGATTTTGTCTCCTTAAACCAGCCATTGTACTCTATAAATAAGGCATTCAACCTCCTGAAATCACACAACTTTTATCAATACAAACTTGAGAGCTTTTATCTTTTCTTTGTGTTCTATTTTAAAACTTTCTTTGAGTCTTTGAGGATAGCCTCTTATGTTCATGTTTAAGCTATTTTGTTGAGTTTCTTTCCCTCAACAATCTGAGGTCGGTTGGTTCCAAGGATAGTCCAATTCGCAACTTTGAGTTTTGGATAATTCCTTCGAGTGTCAAGTGGACAAAAGCAAGGCCCTTCTTCAATCTTGGAGTTGGTGTCTTGTTAAAACAAGAGTTAGTCAACCTAGAGGATGATACTAGGACCAACACTCTGTTATTGGTTTTGAATTTTATACATTGGTAGAGAATTCATATCGCTTTGACAAGACCAATAAAAATTCTACATTTTAATACATTAATTTTGCATAATTCTAGATGATATATTGGTTAAAATAAAGGCACATTTGAATGGTGATTTGACCAAGTGTTGGAATTCTTGAATTCAAGTAAATGGGTGCACCTTGCGCTAGCTTCCAAGACTTCATTAAATGCTTCGTTGACCGAATTTTCAGCCATGACTTTTTGTTTTCCAATGCCTCAAAATGGATGATTGACCATTGAATTTGAAGTCTTCAACACTTGACTATTTTAATAATTGAGGGGTTGGAATTTGGACCAACTTTAGAACCAAAATTAATTTTTGACTTGGATCACATGCACTCTTGAACTTGGGCCGTCGCTCTATTGAATTGGATGGGAAGTTGGGGCCGAGTTCGCATCTCTAGCCGTAGAGTTCACACTTTTGGCTTCAAAGTTCGCATCTTTGGTCGCAGAGTTCGCACCTTTGGTCACCAAGTTCACGTCTTTGGCTCTAAATTCACATCTTTGAGCTCCGAGTTCACATCCTTAAGCTGAGTTCACATCATTCCCCTCCTCTTGAGAAGGGTTTGTCCCCAAATCTTTAGCTCCTGCATGATAGAGACTTCAATCAAAAACATTGAAGACATTATGAACATCATACTCACTTGATAAATCAAGTCTGTAGGCATTGTTATAGGTGTGCTCTAAAACTTGAAAAGGCCCATCTCCTCTTGGTTGCAACTTAGATCTTCTTTGTGTTGGAAATCTTTCTTTCCTCAAATACAATCAAACCCAATCTCCTGGTTCAAAAATAAGCTTATAACGCCTCTTGTTGCCTTATTGTTCATATTTTCGCATCTTCTCCTCGATGTTAAGTCTTGCCTTCTCATGGATTTGCTTCACAAATGCAGCCTTCTTTTTGCCATCTAAATCAATCTCTCACTCACAGGCAAATATGTTAGATCCATTGGAGATAATGGATTAAAACCATAAACAATCGTAAAAGGAGAAAATTTAGTGGCAGAATGCACATTCCTATTGTATGCAAATTCATCATGAAGTAAACTAACATCCAAAGTCTTAATTTTCTTACCAATGACCGACCTCAACAAAGTATATAAAGTATGATTAACAACTTCAATTTGACCTTCGGTTTGAGGATGACAAGTAGTAGAAAACAAGAATTTTCTCCCCAATTTTCCCCATAAATTTTTCTAAAAATAACTCAAAAATTTGGTATCTCGATCGGATACAATGGTTCTTGGCATGTCATGCAAACAAGCAATTTCTTTAAAAAATAAATCAATAATGTGTGATGCATCATTCGTTTTGTTGCATGCAATGAAATGAGCCATTTTTCAAAAGCTGTCAACAACCACAAAAATTGAATCTTTTCCATGCTTAATTCTCGGCAAGCCTAAAACAAAATCCATTCAAAGATCAACCCATGGCTCTTTTGGAGTTGGCAAAGGTGTGCATAAGCCATGAAGTTGGACCTTTGATTTTGCCTTTTTACAAATGATGCAGTTTTCACAAATTTTTACAACATTACTTTTCATTTTTGGCCAAAAGAAATACTCTTGCAAAATTGCCAAAGTTTTAGCTATACAAAAGTGTCCCATAAGGCCCCCACCTTGCACTTCCCTGACTAACAATTCACACAAAGAAGAGTTAGGAATGCAAATATTTGATTCTTTAAACAAAAATCCATCATGCTTAAAGAACTTCTCAAAAGAAACTTTTTCACAAGCTTGGAACACTTGACCAAAATCAAAATCATCATGATACAACTCTTTAATTTTTTCAAAACCTAGTATCTTAGATTCAAGAGAAGAAAGCAAGGCATACCTCCTAGAGAGTGCATCGGCTACAACATTCTCTTTACCTTTCTTATATTAAATGACATATGGAAAGGTCTCAATGAACTCCATCCATCTTGCATGCCTTTTGTTGAGCTTATATTGGCTTTTTAGAAACTTTAATGATTCATGATCAGTGTGTATCACGAACTCTTTAGCCCATAAGTAGTGCTACCATGTCTTCAAAGCTCGGACCAAGGTGTAAAACTCTTTGTCATAGGTAGGATAGTTCAGATTTACCCCACTTAGCTTTTCGTTAAAGTATGCCATGAGTCTTCCTTCTTGCATCGAGATAGCGCCTATCCCAATACCTAAAACATCACATTCAGCTTCAAATGTTTTGTCAAAATTAGGTAAAGAAAGCAAATGAGCATTAGTTAAATGAAATTTAAGCTTTTGAAAAGCTTGCTCTTGCTCTTCATCCTATTTGAACCCCACGTTATTCTTGGTGACCTCAGTCAAAGGTGTAGCCAAAGTGCTAAAGTTCTTGACAAATCTCCTATAAAGGCTTGCGAGACCATGAAAACTTTGCACTTCACTAACACTTTTGGGAGTGGGCCATTCTTGAATTGCTTTTACCTTTTTCATGTCAACTGAAATACCATTGGCTCTTACAATGTAACTAAGAAAATTAACCTCATTAGTGCAAAAGGTACACTTCTTCAAATTAGCATAAAGTTTCTCCTTCCTGAGCACACTTAAATCACACATTAGATGTTCAAAATGGTCATCCAAACTTCTTGAATATACTAAGATATTATCAAAATAAACAACCACAAACTTCCCAATGAATTCACGCAAAACATGATTCATTAAGCACTTGAAAGTGCTAGAAGCATTAGTTAGACATCAATAACCATTCATACAAACCATGTTTTGTTTTAAAAGCGGTTTTCCACTCATCACCCTTTTTCATTCTGATACAAATCTTAAACCAAAGAATAAAAATTCGAACCTATACCAGAGTGTTGGCCTATTATTGTCCTCTAGGTTGAATTAGTCTTCCTTTAGCAAGACACCAACTCCAAGATTGAAGAAGGACCTTGCTGTTGTCCACTTGACACCCAATGGAATTATCAAAGTCCCAAGATGTGAACTCTGACTATTCTTGGAACCAACCAGCACGCTCAAATTATTTAGGGAAAGAAACTCAATAAACTAGCTTAAACATAAACCTAAGAGACTATCCTCAAAGACTCAAAGCAAGTTCTAAACTAGAACTCAAAGAAAAGCAATAAAGCTCTCTGGTTTGTAATTAATCAAATTCTGAATTTTATTGTGGCAGAATAGCCTCTATTTATAGATTACAATGGGCTATTTTTAGGAGACTATATCTATCCTCCAAAAGGATTAGAACTCATCACTTTTTAGGAAGCTAACTAAAGAAACAATTACTTAAAAGAAAGACTCCTAACCTAAGAAAAATGAAATAGAACAAATAGTTGCTTAAAACAAATCCAAAGCTGGTTTGGCTTTGTGTGCTGGCCGAATGTTGCTTAAGTTAGCTTTCCAATCTTGAATTGGATTTGGAATTCCTGAAATTACAAGTCCAAGTGCTTAATGGAATTGAGCTGAATAATTGAGCTTTCTAAATCAGCATCCAAGTGTTGAAAGGAATGGAGCTGAATAAAGCTGGAATTAAGCTGGTCTTGAGCTACCAAAACTATCATTTGAGCTTCTAAAATTGACCAAAAGCTAGAACCTTCCAAGGCCAAATGCTGAATCCAAGTGTGGTTCGGATTTGTTTGTGTGGTGGCTGAAGTGAATTGTATTATTTCGAATTAGAATATTCCAAATTTGAATTAGTATTGTGATGAGAAGTGGCCTAAAGATCTTGATTACACATGTGAAAATCAGCCACACTCGATCGTTCATTCTAGAGTCTTCATTAATGACTAGAATGACATATAATGAGCTAAGACCGGAAGTCTTTCTTGCTTTCCTTGCTGCCTTAATTTCTTGAGCTTCAATTAACTTGGTTATAAGTGCTGCTAAAGCAACTTGCATTCTATTAGTTTGTGACCTAGTCATAGGCCCTCCAATGCCTTTCAACGGATCAACGTGTGGATGTCTCTTTTTAGGTGAATTCTCAACTAAACATCCAACTTGTGCTCTTAGATTTGTCTCTTTCTGATTTGATCGAGTTGTCTTCGCTGAATGGCTGATTATTTCAACCTTGGCTCTTATATTTTTAGCACATTCTAATTTGATGGTAACCATTTTTCAAATCAATTTTGGAAAAGATAATTGCTTCATATAACCACTACAAGAAAAATAGCCTTTAGTTACTAAAATGTTGGTGACGACAATCAATTTGGTCACTAAATGGCCTCTTTGGTGACCACTGAGTGAGTTGTCACTAAATCAAAGTCATCATAATATCTTTAGTAACCAAATGGAAAATGTCGTCACCAAGTCGTCACTGAATGTGGTGGCGCCAAAAAAGACCAGGAAATGCACTACAATTAGTGATGACTTTGAATGACGACATTTGATCTTGTCACCAAAGATAAGCATCAAATAGTTTGGTGACGAGGAATTGTCATCGCCAAATTGATGCAGAATTATTGATGAAAAAATGTGGTCGCTAACTTGTAAATACTATGTGTATTTAATGAATTATAATTGTAGAACGAGTTAGTGACGAAAAAATGTTGTCACCAAATGTTAGAAATTAGTTACAACATTTTGTGGTCACTAATTCATAAATGCTATGTGTATTTTATGAATTATAATTGTAGAACAGTTTAGCGACGAGAAAATATCATCACCAAATGTTACAAAATTAGTGACAACATTTTGTTGGCCACTAATTCATAAATACTATGTATATTTTAGGAATTATAATTGTAGAACGGTTTAGTGACTAGAAAATGTCGTCACCAAATTGGTAGTTGTAATGAATAAGGAATTTGCCAAAATAATAAGTAAGAAATTGGAATAAATTACGGGGAAAGAATGATTTGGTTCTTGGACTAAGCATTTTTATTAGGTGAAACATGTTGTTTTTGGTATGACATTTAATTTTTATTGATTATAGTGTGGCACCCTGTTCTTTACAATTTTGCAAAATAGCTTTGATAACTATGTTAGGACACCCTAATATTTACAATTTTGCCCCCATAATTTTGACTTATTATATTAAGACATCTTATTAAGTATAATTAGTAGTTGTAATGAATAAGAAAATGCCGAAAAATAATAATTTAAAAAATTGGGTTAAATAATTTGGTCCATTAGGCTAAGCACTCTCACTAGGCCAAAAATGTCATTTCTATTATCACCCTTATTTTCTATTAATTGTACTATGGCACTCTTTGCTTTAGAATTTTGCCAACATAATTTTCATACTAATGTTAAGACACCTTGATAGTTACAGTTTCCTATAATTTAGATGAATTATATTAAGACATCTTATTAAGTACAATTAGTAGTTGTAATGAATAATTATTATGTGTCCATTATCAATTAACTTTAATTTTTTCCCTTAGAAAAGGTTTTGGCGATGGAGGTGCTGTCTTTACTAGGGCTATCTTTATAGGAGCATTTAATCCTTTACAAGAATAAGTTATAAAACCTTGTTTAAAATATGCTTTCATTCTAGAAAGTACAATCTACATTCAAATGCGCCTACAAGAAAATTGGCTTTTAGTGATGGAATACCTGGTGACGAAAAAAAATATCGTCACCAAATACCCCCATTAGCGACAAAAAATTTTGTCGTCACCAGTTTTTCGTCTGCTCCCCAACTTTAGTGACGAGTCACCAAAGTCGTCACTTTCCCGCCAAAATTGCCGCAATTAGTGACAACATTCATTCTCGTTAGTAAAATCATAAAGTTTATTGATTGGTGACGAAATATTGTTTGTCACCAATTTGAATGTCTTTTAGTGACAATTTTTGTTGTCACCAATGTGAGTATCGTTTAGTGACGATTTTTTGTCGTCACCAATTTCTGATTACATTTATAACTTACACTAGTTATATATGATTCTTAATTAAATTCTTAATTATATGGATATATGTGAAATATCATCAATTAAAAAATAGATTTTTTTTCGTTAGTGTGTTATAAAAATGATTTTTCTTGTTCAAAGGAAAATTTAAGTAGTAAAATAGTGATAATAAAAATGAAAATAGTTACAATCTTTTAATTCATATTTTTATACATATATAGTTTCAGTTTATAATATTATTAAGTATAGAGATATAAAATATACATTTTAGTGTATAATAAAAATGAATATTGTAAATTTTAAGAAAAAATATATGTGTTAATCCAATTAACTTTGGATAGAGTATATAAAATATTTTGGGCTAAATCAACTTATATAATGATTGGACTTGTTTGGTTGAGGATAATGATTGGGCTATGTAAATTATTAATTAGGCCAAAGTTAACATTTTAAATTTATAATTCTTGATTTCTAATAATAACACTAAGACACCCAAATATATATGAATTTGCCTATATTATTTGACGTTAAGAATAGAGTATTTTTAGATACACTATCACCTATTTATAATTGGATTTTTTTTGGTTAAGAATAATGATTGGACTAAGCATATTATTCCTTATGCCAAATTTAGTTTACTTATATTATCACTATTAATTTCTAATAATTGTACTAAGACACCCTAATAGTTATAATCTTTAATTCATATATCTATATAAAATGTTTTGGTGTATAATATTATTAAATATGGATATATAAATTATTTATTTTGGAGTGTAATGAAATTAAATATTATAAATTTTAAGAACAAGATATATATTGGGGAATATAATTAGAGACAGATTAAATAAAATACTTTGGCCTAAATTGATTGGCCACAACTTATATAATGATTGGACTTGTTGGGCTAAGGATAATGATTGGGTTATGTAATTTATCCATTGGGCCAAACTTAACTTTTAAAATTTATGGCTCTTAATTTTTAATAATTGCACTAAGAAACCCTAATATATATAAATTTGCCTACATTAGTTTATTTCAAGAATTGAATCTTTTTATATACACTATCAATTAATTATGATTGGATTTGTTGGGCTAAGAATAATGATTGGAAATGATACATTTTTGTTCTTAGGCCAAACTTAACTTACTTATATTATTACTCTTAATTTCTAATAATTGTACTAGGACACCCTAACATTTTATTTGTCCATATAATTGTATTTTAATCACACGTTCTTTTTAGTATTACAATATAGTATTGATTAGTACTAATTGGTTTCTTTGGTTAAGAATAACAATTAAACTAAGTATATTCTTTTTTGGGCTAAGATTCATTAGCTTATTTATGTTATGGTTCTTAATTTAAAATAATTATACTAGAATACTTTTAAATATAAGTAATTTGCACACATAAGTTTTGTTAGTATTAAAATACATTATCGATTAATGGTAATCAAAAGTTTTGACATTTATTACGAACTACATTTCTTTATAAGAAAATCAGGAATAAAAAATATATAATTCCAAACTAGTTACAGTCACTAATATAATATTATAACAAAAGTAATGGTTAATACATGTGCATATATAGTTAGATTTACAATGTATAATAAAAATAGTAAATACTTATATAATTATACTCCCTTTGTCCCAAAAGAAAAAATTTCGTTTCACCAATATACAACATTTTATTTATGGTTAATCAAATAGAGGTACTACAAATTACCACTAATTTACTCATTAAGGGTATTGTATATCAATACACCCTTTAATGAATCCTATCTCATTAAGGGTATTTTGGAAATTTTGTTGAAAATTCAGTTTTGACTTTTGAAACTGGCTCTTTTTTGGGACAAAAATTTGTTTTAAACCTGAACTCTTTTTTTTTTGGGGACAGAGGGAGTGTATATATATATATATATATATATATATATATATAGTTATGTAGTTATAATAAAAGTAATTATTACAAAGCAGAAGTAGTTTCGTGCATATATACACATACTTTTAATATACATAATTTCTTCAATCTCAACATGAAAATGTAAATACTATTTTTTTTCTCTAAATTACTTTAAAAATAATTTCACTTTAGCCATTTAATAAAGAATTAGCATTTCAAACTTAAAATTTAAAAGAAAAATTCAAATAAGAATTTTATTAAATCAATATAGTATTGTAGGGTGAAAAATTGATTACTGATTTAAAAAAAAGTAAAATTTTTTAATAATTAATAATCAGATAAAAAGTTTGAATGGTTGAAAAACCAAAACGAGGGAAAATGAATTTGGGTAAGAAGGAAAAGCCAAAGGCGCTTCATCTTTTGAAAACATTTTTTTACTTTAATAACACTTAAACAAAATCACTCTTCACTCTTAACAACGTTCTCTACCCAAACTTTACTCTCCAAATGCCATCTCTCCTAACTCATTTTATACAAAACAACTTGTGAAACCCTAACACTTACTTTCTTAATCGGCGGCCACCCCTCTCCCATATTTGCCCTTTCCTAAATTCTCCTCAATGTATTCTCTCCGACGCTACGGTGGCGGCCAAGGTGAGACTAGCCATAGCCGTCACGAGGATAGCTATACCGACATTAGAAGTCTGTAAGGATGAAGGAATCCAAAATCCTTCTCCACCACCATCGTCATCGACAAAGCCACCACCCCCGACCTCCAAAAAGATGCTGGCGGAAATCCACCCCTTTGGTCGACCATCACCAACGTAAAAGATGTCAAACATCAACAAAAAAATGAAAAGCCCAGAATCCAGCAATGGCCTTGTCTTGGATGGCGGAATTGATTGAGCTCGAGGTGGTTTATGTCTTTATTCTTCTATTTCTAATTCTAATTCTAAACCTGTGGTATCACATTCTCTGCTTTTACCTTACTTTCTCTGCTTCTATTTTGTTTTCTTGTTTTTTCCTTATACAATTTTTTTTTAGGCGGGGTGGAGGAATAAAGAAATATTAATGGTGTAATAGTAAAGCTCTGATTTTTTAAAAAAAATTTTGTGATAATTGGTACAGAAGTATGGATTATGTGTATTTCTCCCAAAAAAAGTTTTGAGTTTAGCAATGGTGATAAATTCTATGTATTCCTCCAGAAGTATGGCTTCTATTTTTCCTTTTTTATTCACATTCCCCTAGCTCTGTCCTACGTGACTGATGATCTAGATTTTCAACCTAATTTTGCCTATGCCAGAATCACATGCCCTCACATGTATTAGCTAGGTTGAGGTTCAAGCGGCAAAATTATCTAATTGGATTTAAGTTAATTAATCATCCACTTCATATGTTGTTTAAAATATAGATTCATTTCTTAGCTGTCAACCTAAATATTAGTATGTGTGTTTATGTATTTTTAATGGGGTCTTATCTCTTTTGATTTCTATTTCTTTCTTTTTGATTGATGAGGTACTATTGAGCTGTTGATAGTATCAAGTTTTAGTCTTTTTGTGGTGGATCTTGAGTTTCAGTTATTGGTTTGTAGGTTATTTTCTGGCTCTATGTCTAGGTGAGTGTGTATGTTTTGTGGGTGGGTGGGTTGGGGTTGGGAAGGAGAGAAGGAGGAGAAAAAGGGGGAGGGGGAAAAGGAGGGAGAGGTGGGGGTGAGAGAGGTTAGTTAAGGATGTTGCTATTTATCCTTGGAAAATTAAGAAAATATGCTAGGTTGATGTGCCTAAATTTCTTGTCATTCATGATTTCGTTCAGAAGTCTAGAGCTTTTGTGAGGAAAATGAAAAAGCGATTAACTTGTTACTGATGAAAGTTCTGGGGATTTATTTTTGTATCATTTCCTGAATACTGATTCTTTGTTAGTATTTTGTAGTAATCATGGGATCTTTCCTAGTATTTTGTAATCATCATTGGATCTATCCTAGTTCATGAAATTTAGTGGATTTTCTCTTTATTTATGAGGATTTGCTTGAGTTTGGCCCTGGATTGTTTAGTTGTATGATTGTATGTGGATAAATGATGCTCAACCACTATTTGACATAATGGCCATATCATTGGAGGAAATTTCAAGTGTTAGAGTTGTTGCTTGGGCCACAATAGGGTCATTGATCATTCTTGCTCACATGATATCATTTTTCACTATTTCTTCCCATTCACAGTAGGTTAGAATTTCGAATTTTGCACAATGATGGTTTATGTTATGCATGTTTACCTTCCTGGGGGAAAAGTGTTGGTGCTAAGAGACTACCAACTTGATTGTCTTGTATTGCTTCCATTTCTCTTGTCTGATCTCCAAGTCTTCTCTTCATCATACTGTTTACTTTATGTAAATGATGTTTGGTATCAGTTCTGGGTCAAGGAGATAGATTATTCATTGCATATGGATTTGTATTTACTTCCATGTCTACAGAATTTGTTAGGCATCTAGTATTAGTCTGATTTCATGTTACTGTTAATCTTTTCTTGTTGAAACATCAATTCTTCCTCTATTATCATTTATAAAGCATAAGCGAACTAATAATTGTACATATTAACATAATAACATGATTCAATACGTAATGTAATATTAGGAGTGTTTATTTGTGTTGGATATATTGATCTAGAAAGATGCTGCAGCAGCACGCACCATCAGTCCAATTGGGTTTGGGCCATTTATTCTATTTTCACTGGTGGATTTAATTTTCTTGAAGAAGTTTGTTCAATTGTTGATGTCAAAAGGACTGTTGTAGCTTTTTCCTTATACCTTTTGAAAGGTAATAATTGCTTCAACTTACATGGTTTGCTCTTTTTATTTTGATTGCTTTTAACTGTGTTACACGATTTTCATCAATTTTTGCCACACTTTAGGATTTCCATCAAGAAACTTGGTGCTATTAGAGCACTTTCCAATTGATATGAATAATTTCTTTGTTATATGTCTTTCTTCCTTATAAATTTTCCCCACTCTAATAATGTAAACCTTACACGTCTAAGAGAACTCCAACTATGATGGTAGTGCCTCAATGCAAAAAGCACTGTTGAAGCAACTTGCAAGGCAATATAGCAATCGTCAATATAAGTTGCATGTTCACTTCCAAAAATTCCCATGTAAAGAGGATGCCATGAAGCATATCCCCACAAATGTCCCAGAAGATGATTGGATTAATCTCTACCATTATTTTGATTCTGATGAGTTTAAGGTTTAGATCATTTATATATATGAATTTTTGTTTCTCAAGTTTGGGCTCCTATAAGGCATGAACCACATTACAAAACCTCACTTAATTTTCCCTCCAATAGACAATGAGCAGTAGAAACAAGGGAAACCACACGAAAAATAGCACATCACCAACTGTTGGCTCGGTGTCAATTCCAAGGATTGTTCATGAGTTTGTAAGTATGGGTAGCTTGTACTTATTAACGTCATTTTTTGCTTCAAACCAAAAAAAAAAGGATGGTTGTTTTTTATGTGTCATCTAATGTGATTATGGAAAATTTGTAGCGAAAGGATGGCTACGAAGTCACTTTTATTGATTGCTATGAGATTGGTCATTTTTCAAAAAAGCAAAAGAAAATGGTCAATGAACATGCAAAAAAAATATTGGTACCTTCTTAATTCAAATCCTTCTCAAAATTTTCATTATTATATTTCAATTTATGTTTCCGATTTTGACATATTTGCTGACTATGTAGGATGAGATGTGAGAGGAGGTGGCCGTCTCTTTGCGATCCCCGTCAGAGATTTGCGCTGAAAAATTGCAGAAAATACCAAGGCATAGTAGGGGTGTTTTTATGCCTACAAAGCATGTTGTGATGGTTGAAAAGCTACAATCCGAAGTGGATGAACAAAGAAAAAGGGCTAAATGATGCGGAGGAACATGCAAATACGCTGAATGAAAAAATTGCAACTCAAGAATGTGAGTTGAATATACTCAAGGAAAAGCAAGCTAGGATGCAAGCGCAAATGGACACTTTAATGGTGGAGGTGCTTCGATTGTCTAGGGCACAGTCCAGAGATGAAGTAAGTGCATGCTCCAAACATTGGTTGCGTGCTTTTTTTTAATGAAAATTGTTTTTTCCTATTTTTCATTTTACTGCACATTTGAGGCTACACAAAAGAGAAAATCTATATTTTCTTTTCTTATTACTGCAGTAGCCATTCTTGAAGTTTCTACCTAACAAATTTGTATTAACTTTGTTTGCTAAATTGTGTTGTGTGCTTTCCAAATTTTGTGGCCAACCGGCAATATTACATTTTGATTGTCCAAATTCTGTGGCAACCATATAGTCTTGTCTTTTGTGAACAATTCCAAATTGTTCATCAACTTCATTTGTGTGGGACAGTAGACATTTAGCTGTTCAAATATTGATTGATTTCTTCTCACACATATTGTAATTATTTAATTCAATCCTTTTGTGATTGGCGGTTGTAAAATGAAGATGGCCAAATCATAAATTCTATTTTGTTCTTGTGGTTGTTTTGTGATTAGCGGTTGTAAAATGTAGGTGGCCAATTCGTAAATTCTATTTTGTTCTTGCAGTTGTTTAATGAAGCTAGCCAACCGTAAATTTTGTTTTGTTCATGTAGTTGTTCAAGCTATGGTTTGTTCTTGCGGTTGTAAAATGAAGGTGGCTAAATTGTAAATTCTATTTTTTTCTTTCGGTTCTTTTGTGATTAGCGGTTGTAAAATGAAGGTGACCAATTCGTAAATTCTGTTTTGTTCTTGCCATTGTTCTTGTAGTTGTTTAAGCTATGGTTGTTCTTGCAGTTTTTTTGTGGTTAATGGTAGTAAAATGAAGGTGGCCAATTCGTAAATTATGTTTTCTCTTACAAGAATCTAGCCGAACATTTCATTTTAGGTTTGCTTGAACTTTGAAATGTAATGTTCCTAATGTAGACTATTTGTTGTCTCACTTTTCTTGTGGCTACACTATATATATAGTCCATCTTTTTGGTTTAGTACTAATGGAGGCAAGTTATATACTTCTTTTAATTCAGGAAGCTTGTAATGGGGTATGTGGACAAGTATGTCAAGGTATACATGTATTTCAGCTATGGTTTGTTCTTGCATTTGTTTTAGAGTCATAGTGTTATTAGATAATTGAACTATCCTTGTAACCAAACTAACTTTTATGGCTTTCTTCAAAGAAATTTATTTTTTGTTTTATGTTTTCAGTGAATCAATCTTCTCTAGGCTTGGCATGTACACAGTGGACAGATGATAGTGCTCTTCACACTTTGCTGATGGTATTTAGTAATCTTTTTGTTCATTATATTATGTGACTCCTTTGTATTTATGGAACACTATTATATGGTAGCTTTATGTATGAAACATTAACAATGGTTGATTGGCACCAATATTTTGAAGATGCTTTTTGTAAATGTGGCTCTACCTCTTTTGGATTTTAGGGTTGCTTTTAGAATGTCATTCTAGTTGTTTTGGATTTTGCTTACCAGAACTGGGATGTATCTATTTGATAGCTCTAAAGCTTTTCATTCATTTTTCCTTCAAAATGTAGGATGGATTTCTTGTTGATTAGCTACCACTTTTTGGATGATATTGTCACTTGCATAATGTTTTAATCTTGCATTCCTATGTCGTTGAATGAATTACTTTTCACATTTGTGCTATACACTTATCTTTTTTATTGTTAGTGTAGTTGTGGTATTTACTTTTATTGATGTTTATTAATCTTGGATGTTTATTAATCTTGGATTTTTTGGATTTTGAAGTCATAGTAACTAATGCTACTTCACCAAGAACATTATCAAAATAGTCATCGCTATTTGATTTTTCTACTTTTATTTGTTATTGGAGTAGCCGTGGTATTTATTTTGTTATATGTTTATGAATGTCACATGTTTTGGATTGTTAGTAATTGTGAGTAATTCTATTTCACCAAGAACATCGTCACAAAAGTTGACATAATTCATTTTTCTTCATAAATTTCTTGACATCAAATGCAATCACCAAAAGATATGTCGTCACCAATTTCTTTTGTAATTTTACAATTTTCTAACAACAGAATTTCGTCACTAAAATAGTGGATCAAATTACTTTTATTGACAACAATTATAGTCACCAAATGTCACCACTATTGCATTCATTCATTCTCTTATTTGCTGACGACAATTTCTTGTCACCAATTACGCTTGTATTTGGTGATGATAATTTATGGTCACCAATCGCCCACTTATTTAGTAACTACAATTTCTCGTCACCAATTATGCTTGTTTCCAATGATGACAATTTCTCGTCACCAAAAGTCGTCACTATTTCATTTCAAATTACAACATTTAGTGACCACTTCTTTTTGGTCATCATTTGTGTCACGTGACCCGAACAGCACTTAGTGACCACTTTTTTGTCATTACTAAATTCATTGACTTTATAGCATTTAGTGATGACAAATTGTTGTCACCATGTCATCACTAATTGGGATTGACTGATCGACCTTTAGTGACTAGTTGAAACATTTAGTGACGATAAAACAACCTCTTTAGTGACCAAAATTGTCGTCACTAATTGGTGACCATTTCGCATGCGGTCACTAAATTGACCTTTTAGTGATGACATTTTTTTCAAGTGATCACTAAATACCTTTAGTGACGGAGCATTAGTGACCAGGGGGTGACCACCCAATTTGTCATAACTAAAGACATTTAGTGACGACAATTGTACTTTTAGTGACCAAAATAGATTAGTCACTAAAGGTCATTTTTTTTATAGTGAACTCATCAAGAAAATCATCTAATCGAGTAATAGGATGGTGATATTTTACCGTTATGTTGTTTACAGCACGACAGTCTATGCACATCCTCTATGACTCATCTTACTTTGGCACAAACAAAACTGGTACAGCACATGGACTCATGTTTTCCCAAACCTATCCTTTGTCCAACAAGTCTTCAACTCGCCTTTGAAACTCTTTGGTCTCTTTGGAACTCGTTCTATAGGCAGGTTTGTTTGGAATTGACGCTCTCGGAACAAAGTCAATTTGATGCTCAATACCACGAAGTGGTGGTAATCCTTTTGGAACTTCTTTGGGAAACACATCTTCAAATTCCTACAAAATAGAAACAATGTTGCTCGGTAAGCACAAAGTAAGCACAAAAAGTGATTGAGAATTTAGAGCACTCCTAATCTCACTTTTTTTTTTTACAAATACAAAATATATATATATATATTCTTCTTTTTCACTCAAGATAAGTGCTTCTTTTCTCTCCTTTTTGCTCTTTTTATTTTGACTCTTTTTTTCACTCAAACTCTCTTCATTTGCTTTTTTCTCACTCTCTTTCTTTTGCTCACTTTCTTTTTTTGCATCTTCTTGTAACCTCACTTGATCTTCATAGATTTGACTAGGAGTCGTAGGTATAAGAGTTACTTTTATTTGATTATGAACAAAAGAGTACTTGTTGGTAAAACCATTGTGACTAACTCTTTTATCATACTGCTAAGGCCTTCCCAACAACAAATGGCTTGCTAGCATAGAAACCACATCACAAATCACCTCATCTTCGTATTTCCCAATGCTAAATGGCACCTTTACTTGCTCAGAAACTAGAACTTCTCACAATCATTCAGCCATTGAAGCTTCAATTATTGTAGGCAATCTTAACTTTTCAACCATAGAGACACGAGCCACGTTAGTATAGCTTCCACCATCAATTATAACACTACATACATTCCCATTAATGTAGCATCTTGTGTGAAAAATGTTCTCTTTTTGTGCCTTGTCGACCTCATTGACTTGCATATTAAGGATTCACCTAGTGGCCAACAATTCACCATGGACTACTAACTCATCTTCTTTCGATTCTACAAGAGATGGCATGGAATCCGATTCTTGCTCATCTTCCGTTTCATATTCTCCATCATCCCTTATCACCATTGCAAGCTCATTTGGACATTGGCTTGTGATATGACCCCTGCCTTGACACTTAAAATATTTAATGTCACAAGTTCGAGAAGTAGAGGGTTCATTGTTACCTTTCGACGTCCCTTCATTTGGGGTTGTTTTGGCTAGTTTTGAGGAAGTTGTAGACTTCTCCTCTTTCTTTGAAGTACTTGTCTTCCAAGTATTTTGACGTGTACTACCACTCCTCTTGAGTTGTTGCTTCACTTTGATAGCCGTGTGTACCATATCTTGCAACTCCACATAATGGTACATTTCAACCCGATATTGGATGTCACAGTTCAAACCATGCAAAAATCTAGCCATGGTTGCTTCTCAATCCTTCTCTACATTGGCTCTTATCATAGCAACCTCCATTTCCTTGAAATAGTCTCCCACACTTCTACTTCCATGCCTAGGCCCTTGAAGCTTGTTGTAGAGATCTTGATAGTAATGGCTAGGCACAAATCTCTTTCTCATGATTGCTTTCATTTCCTCCCAAGTCTCCACGGGTCTTTCACCATTTCTTCTCCTACTTATCACAAGTTGATCCTACCATGTTAATGCATAATCAGAAAACTCAGTGACGGCAAGTTTCGCCTTTTTGAGATCGGAGTAGTGGTGACAATCAAACACAAATTCCATATTTTTCTCCCATTCAATATAGAACTCTGGATCGGATCATCCTTGAAAAGGAGGGATTTTCATCTTGATGGTGCTAAGGTTGTTGTCTTCTTTTTGTCTTCTCCAAGTTGGTCTCCTAGTGCACCCAAAAGATTCCCTATCAAACTCATCATCAATTTCATCAAGCTCTTCATCTTCCTCCCCTTGTGTTTTACACTTTCTTTGGATGTTGTTGGTGGTGTGTGAACAAACCATTTGAGATTCCATCTCCAATTGATCAATTCTTTCATGCAAGGGTTCAATCTCTTGTCATAATAATCTCCTCATTTCTCCCATCAAGGTTTCGATTTGTAAGTTTTGTTGATTATTTTCCTCATTGGAATGGTGAGACATTATGGAAATCCTACAAGAAAAATCCTCACAAATAATAATCACTCCACTCACACTCAAATTTTCTCACAAACGAGATTTACACTCGTTATCCCTCTTAAGGTTCTTATTGAACTTGAACAATTATTGATGTGTACAGATTAAGCTCGCATAGTTACCAATCAATGACCAGAATTCCGAATCTTGAAGTCAAAGATAAAACCTTAGTGACAGGCAAAGTTTCGGACCTTGGAGCCAAAGGCTAGAACCTTTGCGACACCTTCAATGGCATGACATCCGCTTAACTTTGGAATTCTGTGTCCATGAACCAGTAATACACTGAAATCACACTAAGTGAACAGCACCTTTGAGCACTAGGTCACGAGGTGGGAACTTAACAGAATATTGCTTATCCATAAACACGTAACTGTAGCCACAATTATGGAACGTGCATTGCGACGTGCAGTCAGCAGTTACAATCACAATCCACTTATCTTTCCACGACATCAAAATCCCACTTATGGCAGAAGAAGGTAGATAAAGCCAGGGAGAGCAATCAGGTATGGGGACATTCTCTGATTATTGAAAAACTACTAAACTCCAATCAAAGAACTAACTTAGACATCAGAGAGTTTACCCAAGAGGACCACTCCAGGATTTATTTTGCAGGAATCAGATCGTTACCAAGTTGCGGATTTTGACTTCATCAAGTGGCGTCATTTATGCGAACTAAATTTCTTGATCTCTGAAGGAGTATCGCAACTTCCCTTTCGATTCTGATTCATTTTGAAATGGTGGATACTTGATCTGGAGACCGGAGAGCCACCGAAGGGACCAACCAAGGAAGAGTGCGGCGTGGTCGTTCAAGACCTAGAGTGAATGATCCGTTATGCCTGGGCAGAATTCCTGAACGATTAGAACATCACTCTGGTCATGAAGGCGGACACTCTCAACATACATCTCCAAATCGAGACAAGTCACTAGCACGAAAACAAAAAGAAGTGATGACTGGGCTTTCACTGAGTTACATCGTGCGCAGTTTGAAGAGTTCTGCAGAACTAGACATCAATCACGCCATTCTGGAGATGAGCCCAAACATAGCAATCGTGAGAAGATCAGATGAAAAAGAAATGATGACAAAAGTGACGACAATGCTTCTCACGCTGATAACAATTATGAGAATGAGCGTTCTAGGGTTAGACCAAAACATAACCCTAAATGCCCTTGAAATGATGATTTCCCACCAATCAATAATCGAGTGTCAGATGATATATATGGCCTGCTGGGATCGGATGATGAAGGAGACGTTCCCTCAACATTCACACCCAGTATTATGCAATATCTAACTTCAGCTGGATTTAAAATACCCAACGGAATCCCATCTTATGAGGGGGATATTGACCCTTGGATATCTTGTCACGATTTAAGTACGCGATGAATTTCAAAAATATTCCAATTGAGGTTATGTGCAAAGCATTCCCCATCTATCTGAGTAGGAAAGCACGAGTGTGGATTGATGGCCTACCCGTAATAGTAATTTTTCATTTAGTCGGTTGGCCCAACTTTTTCATACCCGCTTTTTTCAAATGAAGAAATTTCACAAGATTGTCGTAGATCTGATGAATCTCAAACAAGCAAAGGATGAATCCCTTAAGTCATATGTGGAGAGATTCAATGATGAGAGCTTTCAAGTGGTTGATAGAACAAATCAATTGGTAATCTCAGCCTTTATGAATGGTCCAAATCCAGGACCATTCTATACCAAATTGGCTCGAGACACCCCAATTAATACTCGAACACTTTGGCAGATGTGGAAAGCTATACCAAGGAGGAAAAAGCCAATCGAAAGAAGAGAGAAAATGAAAAATATGAGAAAAAGCATTCGGATGATGCTTGATGTGTATGGGTCACATGTATAGGTTATGTGGGTCAAATCCATTAAGCCCACAAAGGCACTAAAAACAAGACTCAAAGGCCCAGACCTTTGAGGCAAGTGAAATCCTACACCTTAGACTCAAAGGTCCGGACTTTCGAGACCAGTGAAGTCCTAGACCTTGGAGTCAAAGGTCCGGACCTTCATGAAGCGCGCAATTCCGGACCTTGGAGTCAGAGGTTGGGACCTTTGCATCATTTACAATTGCAGAACCCTCACTTGATCCCAGAACCCCATTCTCATAATACACTAAGTAAGTCGGATTTGTGAGTCTTAAGCGACCACGTGATAACACAACAGAGCCATGCTTATCCATAAGCATGTAACTAGAGCCTGTAATTGCGGGACAGTATCAGCAATGCACAATCAGGGAGCATCCGCGATTCAGGCATCTATCACCGTTAGAGAATCCCACCAACGACGAAGGAAGATAGATAAAAGAAGAAAGAACCACCAGGTATGGGACAAGTGGAACACTATTAAGAAAAACTATTATACTCCGGCAAAAAAACTAATTTAGGCATTGGAGAGTTTACCCTGGAGAACTACTCTGGGATTTGTTTGCAGGAATCACCATTGTTCAATACCGAAAAGCTCTTGGATCGTGACATCTGGATCGGATTGTTAGCAACTGCGAATTACGACTTCATCAAGTGGCGCCGTCTATGGGAACTCTGGTTCTTAAATTCAGAAGACGTATTTGCGCTGTTGTTTTCGATTCTAACCCATATATCATCGATATGGTAGATACTAGATCTAGAGAGCAGAAGACCATTGAAGGAACTAGCAGAGGAGGAGCACTGTGTAACCGTTCTAGACCAAGGGTAGACAATCCATTACGTTTGGGTGGCATTCTCGAACGATTTGAACATCACTCTGATTATACCGGCGGAACCTCCCAACATATATCTCTAAATCCAAACAAGTCATTGGCGCACAACAAATGGAAGAAGATGAGCAAGCTTTTGTCGAGTTGCATCGCGCCCAGTTTGAAGAATTCTGCAGAAATAGACATCCTTCACGTCACCGAGGGGATAAATCTAATCAAGACAATCGTGAGGAAATCCATCGTAAGAAATATGATGGAAAGAATGCTGATAATGCTTCTCACGTAGATGAAAACTATGAGAATGAACATCCCAACGTGAAACATAACCCTGAATGCCCTCGGCATGATGATCTTCCTCCGATTAGTAATTGGGTGGTTGATGATATATATGGCTTGTTGGGATCTGATGATGGAGGAGATGTTCCTTCCCTGTTTACGCCTCATATCATGCAATATCCAACCCCGATGGGGTTTAAAATGCCTGATGGCATTCAATCTTATGAGGGGGATACCAACCCCCTAGATTTCTTGTCGCAATTTAAATACACGATGAACTTAAAAAACGTTCCGATGGAGGTTATGTGCAAAGCGTTCCCTATATATCTGAGTGGAAAAGCAATGGTGTGGATAGATGGTTTCTCCCGTAACAGTATTACTTCATTTAGAAGGTTAGCCCAACTCTTTCATACCTGCTTTTTCCAGAGAAAGAAATTTCACAAGTTTGCGGGCAGATTTTATGAATCTTAAGCAAGCAAAAGATGAATATCTCAAATCATACATGGAGAGATTCAATGACCAAAGTTTGCAAGTGTTCGACAGAACAGATCAACTGGTAATCTCAGCCTTCGTAAATGGCCTAAATCTAGGTCCATTTTATACAAAGTTGGTCGGGACACACCAGCCGATACCCAAACACTTTGGCAAATGGTGAAGAGCTACACCAAAGGAGAAGAAGGTAACAAAAAGAAGAGGGAGAACAAAAAACATAAGAAGAAGGATGATGCCAAAGGAAAAAATCCCTAAAAAAGTGCCTTCGATAGGCTGAATTACAATAAAAGTTGGCTAGAGCCTCGGCTTTGAGAGAAAAACTTGACACCACTAACAAAAGGAAATTCTCATACCACCAGTACCATTAACAGTAGCACCACACAAAAGACCACAGTATCTTTGGTGCACTTTCCACAATGACCACAGGCACGACACCGAAGAATGTAAAGATCTCAAAAAAAAAGATTGAAGATTGCATCTGCAATGGCATGTTAGGCCAGTATTTCAACGGTGGCATTCCGGGACCCAACCTCAGTCTGGAGGTCGAGGAGGTAGTAACCATGTTAGAGGACGCGGAGGAAGACAAGGCGGTCGGGGTTAACTTGCACATCAACATGATTACTGACTAAGATGGGATCATCCCATGAACCCTCCATACCAGCCGTATTCAAATAATCCTCCTTCTAACAAGTAGCACTTTAACCTCTACCCAATGATAATCGGAATATTACCGGAGTGATTCATGCCATATTTGGAGGTTACCCAGAAGGTCAGTTAGAATCTGCAATCAAAGCTAACGCAAGGAGGATTCTACCCAAGAACCAATCAACAAATGGTTTAAACCTTCCAAAATTATAACTTTTTCAGAAGAAGATGCTGTCCCTACCGTCAATCCACATAATGATGCCCTGGTCATTAAAGCCATAGTTGCAAACAAAAAAGTATACAGAGTCTATGTTAATGATAGAAGTGCGGTACATGTTCTTTATATAGATTGCTTCCGCAAGTTAGGGATTGACTTTGCAGCCCTAAAACTGTCGAGTATGCCATTGGTAACTTTTGCCCATGAAATTGTCCATTTAGTGGGGATAATCACACTTGCAGTCACGGTCAGCGATTATCCTAAGGATAAAACCATCATGACGGGCTTTTATGTAGTGGATGCCCCATCTCCCTTTAATGCTATAATTGGAAGGTTCTAGATGAATAAAGCTAAAGCAATCTAGTCGCCCTATCATCTTGTCATGAAGTTCCCAACGAAGAATGGAGTTGCATCTATTCATAGGGATCAATACGCGGCATGAGAACGCATGCGTATCGCTCTCAAAGGCAAGCATACTGTCACCAATGGAGTACATGCCATCCAAGCTGCAAACATATTACCTACTGACCCCAAGGTAACACCTCAGGGAAGTAGGAGCAACGATGTGAAGATGCCCTCCAAAGATCCTGCACCTCAGAACCCCGATGACGCCAAGATAATCTCAACTAGATCTCGTGAAATCACTGACGAAGTATAAGAGGTCAACCTAGATCCCGAGTATTCGGATAGAACAATCAAGATGGGAGCAACGCTACCCACAGAGATCAAGGAACAAGTCATTCATCTCCTTCGCACATATAAGGAAGTTTTTACTTGGGGACCAGAAGACATGCCTAGGATCTCATCCTCGCTAATGATGCACAAACTCAACATTGATCCTAGGGTAAAACCTGTGCAACAGAAGAAGAGATCCTTGGCGTCTGACAGAAACACAGTTGTCAATGAAGAAGTAAAGAAGTTTCTTTAGTCTGACAATATTAAAAAGGTATTTTACCATACTTGGTTATCTAATCCTGTGTTGGTCAAAAAACTAGACAATAGCTGGAGGATGTATATCGATTATACTGATCTTAACAAATACTGCCCAAAAAACTATTATCCTTTGCCCGTAATTGATCAAAAAGTCGAGGCTATTTCAGGATATGAGGTCCTCATGTTCCTTGACGCTTACAAAGGCTACCATCAGATTTTAATGGATGAGGAGGATGCTGAGAAAATAGTGTTCATCACAGAGATGGGAATTTTCTATTATACTAAGATACCTTTCAGTCTGAAGAATGCAGGAGCAACTTACTAGCATCTGGTTAACCAGGTATTCTCCAATCAAATTGGCCGAAACTTAGAAGTATATGTGGATGACATGGTAATTAAATTAAAGAAAGGCGAAAATGCACCTGGGCATCTAGAAGAGACCTTGCAAACCATGATTAAGGTAGGAATGCGTCTGAACCCCATGAAATGCATCTTTGGGGTAGGATCAGAAAAGTTCCTAGGCTTCATGGTCTCCAAAAACGGAATTGAAGCCAATCCGGATAAGATCAGAGCTATTGCAGTAATGGCACCGCCTAAAACCTTGAAGCAGGTCCAAAAATTGATGGGATCACTAGCTGCCCTAAATAGATTTTTGTCACGTTCTGCAAATCGAAGTCTTCCTTTCTTCCAGACATTAAAGGAGGCTAAGAACTTCAAATGGACAGAAGACTGCCAAAAAGCATTCAAACAATTGAAAAAGCACTTGGCTAGCCTTCCTACCCTTACAGTACCTACACCGGGAGAGACCTTGTATTTGTATTTGGCATCTTTTGATAATGCAATTAGTGCAGTACTTGTTCATGATGTTAATAGCACTCAAAAACTGTCTATTATGTCAGTTGTGCACTCCAGAGCGCAGAGTCAAGATATCTCCTGATTGAGAAGATAGTTCTGGCACTGATTTATGTTGCCCGAAGGTTAAGACATTATTTTCAAGCTCATCCTATATGTGTACTCACAGACCAGCCCATCAAACAAATACTATTTAAGCCGAAAGTTTCAGGACGATTGGCAAAATAGGCTATTGAGTTAGGAGAGCACGACATTCAATATCAGCCTTGGACAGCCATAAAGGCACAAGCCCTTGCAGACTTTATCGCTGAGATGCCCACCTCTACTACAGCACATGTCGACTCCGCACAATCACTCAAAGGCAATGAAAAGGAAATGATCAGCCCGAAATCTTGGATATTGTATGTTGATGGAACTTCGAATGAAGATGGCAGTGGAGCAAGATTATTGTTAAGAAGTCCTGACAGGATAGAGGTTACATACACTATGCGCTTTTACTTTAAGGCAACCAACAACGAGGCTGAATATGAAGCCTTGATCACAGGTTTGAAATTAGCACAGAGAATGAAAGGAAAAGAAATATGTGCGTACAGTGATTCCCAAATCATTGTCAACCAGGTATAAGGCTTCTACGAAGCTAAAGAACCTCAGATGAAAAAATACTTGGATACAGTATGGACTCTTGGCCATTCTTTCTAGGGTTTCAAGATCATACAGATCCCAAAGTCCAAGAATAAAAGGGCCGATGCTTTCAGCAAATTGGCATCTTTCGCCTTTTCTCATCTGAATAAAAAAATGTTGGTAGAAAACTTCCTTGCAGAAGTACTAAAGAAAAGCCATTGATGGTTGTAGAAAGGACAGAAGATAATTGGATCACACCTATCTGGAAATACATACAGAATAGGGAATTGCCAACTAACAAAAACGAGGCGAGAAGACTCAAACTAAAGGCCCCTCGCTATGTCTTGGATTAAATACTTAAACTAGGGAATGTGAAGTAGTTAGCTAAAACATCTAGGGCTAGAATTGTGCAACCTTAGAGTTGTGTTGGGTCACAACAACCAAGCTACATACTCCAAGAGATACACCTTAGATCTTGTTGAAGTCATACAGGTCCTCAAATGTTGGCCAAAAAGATTCCTCATTCTATATTCGATGAGACGTTGTTTAAGGAGATTTGGAGTGAACGGATGTAGCCACTTAGTGTCAACTTCACGCTCCTCTAGTCAGACAACCTCAGATTGAAATGATCAGCATCCAAAGCTCGTGGCCATTCAAACAATAGGGAATTGATATATTGGGACCTTTTCCTAAGGCTTCCGGTCGGTTGAAGTTCTTATTAGTTGCCATCAATTATTTTACCAAATGGGTAGAAGTTGAGCCATTGGCTATGATAACTGGAAAAAATGTTCTGAAATTTGTATAGAGTAAACTTGTCTACAGATTCGGAATTCCTCAGGTGATCATCTCGGATAATGGGAAATAGTTCGCAGACAATCCTTTCCGATCTTGGTGTGAAGAGCTCCATATCAAAAAGAAATTTACTTCGGTTGCACATCCTCAAGCCAATGGCCAAGTAGAGGTTACCAACTGCACTCTCTTACAATGATTGAAGACTCGATTGGACAAAGAAAAGGAGACTAGGTGGAAAATCTCCCAAATGTCCTGTGGGCCTCTCGCACCACCCCACGAATAGCAATAGATGAAACTCCTTATAACCTCACATATGATTCAGAAGCTATGAATCCAGCTAAGATTGGGGTTCCAAGTCCCCGACTCATAGCCTTCAACAGTATAGCTAATGAAAAAGATATCCGCCTTAACCTGAATCTGTTGGAAGAATGCAGAGACTTAGCTTCCGTTAAAGAAGTTAGATATAAGTAAGACATTGCAAAATATTACAACGAAATGGTGAAAGTCAATAAGTTTGCCCTAGGAGATCTAGTCTTGCACAAGAATAAAGTAAGCCGAGCTCAGAAACTAGGCAAACTGGAAGCCAATTGGGAAGGACCATACAAAGTCATTGATGCATCCAAGTCAGGGAGTTATCGGTTAGCTACTATGGAGCGGAATTTATTACCCCGAGTTGGCATGTTAGTAATCTAAAACGCTTTTACGTTTGATCATTTTTGTCATCGAATAAAACATCATTGTTGAATAAATCAAGTAAAGGAATCATAACTTTCTTGAATTCGGTTCAAGGTGGTGGAACTGCCTTACTAAGTTTTAAATCAAGGAATTAACGCATAACCTCGGTTTAGCTAAGTCAAACTGCTTATTCCATAACATCCCTAGAGGGTGAGGAAGTTACATATGTCCATATAAACAAAGAACAGAAAACAAATAGGGAGGGAAGAAGAAATTTTATTTCTTGTCGCAAACACCCTCACAGGTGGGAACTTCGACTCACAGTTCCCAAAGACACCCTCATAGGCGGGGAACTTCAACTTAGAGTCTCTGGAACTACTTGCTATAGCCTAATTACATACCAAACAGGAAATGAAAAATATTCACACATTTTCTTTCCCTTTCTTCTTTGCCTCCTCATACTTCATTTTTTCTTGCAGATACTTATTAAGTGAAGCTTCCTTACTCCTGTACAAAGGGTTATCGGCTCAGCCTTGCCTAGCCATCAACTCCAATTCTTCCAACATTATATCCACGGGATCTTTGTCTGCAGATGCTACTTTCAAGCCTGCACCTTTCAATTGTGCCTCCATCTCAGTCACTTTTGCTTTCCAAGTCTTGCATTCAAGCTGCAACTCCCAAATCTGCAGTTTATAAGGCTTCAAGGCATCATGGAGACCCCGAACCTCTTGACGTTCTTTCTCCACATCATTGGTTAGGGTGTAGATTGTCTCTTCATTTCTTTTTAATTCTACAGTATGTCCTTCAACCTCAGCTATAAGCTTAGTAATTGTTTCTATAGCTTCCTCATTTCCTACAATACTTGGATCCCTTAATAGCCTCAGCCTTTGGGTTAAATCTTCACTTAAATAGTGATTTTGATACTCCAAACACACCACCTGTTCATGTAGCTCTTTATTCTCCCTCTTTAAACGGTAAATAGTTTCCTGAAGATTTGTATTTGCACCCTTAAGCGCCTTAATCTTTTCATATAAATCGCTAACGAAGTCTTTCGTTGGTAATAAAAATTCCTGACATAATTATAACAAACACACACAGAAAAACAAATGCCAAATTAGTACTTCCATCACTTGAAATCCCTCACCAATAATTTTTATAGACCAATGACATATCCAAAAACACAATAAAAAATAAAAATAGAGTCACCCTAAGAGCTAGCCTCATGTTTAGCCCCACCACCCTGTACTGATGTCCCAACTTTGGCATGCTCACTTGAACCTGTATCAGCTGCAACTCATAAGTTTGGGTCTTCATCCACAGCACAAGCGCTTAGCTCTTCCAAAGTCATGGGAGAATCAAGAGAGGCTATATGCTCCAATAACACAAAGGAGCCATCAAAGGCCTTTACAACATCCATGTACACTTGGGTAGCCCTGGCTTCGGCCTCCAGGTCATAACCAGGCAATTCTTCCAATTTCAGTAAAGGATGCCTTCTCTGAATATCCACAGCCACCTCATGCCCACTAACCTTTCCAGTAGCTCTGTAGAAATTAACAACAAATTCCCCATAATCCTGCGTATGAAACACCTTTTTCAAGAGCAGTTTTGCAAATTCCCCTTATGCAACACTGAGGGTCCTCCACACTTCAGCCTCCTTCTCTCGCAGCTATTGTTGAAGGGCTCACACTTCTCTTTCCATTTCCTTCTGCTCCTCGACCATCTTTGCTACATCTACCTCTAGTTTCTCTTTCGTCTTAATGGCAATCTTCTCTGGCTCCTTTAGTTGATCATTTTTGGCCTTGAACGTTAAAGCCTCCCCAGCCTGGTCATTTAGCCTCAAGAAGTATTCAGCCCAAGACGCAATAGCCTACACCTCAAAACATCCTCACATTATTATATATAAAAAAAACAGACAAACAAACAAAAAATCAGATGTCCAAACATTAGGAGTTTTTACCCGCAGAACCATTTGATGAAAATTGTCATTCAATTCTACCAGTGGCATTTTAGCCAACTTTCTTTTGTAATTTTCCAACCCCTCCACCTTCAACATCTCTTTCACCCCAGGTTTGGAAAACAAAACAACAATCTCCGAGGCTGTATCCTCAGCCTCTGCTCCACTTGGTTTCTTCTTTGAAGCCGCCACCTTAACCCTTTTCTTCTTTGCTGGAGATGCAATCTCCACTACATCATCATCCACCTTCTTTTTTGAAGGTTCTCCTGTCTCCATTTTCCTGGTCACGGGAATTTCTTCAGCCTCAGAGTGAGTTCTTGTTGTGGGCTCCACCTTCACAGAATTACCGAATTTCACTACAAAATCCAACATAAACAAAGTTACTCATTAGACACACATGGATTTCATAAATCACACACAAAATTCCTACTCTCATCATTTTGGGCAGATTGTACAATCAAAGATCCAGTATTAGCCACAGCAAAGCTTAATTTATACTTAACCAAATCTTCCTTAGTATAGTTGCCAATCCTCTCTTGTCTCAGTTCAATATACGCCCTGCCTCAGGAATTCTTCTTTTTCTGATTGGGGTACTGATGTGAACTTGGCTCACACTTCCCGACCTTCAACTCAAAGATGTGTAGTGCAGACTTCCCAACCTACGGTGCTAACTTCTCAACCTTCAGCTCACACTTCCCGACCTGCGAGCGAAGATACGAACTTTGCAACCAGAGCTGCGAACTTGGCCCCAACTTTCCAACCAATTCCACGGAGTGAAGGTCCAAGGTCAAGTGTGCATCTTATCCAAGTCAAAGATCAATTTTAATCCAAAGTTGGTCCAAATTCCAGCCAACAATTATTCACATAGTCAAGTGTTGAAGACTTCAAATTCCAAGGTCAATCATCCATTTTGAGGCATTAAAAGACAAAATTCCGCTTTGGAAAATTCAGTCAAAGAAGTATTAATGAAGTCTTGGAAACCAACTCAAGATGCATGAACCTACTCATTCCAACACTTGGTCAACGTACCATTCCAATGAGCCTTGATTTCAACCGACATATCATCTAGAATTATGCATAATTCATAGATTAAAATGCAGAATTTTATTAGTCTTGTCAAAGTCTAGTCTAGAAGTTAGAAAGTCAACTTAATATTTATTTCTTCTAGACTAGAATATTTAGGATTTATTTATTTACTTTTAAGACTTATTTTAGCCTATAAATAGGCATCTTTGTTCTACTTTGAAAACAAGTTTTGAGCAATAGAAATTGTGAGTTTATCTCATCTGGTTCTTTAAGAACTTAGAACTTATCAAGTTCTCCTTGGAGACTTGTGGCGTTTGTACAAACTTATCAACCAATTTTTGGTGTAACTGGTTGTGGCGTTTTTATACCAAGATTCATATCTATTTCATAGGTAGTGGGTTGCGGTTTACACCATCCAGTCTAAGCTTCCCTTATATATATCCCGGGCAACTTCTAAGTGTTTCCAATCCTTCTGATTGTGAATCATATTATCGTCTGGGTCAAAATCACATCATTTGGTATCAGAGCCATCTCTAAGGGCTGCATATCCTTGTTTTCCTTTTTTATATTTTTATCCTTTCTTAATTCTTGACTTTCTTGACATTCAAAATTCACAATTTTGTTAGTGGGTTTTGTCATAGGTTGGCAAGGTTCCTAGTAGTGAGTTTGGAATTTTAAGAAATCACTTTCTCATCTCCATTTCTATTTTTATTACATTAAAAAAAAGGTCGAAATATTAAAAAAAATTATGGCCGAATATTAAAAAAAACATGAAAAAAAAAGGAGAAGAAGTGGATACAAAAATTTCTTTCCTTAAAGTGTGATTTCTTTGAGATCTAATATTCATTTCTTTTGTTATCCAGGTTGCCAACAGATTCTTCAACAAAGTTCTTCTCAATCAACCTTGGCCTAAATTTCCATCGATCATCCAGTTCATTATTTCTTAAGTTTGTTTGTTCTTCAATTTGTTTCCTACTCTTATTCTTGATATATTCATTATTCATAGTTCTCTTATCTTTGATTTTTCATATTTTCTTAGTATTCATCTTCACAACTTAAGAATATAAAAATTGTTTGATAAGTTTAGTTGTGAAAGTCACTCTCTCCTTTGGTAATTGTTCAGTTCCGTAAGAACCTTAAGCGAGATAACGAGAGTGTAAATGGAGTAAATATTATTTGTGAGAATTTTTCTTGCAGGAATTTCAAAATGTCTCACCATTCTAATGAGGAAAAATCATCCACAAAACTTACAAGTCGAAGCCTTGATGGGAGAAATAAAAAGATTGCTACGGCAAGAACTTGAACCCTTGCATGAAAGAATTGATCAATTGCAAGTAGAATCACAAATTGCATGTTCCCACACCTCCAACATCCAAAGAAATTGAAAAACACAAGGGGTGGAAGATGAAGAGCTTGATGAAGTTGATGATGAGTTTGATAAGGAATCTTTTGGGCGTACTAGACGAACAACTTGGAGGAGGCAAAATGAAGACAACAATCTTAATGCCGTCAAGATGAAAATTCCTCCTTTTCATGGCCGATTCAACCCAGAGGCTTACATTTAGTGGAAGAAAAAGATGGAGTTTGTGTTTGATTGTCACCAATACTCCGACTTCAAAAAGGTAAAACTTGCTATCATTGAGTTTTCCGATTATGCACTAACATGGTGGGATCAATTGGTGCTAAGTAAGAGAAGAAATGGTGAAAGATCTATTGAAACTTGGGAAGAAATGAAAGCAATCATGCGAAAGAGATTTGTGCCTAATTACTATTATCGAGATCTCTACAATAAGCTTCAAGGGCTTAAGCAAAGAAGTTGAAGCGTGGAAGATTATTTCAAAGAAATGGAGGTTGTGATGATAAGAGCCAATGTAGAAGAAGACCGAGAAGCCACCATGGCTAGATTCCTGAATGGACTAAACCATGACATCCAAGACCGAGTTGAAATGTACCATTATGTGGAGTTACAGGATATGGTACATATGGCTATCAAAGTAGAGCAACAACTCAAAAGAGGATGTAGTGTGCGTCAAAGTACTTGGAAGATGAGTACTCCAAAGAAGGAGGAATGACCTACGACTTCCTTGAAGTCAGCCAAGACGACTCCAAAGGAGACGATTTCGAAAGGTAACAATAATCCTTCTACCTCTTGAACTTGTGACATTAGATGTTTTAAATGTCAAGGCAGGGGTCACATCACAAGCCAATGTTCGAACAAGCTTACAATGATCATAAGGGATGATGGAGAGTATGAGACAAAAGATGAAGATGAATATGACTCCATGCCAGCTCTTGTCGAATCAGATGAGGAGGAGCCAGTCCAAGGTGAGCTATTGGTTACGAGGCGAGTTCTTAGTGTGCAAGTCATGGAAGACAAAGCGGCACAAAGAGAGAACATTTTCCACACAAGATGTTATGTTAATGGGAAGGTATGTAATGTCATAATTGATGGTGGAAGTTGTACTAATGTAGCTAGTGTTTCTATGGTTGAAAAGTTAGGATTGCCTACAACAAAGCACCCGAAGCCATATAAGCTCCAATGGCTTAATGATTGTGGAGAATTTTGAGTTTCCAAACAAGTAAAGGTGCCATTTCGCATAGGCAAATATGAAAATGAAGTAATTTGTGATGTGGTTCCCATGCAAGCAAGCCATTTGTTGTTGGGGAGGCCATGGCAGTATGATAGACGTGTTAGTTACAATGGTTTTACTAACAAATATTCTTTTGTTCATAATCAAAGAAACGTAACTCTGGTACCTATGACTCCTAGTCAAATCTATGAAGATCAAGTGAGGTTACAAGAAGATGCAAAAAAAGAAAGTGAGTAAAAGAAAGAGAGTGAGAAAAAAAAGAATGAAGAGAGTTTCAGTGAAAAGAAAGAATTGAGCGGAAAAAAGAGTGAAAAGAAAAGAGCAACAAAGAAAAAAAAAAGCAATTATCTTGAGTGAAAAGGAAGAAAAATTTTGTGTATTTGCAAAAAAAAAGTGAGATCAAGAGTGCTTTAAATTCTCAACTTCCTTTTGTTCTGATTTTGTTTAAACAGGCTCATTTGAGTACTAACGACTTGGCCGGTGAACTACTGAGTAGTATTGTTTCTATTTTGCAGGAATTTGAGGATATATTTCCCGAAGAAGTTCCAAAAGGATTACCACCACTTCGTGGTATTAAGCATCAAATTGACTTTGTTCCGGGAGCATCAATTCCAAACAAACCTGCTTATAGGACGAGTCCCGAAGAGACCAAAGAGCTTCAAAGACAAGTTGAAGCCTTGTTGAACAAAGGTTGGGTTCGGGAAAGCATGAGTCCGTGTGCTGTACCAGTCTTATTGGTACCAAACAAAGATGGGTCGTGGAAAATGTGCATAGACTGTCGAGCCGTGAACAATATAACGGTAAAATATCGCCATCCAATTCCTCGATTAGACAATTTACTTGATGAATTAAGTGGTTCAATTATGTTTTCCAAAATTGATTTGAAAAGTGGTTACCATCAGATTGGAATGAAAATAGGTGATGAATGGAAAACTGCTTTTAAAACAAAACATGGATTGTATGAATGGTTAGTAATGCCTTTCGGCTTAACTAACGCACCAAGCACTTTCATGCGCTTAATGAATCATGTTTTGAGAAAATTCATTGGAAAATTTGTTGTTGTTTATTTTGATGACATTTTAGTGTATTCAAGAAGTTTGAATGATCATCTTGAACATCTAACATGTGTGTTAAGTGTGCTCAGGGAGGAGAAGCTTTATGCCAATTTGAAAAAGTGTATCTTTTGCACTAACGAAGTAAATTTTCTTGGTTATATTGTAAGTGCTAATGGTATCTCAATTGACCTGGAAAAAGTAAAGGCAATTTAGGAATGGCCGACTCCCAAAGGTGTTAGCGAAGTGCGAAGCTTCCATGGCCTCGCAAGTTTCTATAGAAGATTTGTCAAAAATTTTAGCACCTTGGCTGCACCATTAACTAAAGTCATCAAGAAGAATGTGGGATTCAAATGGGAAGAAGAGCAGGAGCAAGCTTTTCAAAAGCTTAAATTTCAATTAACCAATGCTCCTTTACTTTCTTTGCCTAATTTTGATAAAACATTTGAAGTTGAGTGTGATGCTTCAGGTGTTGGAGTAAGCACTGTCTTGATGCAAGAAGGAAAACCTGTGGCATACTTTAGCGAGAAGCTAAGTGGGGCAACTTTGAACCATCCAACTTATGCACTGGTCCGAGCCTTGAAGACATGGCACCACTATCTATGGGCTAAAGAATTCGTGATCCACACTGATCATGAATCATTGAAATTCCTGAAAAGCCAATACAAGCTCGATAAAAGGCATGCGAGATGGATGGAATTCATTGAGACCTTTCTGTATGTCATCCGCTACAAGAAAGGTAACAGAATGTTATAGCCAACGCACTCTCTATGAGGTATGCCTTATTAACTTCATTAGATTCCAAATTACTTGGCTTTGAGCAAATTAAAGGATTATATTGTGATGATTTTGATTTTTGTCAAGTATTCCAAGCATGTGAAAAAGGTTCATGTGAAAAATTTTATAAGCATGATGGGTTTTTATTTAAAGAGTCCAAGCTTTGCATTTCTAAGTCTTCTATGCTTGAATTGTTAATTAGAGAAGCACATTTGGGGGGGGGGGGCTTATGGGACACTTTGGCATAGCAAAAACTCTGGCAATTTTGCAAGAACATTTTTACTGGCCAAAAATGAAAGGTCTTGTTGTGAAAATTTGTGAAGACTGTATTATTTGCAAATAAGCAAAATCAAAGGTTCTACCTAATGGCTTGTACACACCTTTGCCGATTCCAAAAGAGCCGTGGGTTGATCTGTCAATGGATTTTGTCTTGGGATTACCAAGAACTAAAAATGGAAAAGATTCAATTTTTGTGGTAGTTGATAGATTTTCATAAATGGCGCATTTCATTGCATGCAATAAAACGAATGATGCATCATATATTGCTAAGTTGTTCTTTAAAGAAGTAATTCGTTTGCATGGAATGCTGAGAACTATTGTATCCGATCGAAATACAAAATTTTTGAGTTATTTTTGGAAGACTTTGTGGGGAAAATTGGGTACAAAACTCTTGTTTTCTACTACTTGTCATGTTCAGACCGATGGTCAAACTGAAGTTGTTAATTGTACTTTATCTACTTTGTTAAGGTCGATCATTGGTAAGAATGTTAAGACTTGGGATGTTTGTTTACCTCATATTGAATTTGTATACAATAAGAATGTGCATTCTGCCACTAAATTTTCTCCTTTTGAGATTGTTTATGGTTTTAATCCATTATCTCCAATGGATCTAACACCTTTGCCTGTCAGTAAGAGATTGAATTTAGATGGCAAAAAGAAGGCTGCATTTGTGAAGCAAATCCATGAGAAGACAAGACTCAACATCGAGGAGAAAACGCGAAGATGTGAACAACAAGCCAACAAGGTGCGTCATAAGCTCATCTTTGAACCGAGAGATTAGGTCCAAATTGGTTGCACTTGAGGAAAGAAAGGTTCCCAACACAAAGAAAATCGAAGTTGCAACCAAGAGGAGATGGACCTTTTCAAGTTGTAGAGCGCATCAATGATAATGCCTACAGACTTGATTTGCCAAGTGAGTACGATGTTCATAATGTCTTCAATATTTCTGACTTAAGTCTCTATCATGCAGGTGCTAAAGCTTTGAGGACAAATCCTTCTCAAGAGAAGGAGAATGATGTGAACTTGGTTCACACTTCCCGACCTTCGGCTCACAGTTCTCGACCTACGAGCAAAGATAGGAACTCTGCGAGCGAAGATGCGAACTCTGCGACCAGAACTGCGAACTTGGCCCCAACTTTCCATCCAATTCCATGGAGCGAAGGTCCAAGGTCAAGTGTGCATCTTATCCAAGTCAAAGATCAATTTTAATCCAAAGTTGGTCCAAATTCCAGCCAACAATTATTCACATAGTCAAGTGTTGAAGACTTCAAATTCCAAGGTCAATCATCCATTTTGAGGTATTAAAAGACAAAATTCCGCCTTGGAAAATTCAGTCAAAGGAGTATTAATGAAGTTTTGGAAGCCAACTCAAGATGCATGAACCTACTCATTCCAACACTTGGTCAACGTACCATTCCAATGAGCCTTGATTTCAACCGACATATCATCTAGAATTATGCATAATTCATAGATTAAAATGTAGAATTTTATTAGTCTTGTCAAAGACTAGTCTAGAAGTTAGAAAGTCAACTTAATATTTATTGCTTCTAGACTAGAATATTTAGGATTTATTTATTTACTTTTAAGACTTATTTTAGCCTATAAATCGGCATCTTTATTCTACTTTGAAAACAAGTTTTGAACAATAGAAATTGTGAGTTTATCTCATTTGGTTCTTTAAGAACTTAGAACTTATCAAGTTCTTCTTGGAAACTTGTGGCGTTCGTATAAACTTATCAACCAATTTTTAGTGTAATTGGTTGTGGCATTTTTATACTAAAGTTCCTATCTATTTCATAGGTAGTGGGTTGCGGTTTACACCATCCAGTCTAAGCTTCCCTTAGACATATCCTAGGCAACTTCTAAGTGTTTCCAATCCTTCCGATTGTGAATCATATCATTTTCGGATCGAAATCACATCAGGTACGCATCGGTTCTCTCCCCGAAGAACCAACCCGTTTTTAAACCACAAACATCGGATTTAACAAAAAAGAACCTCTTTTTCACTCATGATGAGCGGAAGGCCTTATTTCCTTACTCTTATATCTTGGGAAAAAGGTAAAATAACCCACAGAATTTTCAGATTTTTTCATATAGAAAAAATATCTAAAAAGATCTACACAACTCTTCAATCTACCTTCCCGACACAACAGTTCAACACCTATTATCAGTCTCACCACCTTAGGGGCTAACTGAGCAAGTGATATTTCGTAATACTTCAACACATCCACTAACAGTTGACAAACAGGAAACCTAAGACCTGCTTTAAGATGTTCCTCGTACACAGCAGTTTATCGACCGGTGGATTACATGCTCAGTTTTCACTACCCGGGGCCCTCGTTCCATACTCTTTAGAAATATGGTACCTTTTTCTTAGTTCTTTTACGTCGTCTTCACTAAAAACCGACTCTAACCCCTTAGCAGTTGGGGTGAACTTTGAAGCATATCACTAAAGGGGGGGCAACCAATTCCTCTAATTCATCTGACGAAAAACTCGGGTCTTCTGACACATGCCTCTCTTCCCCTGAACTAAAAATCACTACAGCCCTCTTCCCTCTTGTTTTACACCTACTCGACATACCCAATCTGTGGCTGGAAGATTCCGAGGCACTCTCGCCTCCTTTCGCCCCAGACATTGTCTTCCCACCCGAGTGGGAAAACCCTGACGACATTGAATAAGAGGAAATCATACTTACTTTTTCACAACAATAGCACAAGGACGATATAGCTATGTGACCACGACCACCCTAGCAACCCCTTCGCAACTTTTTCCCTGGAACAGAAAATCTCTGCGCTTTTTAAATAATAAAAGATGCTGATAATGACGGACGGAAAACCCTAGAACCAAAAAGTTTCTTTTATATACTCCTCATTACAGCTTCTGTGGGTACGCACACAAAATCTTTTCTTACCCCACAACCTTTCACGTTACACTCTTAAAATGTGGGATAATAACTCCTAGCTACCCACGATGTGTTTCGCTTGCATCTTTTTCTATATTCTCTCACCAAACTCTTCTGATAAGACCTTTGTCTGACATTATCGGACCAAGGTCTGGGGGACTTATGATGTGTATGGGTCACATGTATAGGTTATGTCGGTCAAATCCGTTAAGCCCACAAAGTCACTAAAAACAAGACTCAAAGGCCCAGACCTTTGAGGCAAGCGAAATCCTGGACCTTAGACTCAAAGGTCTGGACCTTTGAGACCAGTGAAGTTCTAGACCTTCAAGTCAAAGGTCCGGATCTTCATGAAGCACACAATTTCGGACCTTGGAGAGTCTCAAGCAACCACGTGATAACACAACAGAGCCGTGCTTATCCATAAGCACTGATGAGAATCAAATATTCATAAACTTAACTATGTGTTTTCATGCTTTTGCACAGGTTTCATTGAGATATGCTATGTTTATGAGAGAAATCACAGTATACTTGTTGATTCTCATCTTTTGCTCTTTTTGTAGGAAAAAGGGGAGAAAAATCAGCAATCTTCCGGAATTCATAACTCTTGATGCATACATCCAAATGAGATGATTGAAGAAGCTATGGAAAGTGGAAAGAGAGAGCAAAAACTTTCATGAAGAAAGTTTTCTCAAATTCTGGAAGCAAAGGGACCAAAATTGGACAAAAGCAGAACAAGGTGCGAACCAAAAAAGAAGGTGGACAGAAATTCTAGACCGCGCATCCACACCGCCACGGTGGTCAGCCTGCAAGTGTAAATGAGGAAAGGATAGAATTTTGGCACTGCCGCGGCAGTCAGCCTGCAACAGCAAAATGTGGAATTTGCACTTCGAGTCCCGCATGTTTTTGAAGCTTGACAATTGCTCCCCAATCTCCCTACTTGTATAAATACCCCATTTTGCGTAGAAAAAGAAGGATTTAGAGAGTTAGGGTTAGTTTTAGATTTTTTTGCACATTTTCCCAAACTCAAAAATGGAAACTTTTTTGGGGTCTAGGTTTGGCTCTTATGGCTGAGAAAACTTCAATCTTTGGAGCTAACCTTGCTTGTTAAGTGTAAGAATTGGTTGGAATCACCACTCTTTTGATTAAGGGGAGTATTTCTTTCAATTCCTTGTGCTCTTAATGGTTATATCTCCTTGTGGTTGTTGTTTGCTTGAAGCCATGAGTGGCTAAATTGTCTTGGGTGATTCTTGGTGCTTGATGTAAGGGTTAGGTTTATTTTGATTCCTTGTGTGTTGTAGGGTGATGGGCTTGCATTAATTAAAGTCTTCCTACTTGTATTAAATGAATGACATGCATTGAATGTGGCCACATTTAGTGTGTGTTCTTGGTGTTTGTGTGTGTTTTAGGACATGCATGAATTTAGGCCAAAAGTAGGAAGAACTACCTAGCATTCACTAAATTTAGGTGTTTGAGACAAGAAATAACCACCACATGAGCTTAATTGTGCATTAAAATTGTGTGGAAGCCATAGGTTTTAGTGTGCACAAGGTAGAAGTGAGACCGAAAGGAGATCTTCTATCCTTTAATTTCATTGAGACCGAAAGAAGATATTGAGTGAAAAATAGGTGGCTTTCTTAGATTAAATACTTAAACTATGGAATGTGAAGTAGTTGGCTAAAACATCTAAGGCTAAAATTGTGCATTAGAGTTGTGTGGAAGCCATAGGTACTAATGTGTATTAGGTGGGGATGAGACCGAAAGGAGATTCCCCAATCTACAATTCCAATGACACTGAAAGGAGATTCGGAGCGAACGGATATAGTCACTTAGTTGTGTTGCCCTAAACTCGGAAGCCCTTGGGAGTCGAAGTAGCCTACCCTTGTATTGAACCCAAGGATCACCCTCCTTCCTCAATTGTGTGTTTCTCTCCTTGTTTTAGTTGAGTTATTTAACTTAGCATTTAGATTCTAGTATTCCCATTTATTTGCATACTTTTCTTCATGCTTCTTAGTTAAATATCCCTCTTTATGTCATTGCATTAGATAACATAGATAGCAAATGATTGATTACCCTTAAATTCTTGTTTTGTCCCCTTCCCTGTGCAAAATGATCCCTAAACTTTACTACAATTGATTAAGTGATGTGTAGGTGTAAATTTGTGGGAGTTTGAGCTATATTTTGACACACTTTTGCACACACCAAACTGCTCACCAAATTTTGGCGCCGTTGCCAGGGAAGGTCAACGGAACTAAGTTTTTAAGTGTTCTAATTGTTTGTTAGTTTTGTGTTTTTGTATATATTTAGAAAAGACCTGTTTGTGTTTTTGTATGTTTTCATTTTTAGCTTTCTTTTTTGTTTAAGGTACGTGATTCCTTATTTTGTGGTGCATGCCCCACACTCGATCTCAAGGACGTGCGGTATTCACCATTAATTTGGAACTCGAGAATACCTTGAGAAGAGAACGAAGAAGAGTGGAACCGAACACAATGGCTGCACAAGGACAACAGGAAGGACGGTTGTTTAAAGAGTTCTTTGAGCCGAGGTTCAACAACCGTGTAGGTGCTTGCCCGGTTGAAGCTGAGAGCTACCAAATTCCGCCCCGACTCATTAGTTTGATTCAGCAAGGAGTGATATTTTAGGGATTGGAGAATGGGGACCCCAATGCACACATCAAGGCTTTCCTCACCCTATGCAACACCTTTAAGCTGAATAATGTGCCGCAAGATGCCATCCGGCGGATCCTCTTCCCATTTTCTCTATGCAGTCACACCATGTCATTGTATGATGCAGTTGATGGTGACCAAATTTAGACTTTTGAGGAGCTATGTAAGAATTTTATCACGAAATATTTTCCCCCCTCGCAGATGGACCGGTTGAGAATGGCCATCCACCAGTTTCGACAGTTTGAAGGAGAAAGCTTCGGTTAAGCATGGGAAAGGTTTCAAGAAATGCTAAGAAAGTACCCAAACCATATGATGGAGGAGGGATACGAATTGCAGTTTTTCTATAATGGGCTTACTGTGGAATCAAGAAGCAATGTGAATGCTAGCGCCGGGGGTTCGTTGAAGGATAAGTCGGTCCAAGGCGTACGAGATTTGTACCAAAGGATAGCTGACAATGGTTGCTCAGGGCTAAACACTAGAGAGTTACCACCAAAGAGACAAGGGGGATTCCTAGAGATGGATGCCGGCACAAATATTGGTGCTCAATTGGCTGCATTAACCAACAAGATTAATTTGTGGGAGGCGAGGATAAACGGGAAGCCGGCCTTAATGTGTGGACTTTGCCAAGAAGAACACCATATGGATCAATGTGACTTGGTCAGGACTGAACTCGTTAACTTCATGAAGAATTTTGGACAGCAAGGAAATTTCAACCAAAATTGGGGCAACAAGGGCAGCTATCAAGTATGAAATCAAGGTTGGAACAACCAAGAAGGTGGTCATAATTGGAGCAATCAAGACAATCAAAGTTGGGGCAATTTGGGGCCATCGTCTTCTAACACATCAAGGCAACCTCCAGGTTTTGGGAATCAAATGAATAATCCCACGGATAGAAAACTGAATTTTGAGGAAATCATGATGAAGAAGCTTGAAAAAATCCAGCTTGATGTGAGGAGTTCCACGTGGAGGACGGAGAAGACTTTGGAGGACCATTCAATGAGATTGAACTTGCATGAAACCACAATGAAGAATATTGAGATGAAGCTAGGGCAGCTGGCTATTGACATTCACCATAGACCTATGGGTGAGCTTCCAAGTGATACCGAAGTTAACCTCAAGGGTAAGGAGCAGTGCAAGGCGGTAACTCTTAGAAGTGGAAGAAAATTGGCGTCAGAAGGAAGTGATGTTAAAAATAATGGAATGGCCTATGAAGAAGCTGAGATGGAAGGGGCAGTTTTAGAGAAAAATCAAGAAGGTGAAGTTGTGCCAAGAGGAGAGAAAAGTAAGGGAGGTCTAGACAAAGGACGAAAACGGCCACCTAGCCCTTTCAATTTTGAAGACATACCACCACCACCACCTCCTTTTCCGCTGAGACCAAGGAAGAAAGTGGAAAGAAGCAAGCATTTCGAGAGGTTCATTAAAGTGATGAAGAAAATCCATGTGAACATATCCCTGGTAGACCTGCTCACCAACATTCCCAAATACTCTAAGTTTCTTAAGGAGTTGATCTCGAACAAAGAGAAGCTAGAAGACTAAGGGGTGATCGCCTTGAGTGAAAAGTGCAGTTGCATCATTCGCAAGGATTTGCTTATTCCTAGAAAGATGAAGAACCCCGGAAGCTGCACCATCCCATGTGACATAGGAGTAAGGCATTTCTCAAAAGCTTTGTGTGACTTAGGCTCGGGAGTGAGTCTAATGCCGCTCTCTATAGCTCAGAATATTGGCATGGGGGATGAAATGAAGGAGACCCATGTCACTCTTCAACTAGTGGATAAATCTTTGGTGAAGCCTAATGGTATTCTTGAAGACGTGTTGGTGAGGGTGGATAAGTTCATTTTTCCAGTGGACTTCATAGTGTTGGATATAGAGGAGGACGAGGAGGTGCCCCTAATCTTTGGACGACCATTCCTAGCGACTGGAGATGCAATCATTGGGGTGAAGGACAAAACTATCACTTTCTGGGTCAACGGAGAAGAGGTCGTGTTCGATGTGAATTATGCCATGAAATATCCAAGGGGAAATCTAGACTGCTTCCGGGTAGATGTGGTTGATGAATGTGTTGGTGAAACTTTGAAGGAGGGATGTTGTCTTGACTTTCAAGTAATGGGGGTAATTATTCCCTCCAATTTCCCCTTGAGTTTGATGAAGGAGATAATGGAATAGATGGAAAGCTTTGTGAGATGGTTGAGAACTGTTTTATAGATGAGTCCATTTATGAAATAGTGGGGGAAGAACCTGAAGTTGTTGAAGTCGACCAAGTGTTGCCGGTGGCCAGTGGTAAGGATAAGCTGAAACCGTCCGTCGATGAGCCACCCAAGCTTGAGTTGAAGCCCTTGCCCCCTTATCTGAAATATACGTTTTTGGGAGAATATGAAACGTTGCTCGTGGTGATATCATCATCTTTGGAACCTAAACAGGAAAGAAAGCTTTTGGAGGTTTTGAGCACTTTCAAGGAGGCCATTGGGTGGACCGTTGCGGATATTAAGGGTATCAGTCCCTCGATTTGCATGCATAAAATTTTGTTGGAAGAGAATGCCAAACCTGTGAGGGAAAGATAAAGGAAGCTGAATTCGTTGATGATGGAAGTTGTGAAGAAAAAAGTGGTAAAGTTGTTGGACTTCGGGATAATTTTTCCTATTTCGGATAGCGAATGGGTAAGCCCAGTCCAATGTGTTCCGAAAAAGGGTGGAATGACTGTGATCATGAATGAGGACCAAGAACTAATTGCCACAAGAATCATGAATGCTTGGAGGGTTTGCATGGACTACCGGAAATTGAACAAAGTCACAAGAAATGACCACTCCCCCTGCCGTATCTTGATCAACTCCTCGATCGATTGGCTGGATATCTCTTCTATTGTTTCCTAGACGGTTATTCTGGGTATAACCAGATTTCCATAGCCCCAGAATATAAGGAGAAGATCACTTTTACCTACCCGTTTGGTACTTTTGCTTTTAAGAGGATGCCTTTCGGGTTATGCAATGCCCCCGCCACCTTTCAACGATGTATGACAACCATTTTTTCTGATATGGTGGAAGATATCATAGAAATCTTCATGGATGACTTCTCAATTTTTGGGGATTCTTTTGATGTTTGCCTCAATAATCTCAAGCGGGTGCTACAAAGGTGTGTTGACACGAACTTGGTGCTAAACTGGGAAAAATGTCAGTTTATGGTGCAAGAGGGAATTGTGTTGGGCCACAAAATTTCTTCCAAAGGCATGGAAGTGGATTAAGCAAAAATTGAGGTGATAGAACAGTTGAGCCCTCCTACTTTAATTTAGGGAATTAGAAGTTTTCTTGGCCACGCAGGATTCTATAGAAGATTCATCAAGGACTTCTCCAAGGTAGCCAAGCCACTGTGCAATTTGTTGGAGAAGGACGTGGTTTTCGATTTCACTAAAGAGTGTATGAAAGCGTTTGAAACGCTGAAAATGAAGCTTGTGCATGCCCCCGTTATTATCACGCTGGACTGGACTCAACCCTTTGAAATCATGTGTGACGCAAGTGACCTAGCTGTGAGGGTAGTCCTGGGCCAGAGAAGGGAATGGCTTTTGAATGCTATATATTATGCTAGCAATTTGTTGAATGGGGCTCAATGCAACTATACAACTACTGAGAAAGAAATGCTAGCGGTGGTGTTTGCATTGGATAAATTCAGGCCATACATATTGGGGGCTAAGGTAGTGGTGCATACTGACTATTCAACACTCAAGTACCTTATGCACAAGAAGGAGGCAAAAACTAGGCTTATCCGTGGGGTGCTTCTGCTGCAAGAGTTTGATTTGGAGATCAAAGATAGGAAAAGGATTGAAAATCAAGTGGCAGATCACCTCTTTAGAATTGAGGATCCCAAATTGAGTGAAAAAGATGCTCATGTATTGATCAAGGACTCTTTTCCGGATGAGCAAGTGTTTTTGATAAAAGCATGTGGCTTGAGTATAGAAGACTGCGAGGTGTTAACCCAAGTGTTCGAGGTGAATGAATCCATGGCACGACCTTGGTACGCCGACATCGCCAATTATGTGGTTTCAAGGAAAATGCCCCCAGATTTTTCTCAGCAGCAAAGGAAAAGATTAATGCATGATGCCTCAATGTATTTATGGGATGATCCTTATTTGTTCAAGATGTGCCCAGACTAGCTCATTAGAAGGTGTGTGCCGGAAGTGGAGCAAAAGCCTATATTGAAGAAATGCCATGAGTTCCCGTATGGAAGCCATTTCAGTCGAAAGAAGACAGCTTTGAAGGTTTTTCAAAGTCGTTTTTATTGGCCATCACTCTTCAAGGACGCTCATATATGGTGCAAGAAATGTGATAGGTGTCAAAGGATGGGTAATCTTTCGTGGAGGAATGAAATGCCTCGCAATAATATGATTGAAGTTGAAATCTTTGATGTTTGGGCTATAGATTTCATGGGACCTTTTCCGTCATCTTTTGGCAACTCCTACATTCTAGTGGCCGTGGACTATGTGTCGAAATGGATAGAGGCCGTGGCATTACCCCATGACAATAGCAAGAGTGTAATGAATTTCATGAAGAAGAACATTTTTACTCGTTTTGGGGTGCCAAAAGCAATTGTGAGTGATGGGGGAACGCATTTCTGCAACAAGGCATTTGATAGTCTTTTGGCAAGTTATGGAATTTATCACAAGGTTGCCACTGCCTACCATCCTCAGACCAACGGTCAAGCCGAAGTATCCAACCGAGAAATCAAGCACATTTTCGAAAGGGTGGTGAATACTTCACAGAAGGATTGGGCCAGAAAACTGGATGATGCCTTGTGGGCTTACCGGACGGCTTTTAAAACTCCAATTGGCGCATCTCCATATCGGTTAGTGTTTGGCAAAGCATGCCATCTTCCGCTTGAGTTAGAGCATAAAGCATTTTGGGCCCTTAAGTCTTTGAATCTGGATTATCATAGTGGAACTGAAAAAAGGCTTATGGACATCAATGAGTTGGAGGAATTCCGGTTGAAGGCGTACACCAATGCATGCATTCACAAGGAAAAGGCAAAGCAATGGCATGACAAGAGGATCCTTCCTAAAGAATTTCATCCTAGCCAAAAGGTGCTCCTTTTCAACTCTAAATTGAAGATATTCCCAGGAAAGTTGAAGGCAAGATGGGGACGCCCGTATGAGATAGTGCATGTGTATCTGTACGGGGTGGTAGAATTGAAGGAGCAAGGTGCTAATAACAGTTTTAAGGTAAATGGACATAGGGTGAAAGCATACTTAGGGGATGGAATTGACAAAAGCAAAGAATGGGTATCCACCATCTACTTGAATTGAAATGTGGGGCAATGCGTTGAGTTGAGCCGGCGATGTTAAAACCAAGCGCTTCTTGGGAGGCAACCCAAGCGTATCCTTTTGTTTTTAGTTTATTCCACTTTGTTTGTTTTGTTTTGTTGGTTAATTGAGTTTTACATGTTCTTGTGGGTGTAAAGGTTGATGCATGTAGTTTGCATTTAGGAAAGGTGTTATAGTTTTTATGTACTAGGACAAAGGAGGAAATGTGTGAAAAAATAAATAAATAAATAAAAATAAAAAAATAAATATGTTGGCAGAATTTTTTGATCGCTGCGGCGGTCAAGGCTGATGGGTTTATACCCGTCGGCCTCCCTCATTTTCCTTTATTTGTTTCATTTCTTTCCTTTGTTCTTGCAATTTTCTCTCAAACCCTTTCATTCCCATTTTGCATTTTGCAATTTTCTTCAAGTCCAATCCATTCTAAGTGGTCAAAATACCACTCTAAACATAAAATCAATAGCTTTTCATCATCAAATCCATCCAAGAACCCAAGGTATGAACTCTTGAACTTTTCAAATTTCCTTAGAACGGTGATTTTGAATTGATCAAAATATGATTCCTATGGATGGTTTTTGATTAAATATTGTGCTATTGGGATTGTTTGAGCTGTTTTTTTTATTGTTAAAGCTAGGGTGCCCATTAATTTTATGAACTTTCAAGCTTTTCACCTTGCACATCATGTGTTTGACAAAATACCTCCATGAGCTTTTTGGGTGATTCTTCAACTTTTTTGTATTTATTTGAACTCCTTGAAGTTTATTGATGAACCCTAACATGATGTTGCATACAAAATTGAGTTTTAAGTGAGAAAAAAATTTATGAGTTCTTGAAGTCTGGCATAGTGCACGCATTGAGTAATCAAATGTCAATGCCTAAACCATTGTGTGCAATTCTTTCATGTCACTAATTAACAATGTTTTGTAGTATGTGGCATATCCTTTTTGGTAGTTAATCATGGCATTGTCTTTTTAGGTACAATCCAATGGCCTCTAGGCGCACCACCGACACTCAACGCAAACAATCTTCGACGTCCACCTCGCAACCCAAATGGTCGGAGCAACACGTCAAGGCGGACGCCTTGCATGCCTTGCAAGATCGTCCAATTGTTGCGGAGCGCGGCCTTACGGTAGAGCTGCCACTGGAGATCTATGTTCGTATGCATGGTTGGCTCGCATTTGTTAATGCACGCCAATTCCGGGGAGAAGGAGATAGAGAAGTCGTCCACAACTTTTACACTGAAATCTCAGTGGTGACCACGGCATCCAACAAGGTCAAATTTGCCGGCGCCACCGTAAACTTCTCTCCAAAGGCCATCAACGCTTTGTTTGAGCTGCCCTCGGCTATCAATGACGAATATGCTCAATTCATCCAGTCCGACTATGATAGCACAGAGATAGCTCGAGAATTAACTGGAAGAGAGCAACACCTCCCCTCGAAATGGAAGTTCTTAAAACGGAACTCGCTTACACCGCAGGCAAAGCTGTTAAATGCTATTATGTGTAGCCGTGTCATGCCAAGAATCATGAATTCGGAGGTGGCCCGAAAGCGAGTGCTGCTGATATTTGCCATCAGCAGAGGCATGTCAGTCGACGTGGGCAAAGTCATAAATTCAAAAATTCATCTAGCCGTCGACTCGCCAAAAAAGAATCAATCCCTAGGTTTCCCATCACTCATTACAAGATTATGCTTCACAACAGCACGGATCACCGGGAACTTCAACCGTGCGGATTGCATTCCCTTGAAGGCCAACCTCAAGTTCAAAGATTTCCAAAGAGAGGGGGGTCGCAAGTAGAGACGTCTAGCCGGACAGCCATGCTAGCTGAGGAGGACAGTGAAGAAGAAAATGGTGAGGAATGTGATCATGAGGATAGACTAACTAGTTTGGAGAGAAGTGTGCATGATCTTCAGAACACAAATCAAAAGTTGGAGAAGCGCGTAGGCGATCTTCAAAGTACGATGTAAGACTTGCCAAGATTCCATGCGGCATTCACGACTTACATGGCAGGTGGACAACAAGGCGAGCCACCAACTTTTCCTATGCCACCACCGACATCTCCAAGCCAACCATGAGTTCATGTTGACTACAGGGAAGACGACTTCTTTAACTACTTTGAACAACTTGTGATGTGAAAACGTTAAGTTTAGATGATTTGACACTTGAGTTGAGTTTGGACGTGAAGTTTGTGCATATTTTCCTTTGTGTTCTATGTTACTGCATTTAGTTTTAAAGTTTATTTTTGTAAATTTTGTTAATGTATTTTCTTGAATTTGTTTTGGTGAATTATGCTTATCACGCACTTGCAATTCCTAGTTTTAGTGCTTAATATGCAACATATCTTAAGTTTGGGGAAGGTGTGAATAAGCAATCATGCAACATGTTTTAAGTCATTTCACAATTTTGCAACCGAAACATGTAATTCTTCTTCTTTTCCACCCAACCCACCCTTCATGTATGCATTCTTGAAGCATTGAGGGCAATGCTCATCTTGAGTTTGGGGGTGGAGGCTTAAGCTTTTGACGTGACCTAAGTTTGGGGGTGTTTATAAGAATAAAATGCATGAGATTCCATATGTGAAATTGGCTTAAATTAAGGCTTTCAATGAAATATTCAATATGTTGCTTGTTTTGTTTTGGAACCTTTAAATTGTTGGCAAGTAATGGCTGAAACATGCACCACTTAAGAAACATTTTACTAACCAAATGCTTGCGAGAAGTGAAGAAATGAGAGCATTAGTCAATGAAGAAAAATGTTGGACTGAGTAAGCATGGAATTTGTAATGCATGTCTTTTGATTCCTTGTATTTTCAAGAAAGTTTTGCATATTAAATGGTGTTTTTACAGTGCACATCAATGAGGAATGTTTGTGAGAAGTAGTGTATTGATTATGACGCAGTTGCGAGTAAATGTAGTGCTCCTAGTCCACTCTAAATTCACAGCATTTCACTTCACAAACTTGAAAGTTGACTTAGGCTTATTGTTTAGTCTTGTTTATGAGATTTATAGTTTTGTTGAATAATTGCCACTCCGCTATGAGAATGCTCTTAGGAGATGTCCCTTAAGTGAACTCGTATGAGTGGTAGAAGTATAAAAAGCCAAAAAACTCTTGGCATAAGATTAAAAAAAAATTGCGTAAATGAGTGAGAAAGTACCCTGAGTGGAATGTCATGATGGATGCTTAAATGTGACGAAGATTACCCAGGTGGCAGCATGACAACTTAGGGGAAAGAGGGAATAAAGAGTCTTAAGGATTTCAAGGAATTGAAATTTTTTCTGTGCAATTTTAGGGCGTACTAGTGGCATGATTTCGTGACTTCTACTCAGTTCTTGCTTTGCATTGTTCATGAACATCTTCCTCCATCACACACACACAACATTTAATGTGTGAATATTAGTACAGAGAAACAAGAAAAAAGGGTCATGCATTGCATTAGTATGTGCCGAAATTGTCCAGCCCTAGAGACGGCAAGATGTTCCCATTTCTTAGAACTCTTAATATGCATTATTCAATAGAATGGGACAATGAGTGGATGCCTAATTAAGCCAGTGCTTGCCACCATCAAGAAAATTAATTTTGCTAATCTAACTATGCATGATCTCAATGAATGCATTCTACATATTGTTGCCATGCATAGAAAATTGCTTGAGGACAAACAATGGTTCAAGTTTGGAGGTATTTGATGAGAATCAAATATTCATAAACTTAACTATGTGTTTTTCATGCTTTTGCACAAGTTTCATTGAGATATGCTATTTTTATGAGAGAAATCACAGTATACTTGTTGATTCTCATCTTTTGCTCTTTTTGTAGGAAAAAGAGGAGAAAAATCAGCCATCTTCCGGAATTCATAACTCTTGATGCAAATGTCCAAATGATATGATTGAAGAAGCTATGGAAAGCAGAAAGAGAGAGAAAAAAATTTCATTAAGAAAGTTTTCTCAAATTCCGGAAGAAAAGGGACCAAAACTGGACAAAAGCAGAACAAGGTGGAACCAAAGAAGAAGGTGGACAAAAATTCTGGACCGCCGCGGCGGTCAGCTTGCAAGTGTAAATGAGGAAGGGACAGAATTTTGGCACTGCCGCGGCGGTTAGCCTGCGACAGCAAAATGTGGAATTTGCACTTCAAATCCCGCATGTTTTTGAAGCTTGACAATTGCTCCCCAATCTCCCTACTTGTATAAATACCCCATTTCCAATCTCCCTACCTGTATAAATACCCCATTTTGTGTAGAAAAAGAAGGATTTACAGAGTTAGGGTTAGTTTTAGATTTTTATCCACATTTTCCCAAACTCAAAAATGGAAACTCTTTTGGGGTCTAGGTTTGGCTCTTATGGCTGAGAAAACTTCAATCTTTGGAGCTAACCTTGCTTGTTAAGTGTAAGAATTGGTTGGAATCACCACTCTTTTGATTAAGGGGAGTATTTCTTTCAATTTTTTGTGCTCTTAATGGTTATATCTCCTTGTGGTTGTTGTTTGCTTGAAGCCATGAGTAGCTAAATTGTCTTGGGTGATTCTTGGTGCTTGATGTAAAGGTTAGGTTTATTTTGATTCCTTGTGAGTTGTAGGGTGATGGGCTTGCATTAATTAAAGTCTTCCTACTTGTATTAAATGAATGACATGCGTTAAATGTGGCCACATTTAGTGTGTGTTCTTGGTGTTTGTGTGTGTTTTAGGACATGCATGAATTTAGGCCAAAAGTAGGAAGAACTACCTAGCATTCACTAAATTTAGGTGTTTGAGACAAGAAATAATCACCACATGAGCTTAACTGTGCATTAAAATTGTGTGGAAGCCATAGGTTTTAGTGTGCACAAGGTAGAAGTGAGACCGAAAAGAGATCTTCTATCCTTTAATTCCATTGAGACCGAAAGGAGATGTGGAGTGAAAAATAGGTGGCTTTCTTAGATTAAATACTTAAACTAGGGAATGTGAAGTAGTTGGCTAGAACATCTAGGGCTAAAATTGTGCATTAGAGTTGTGTGGAAGCCATAGGCGCTAATGTGCACTAGGTGGGGATGAGACCAAAAAGAGATTCCCCATTCTACAATTCCGATGAGACCGAAAGGAGATTCCCCATTCTACAATTCTGATTAGACCGAAAGGAGATTCGGAGCGAACGGATGTAGTCACTTAGTTGTATTGCCCTAAACTTGGAAGCCCTTGGGAGTCGAAGTAGCCTACTCTTGCATTGAACCCAAGGATCACCCTCCTTCCTCAATTGCGTGTTTCTCTCATTGTTTTAGTTGAGTTGTTTAACTTAGCATTTAGATTCTAGTATTCCCATTTATTTGCATACTTTTCTTCATGCTTCTTAGTTAAATATCACTCTTTATGTCATTGCATTAGGTAACATAGATAGCAAATGATTGATTGCCCTTAAATTCTTGTTTTGTCCCCTTCCCGGTGGAAAATGATCCCTAAACTTTACTACAATTGATGAAGTGATGTTTAGGTGTAAATTTGTGTGAGTTTGAGCTATATTTTGACTTGCACACAGCAAACTGCTCACCAAGCACATAACTGAAGCCTGTACTTCCGAGACAATACAACAACGCACAATCAGAAAGAGCATCCACGATTCAGGTATCTATCACCGTTGGAGAATCCCACCAATGACGGAGGAAGATAGATAAAAGGAGAAAGAACCACCAGGTATGGGACAGGTGGAAAACTATTAAGAAAAACTATTATACTCTGGCAAAAGAACTAACTTAGGCATCGAAGAGTTTACCCCTAAGAACCACTCCGGGATTTGTTTTGTAGGAAGCACCATTGTTCAATACCTAGAAGCTCTTGGATCATGACATCTAGATCGAATAGTTAGCAGCTGCGGATTACAACTTCATCAATGCCAAAGGAAAGAATCCCCCGTAGAGCGCCTTTGACAGGCTAAATTATAACAAATGTTGGGTAGAACCTCTAGTCCAGAGAGAGAAACTTTATACCTCTGACTAAGAGCCACACCGAGATTCTAGCCATACACAAAGATCTCCTCCGACTTCCAGTCCCGTTAACTACAGCGTCACACAAAAGATCTGCATCTCTAGTGTGCTTTACACAATGATCACGAGCATGATACCGAAGATTGTAAAGACTTCAAGAAGCAGAAAGAAGATTGCATCCGCAATGAAATGCTAGGTCAGTATGTTTAACGGTGGCATTCAAGAGCCCAACCTTAGTCTGGAGGCTGGGGAGATGGTTATCATACTGGAGGACAGGGAAGAAAACAAAGTGGTCCAGGTCATCCCACACACCAAACTAATTACCGGTATAGATAGGATCATTCCACGAATCAACCATATTAGTCATATCAAAACGATTCTCCTCAACAATTAGCCCCTCAACCTCCATCTAATGACAACCGTAATGTTACAAATATTATTCACGCAATATTTGGAGGTTATCCAGAAAGTCAAACACAATCAGCGATTAAAGCCAATTCTAGAAGGATTCTTCCTTAGCAGCCAGTTAATAAACATTTCAAACCTTCCGAAGTTATTTCTTTTTTGGAGGAGGATGCGATTCCTACCATTAGTTTGCATAATGATGCCCTGGTCATTAAAGCTATAGTTGCAAATAAAGAAGTGTATCGGGTCTATGTTGATGATGGGAGTGTGGTCAATGTCCTATATATAGACTGTTTTCACAAAATGGGGATCGACTTCGCAGACCTAAAGCCATCAGGCATGCCGTTAGTGGCATTCGCTCATGAAGTTGTTCATCTAGTGGAGATAATCCCTTGCGGTCACAGTGGAGAACTACCCAAGGACAAGACTATCATGACAGATTTCTACATCGTAGATGCTTCGTCTCCCTTTAATGCAATAGTTAGAAAATCTTGGATGAACAAGGCTAAGGCCATCTGGTTGCCTTATCACCTAGTCATGAAGTTCCTAATGGAGTATAGAGTAGCTTCAATTCGAGGAGATCAATACACTGCAAGGGAGTGTATGCATATCGCTATTAAAGGAAGAAATACTTTGACAAAAGGTGTACATGTCATTCAAGCCGTAGAGATACCACAAATTGACCTCAAGGTGACACCTCGGGGAAGTATGAGAAAAGGTATAGGAGTTCCCTCCAAAAGTTCCAGGAATGCCACGCTTGCGCCTCAAAGACTCCACGATGTTGATCCTAAGCATTCTAAGGTTGCATCTCAAGGTCTCAAAGATACCGTTAGCAAGGACAACCTCGATTGAGTCCTGCAAGATTACTGAAGAGATACAGGAGGTTGTCCTAGATGACAGTCAGCCAGACAGGACAATTAAGGTGGAATCAACGCTGCCTACAGAGACTAAAGATCACATTATTCATCTTCTCCGCAAATATAAAGAAGTTTTCACTTGGGGTCCTGAAGACATGCCTTGAATTTCATCATTTCTAATGACACATAAGCTCAACATTGATCTTAGAGTGAAACCCATACAACAAAAAAAGAGATCACTAGCACCAGACAGAAAAGCAGTTATCAATGAGGAAGTAAAGAAACTACTCTAATCTAAAATCATCAAAGAGGTATTTTATCCGACTTGGCTATCTAATCTTGTGTTGGTTAAAAAGCCAGATGATAGTTGGTGATGTATATGGGTTCAACACACGAACAGATCCAGATATGTGCATCTAACACAGACCAGGATCTGTGCATTCAACACAGTTTGGGACCTGTGAGTCCAGAACAGATCCGAAACTACGAGTGTTGCACAGATCAGGGTCTTAGAGTTACGAGCCCGGATCTTCATGAGGTGCGTAGTTCCAGACCTGTGAGTAGAAGCTGAGACCTTCACATCATTTATTACATGATTCTTACTTAACTCCAGACTCCATTCTTATAATATGTTAAGATAAATTTATGAGTCTTAAAAGATCACGTGATAATAGCAGAAACGTGTTTATCTATAAACACGTAATTGAAGCCTATGATCACAGGACGATAACAACAATGCACAAGGAGGAGAAACACCCGCAATTCAGCAATCAATAACCGTTAAAGAAATCCCATGATTAACGAGAAGAAGGGGATAAAAACCAAAGAAGACCACCAGGTATGGATAAGTGAAAAATAGCTAAGAAAAATACTATACTCCGACAGAAGTTTTGACTTTGGTATCAGAGAGTTTTCCTCGTAAAACCCCTCTAGGATTTGTTTTGCAGGAACCACCATTATTATTCACTTAAAAGCTCTCGAGTCGTGGTAACAGGATTGGATCGTTAGCAACAGCGGATTACGACTTCATCAAGTGGCGTCGTCTATGGGAATTTCTTTGGTTCTTTACTCTTAGAAGGCATATTTGTTCTGTTGCTTTCCGTTCTACATATTCAACATGGTAGGAAGCCGATCAGGAGGACGAAAAGCTGGCGAAGAAACTAGCCAAGCAGGAGCACCACATAGTCATTCGGGACCGAGGGCCAATGACTCATTACATTTGGATGGCATTCCCGAACGATCAGAACGTCATTCTGAACATACCGATGGAACATCTCGGCAAAAGTCGCAAAACCCAGACAAGTCCTCACACATCAGCAAATAGAAGAAGATGAGCGAGCCTTTGTTGAGCTGCATCGCGCTCAGTTTGAAGAGTTTTGCAGGAATAAACATCCTTCACATCAACGGGAGAATAAGTCCAATCCAAACAATCGTGAGGAAGTCCGTCGTAAAAGAGAAGAAGGAAGAATTGATGATAATATCTCTCATGCGGATAACAATTACGAGAATGGACATCCCAGGATAAAGCCTAACCCTAAATGCCCACGACATGATGACTTCTCTCCGATCAGCAATTGTGTGGCCAATGATATATATGGCTTGCTAGGATCTGATGATGAAAGAGATGTTCCTTACCCATTTACGTCTCATATCATGCAATATCTAACTCCGGCGGGGTTTAAGATGATGGACGGCATTCCATCTTATGAGGGGGATACTGACCCCCTAGATTTCTTGTTGCGCTTTAAATACGCGATGAATTTCAAAAATGCTCCGATGGAAGTGATGTGCAAAGCCTTTCTCATGTATATGAGCGGAAAAGCTCGTGTATGGATAGATGGTCTTCCTCGTAACAGTATTTCATCATTCAAGAGGTTAGCCCAACTCTTTCATACCCGCTTTTTCCAGAGAAAGAAATTTCATAAGTCTGTGGCGGACCTAATGAACCTTAAACAAACAAAGAACGAATCTCTGAAATCTTATGTGGAGAGATTCAATGATGAAAGTCTGCAAGTAGTCGATAGAACGGATCAACTGGTAACTAAGCCTTCATGAATGGCTTGAATCCAGGTCTATTCTATACAAAACTGGCTAGGGACACACCAGGGGATACCCAAACCCTTTGGCAAATAGTGGAAAGTTACACCAAATGAGAAAAAGCTAATAGAAAGAAGAGGGAGAATGAAAAACACGACAAGAAAGATGATGCCAAAGGAAAAAATCCTCAGAAGAGTGCCTTCGACAGATTGAATTACAACAAAAGACGGTTAGAGCCTCAACTTTAGGAGAAAAGCTTAACACCACTCACCAAGAGCCGCACTAAAATTCTAGCCATAAATAAAGAACTTTTCCGACCACCAGTACCATTAACAGCAACACCACATAAAAGACCACGGCATCTTTGGTGTGCCTTTCACAATGACCATAGGCACGATACTGAAGAATGTAAAGATCTAAAAAAAGAGATCAAAGACTGCATCTACAATGGTATGTTAGGCCAATATGTCCAACGGTGGTATTTTGGAACCCAACCTCAGTTTGGAGGCCCTAAAAATGGTAACCATGCTGGAGGGCACGAAGGAAGACAAGGAGGTCGGGGTCAACCCACACATCAACATGATTATAGGCAAAGATGGGAACATCCTTCAAACCCATCATATCAGATGTATCCAAACAATCCACCCCAACAGGTGGCGCCTCAACCTCCACCTAATGACAATCGGGATGTTACAATCGTGATACACGCCATATTTGGAGGGTATCCAGAAGGTCAGTCCCAATCTGTAATTAAGGCTAATCCAAGGAGAATTTCACCCCAGGAACCAGTCAACAAATGATTCAAACCCTCTGAAGTCATCACATTCTCAGAAGATGATGCAGTCCCTGTTGTAAGTCCACACAATGATACCTTGGTCATTAAAGCCATTGTTGCTAACAAGGAAGTGTATAGAGTCTATGTGGATGATAGGAATGCAATCGATGTTCTTTACATAGACTGCTTCCGCAAATTAGGAATTGATTTTGCAGCTTTAAAGTCATCAAACATGTCGCTAGTAACTTTCGCCTATGAGGTGGTTTACCCGGTGGGGATAATTACGCTTGCAGCCATGGTTGGGGATTATCTTAGAAATAAAACCATCATGATAGATTTCTCTGTAGTAGACACCCCGTCCCCATTTAACGCCATAATTGGAAGATCTTGGATAAATAAGGCTAAGGCGATTTGGCCGCCTTATCATTTTGTCATGAAGTTCCCAACCGAGCACGGGATTATGTCCATTCGTGGTGATCAATATGCAGCACGGGAATGCATGCGTATCGCTTTTAAAGGCAAGCATGCTAATGCCAAGGGAGTACACACTATTCAAGATGTAGACTTGCATTCTACTGACCCAGAGATAACACCTCAAGGAAGTGGGAGTAATGATACTAAGGTGCCTTCCAAAGGTTCCACGCCTCAAAGTTCTGATAGCGCCAAACTGATGCCAACTGGATCTTGCGAAATCACTGATGAAGTTGAAGAGATCAATTTGGATCCCAGACATCCAGATAGAACAATAAAGGTGGGAGCTACATTACCTGCAAAGATCAAGGAACAAATTGTTCATCTCCTCTGCATGTATAAAGAAGTCTTCCCTTGGGGGCCAGAAGACATGCTTGGAATTTCACCCTTGTTGATAACGCATAAGCTCAATATCGATCCAAGGGTAGAACTTGTGCAACAAAAAAAGAGATCCTTAGCACAGGACAGAAATGTAGTTGTCAATGAAGAGTTAAAAAAACTACTTCATTCCAACATTATTAAAGAGGTATTTTACCCTACCTAGTTATCTAATCCTATGTTGGTCAAGAAAACAGACAATAGTTGGAGAATGTGTATTGATTATACTGATCTAAATAAATACTGTCCAAAAGATTGTTATCCTCTGGCTATAATTGATCAAAAAGTTGAAGCCATTTCAGGATATGAAATACTGATGTTCCTTAATGCTTATAAAAGTTATCACCAGATTTTAATGGATGAGGAAGATGCTGAGAAAACAACGTTTATCACAGAAATGGGAATCTTCTGTTATACCAAAATACCTTTTGGTCTGAAGAATGCAGGAGCCACTTATCAGCGTCTAGTCAACCAGGTATTCTCCAACCAAATCGGCAAAAACTTAGAAGTGTATGTGGATGATATGCTGATCAAGTCAAAGAAAGGTGAGAGTGCACCCGGAGATTTGGAGGAAACCTTACAGACAATTATCAAAGTAGGAATGCGTCTGAAACCCAAAAAATGTACCTTTGGGTAGGATCGGAAAAATTCCTAGGTTTCATGGTCTCCAAAAATGGAATTGAAGCTAACCCGAATAAAATCCGAGCAATTACAGAAATGGTAATGCCCAAAACTTTGAAGCAGGTCCAGAAGTTGATAGGATCACTTGCTGCCCTAAAAAGATTTCTATCACGTTCTACTGACCGAAGTCTTCCTTTCTTCCAAACATTAAGGGAGGCTCAGAACTTCAAATGGACAGAAGACAATCAAAGAGCGTTTGAAGAACTAAAGAAGCACTTGGTTGAACTTCCTGCCCTTACAGTACCTGCCCTAGGAAAAACTTTGCATCTATATTTGGCATCTTCTGATAACGCAGTTAGCACGGTACTTGTTCGTGATGACAACCGTACCCAAAGGCCCATCTACTATGTCAGTCGTGCATTTCAAAGCGCAGAGACAAGATATCTCCCAATGGAAAAGATAGTGCTAGCACTAGTTCATGCTGCTCGGAGGTTACGACCTTATTTCCAAGCTCACCCCATATGCGTGCTCACGGATTAGCCTATTAAGCAAATATTATTCAAGCCGAAGGCTTCAGGACGACTAGCAAAATAGGCTATTGAACTAGGAGGACACGATATTCAGTATCAGCCTCAGACTGCGATAAAAGCACAAGCTCTCATAGATTTCATTGCTAAGATGCCCACTTCTACACCAGCTCCTACTGTCTCCGCACAACCAACAAAAGAAAAGGAAAACAAGGCAATTAACCCAAATGCTTGGACACTGCACGTTGATGAAGCTACGAATGAAGATGGGAGCGGAGCTGGATTATTTCTAAGAATTCCTGATGGGATAGAGTTCACATATGCCCTACGTTTTGATTTTAAGGCGACCAACAACGAGGCTGAATATGAAGCCTTAATCACAGGTCTAAACTTGGCGTAGAGAATGAAAGCCAAAGAAATATGTGCCTACAATAATTCTCAAATTGTGGTCAACCAGGTACAAGGGACTACGAGGCCAAGAAACCCCAGATGAAGAAATACTTAGATAAGGTACGAACTCTTAGTCATTTCTTTAAAGCTTTCCAGATCGCACAGATCCCAAGGTCCAAGAATAAAAAGGCTGATGCTCTTAGCAAATTAGCATCTTCTACCTTCTCCCATCTTAATAAAAGAGTATTGGTAGAGGTACTCCCTTGTAGAAGCATAGATAAAAAAACCCTTGATGATTATTGAAGGGGCAGAAGATAACTGGATGACATCTATTTGGAAATATCTGCAAACCGGGGAACTGCCAACAGATAAAAATGAAGCAAGAAAGCTTAGGCTAAAGGCCCCCCCGCTATGTAATACATGATAGAATCCTATATAAGCGGTCATATTTGCAACCTTTGCTCAGGTATGTGGAGCCACAGCAAGCGAACTACATACTTTAGGAGGTGTACCTTGGATCTTATGGAAGTCATACAATTCCTAGAATGTTAGCCAAAAAGATTATCCGATGAGGTTATTATTGGCCAACGCTATTCAAGGATGCCTACGACTTCATACATAAATGTCTCAAGTGCCAGCGCCACACCCCTTTAGTCAGACGACCTCAAATGGAGATGGTTAGTATTTAAAGTTCATGGCCTTTCACTCAATGGGGACTAGACATATTGGGACCCTTCCCGGAAGCCCCAGGTCGGCTGAAGCTTTGGTTAGTCGCCATTGACTATTTTACTAAATGGGTAGAAGCTGAACCGTTGGCTACAATCAATGGAAAAAATGTTCTGAAATTTGTATGGAGCAATATTGTCTGCAGATTTTGGATCCCTTAGGTGATCAGTTCAGATAATGGGAAATAGTTTGCAGACAATCCCTTTCGATCTTGGTGTGAAGAACTTCATATTAAACAGAAGTTTACATCGGTTGTGCACCCTCAAGCTAATGGACAAGTAGAGGACCCAACCGAACTCTCTTACAAGGATTGAAAACCCGCTTGGACAAAGCAAAATGAAATTGGGTAGAAAATCTCCCAAATGTTTTGTGGGCCTACCGCACCACTCCGCGGACAGCAACAGATGAAACTCCTTATAGCCTCACTTACAGTTTAGAAGTTGTGATTCCAGCAAAGATTGGGGTTCTTAACCCCCGACTTATTGCTTTCAATAGCACAATTAATGAGGAAGATATTCGTCTTAATCTGGATCTGTTGGAGGAGTGTAGAGACTTGGCTTATGTTAAAGAGGCTAGATACAAGCAAGACATGGCGAAATACTACAATAAAAGGGTGAAGATTAATGATTTCGCCCCAGGAGAATTGGTCTTGTGCAAGAATGAAGTAAGCCGAGCTCAGAAACTAGGCAAGCTGGAACTTAATTGGGAAGGAACGTAAAAAGTCATTGATGCGTTCAAATCAGGAAGTTATCAATTAGCTACCATAGAGGAGAACCTATTACCCCGAGTTTGGCATGTTAGCAACATGAAACACTTTTATGTTTAATCATTTTTTATCATTGAATAAAACGGCATTGTTGAATAAATCGAGTGAAAAATTCATTATTTTCATAAACTCGGTTCAAAATGATGAAACTGCCTTACTAATCCTTAAATCAAGAAACTAACGCGTAACCTCGGTTCAGCTAAGATCAGCTGCTTATTCCATAACATCCCTAGCAGGTAGGGAAATTATATGAACAAAAAGTGAACAAGATTTTATTCCTCACAGTTTCCAAACACCTACACAAGTGGGGAATTGTGAGTCCACTCACAGGTGGGGAACTTCAACCCGTAATTCCCAAAACACCTACGCACAGGTGAGGAACTGTGAGCCTACACACAAGTGAGGAATTGGGAGCCTACACACAGATGGGGAACTGAGAACCCACTCGCAAGTGGGGAACTATAAACCATTCACGACAGGAACTCTAGCTGCTTATTCAAGCACATAACAAGCGGGCAATGAAAAAAGCCTATACCTTCTCTTTCCCTTTCTTCTTTACTTCCTCATACTTTGTCCTTTCTTGCAGATACTTTTTGAGTGAAGTTTCTTTACTCTTAAACAAAGGGTCTCAGATTGGCCTTGTTTAGCCATCAACTCTAACTCCTCTAACATTATGTCCACAGGATCTTTGTCTGCAGATGCTATTTTCAGGCCAGCACCTTTCAATTGCACTTCCATCTCAGACACTTTGGTTCTCCAAATCTTACATTCAAGTTACAATTCCCGGATCTACAGCTTGTGGGGTTTCAGAGCATTCTGGAGACCTCGGACCTCTTGGCGCTCTTTCTCCACATCATTGGTCAAGGTAACAATTGTCTCATCTTTCCTATTCAATTCTGCAGTAAGTCCTTCCACTTCTACTATAAGTTTGGTAATTGTTTCTATAGCTTCCTCATTGCCTGCAATATTTAGATCTCCTGGTAGCCTTTGTTTCTGGGTCAAATATTCACTTAAACAGTGATTCCGATATTCCAAATACGCCGCCTGCTCATGAAACTCTTTGTTTTCTCTCTTTAAACGAGAGATGGTATCTTGGAGATCTGTATTTGCGCATGTAAGCGCCTTAATCTGTTCATACAAATTGCTAAAACTATCTTTTGATTGTAATAAAAATGCCTAACATACATATAACAAAACATGCAAACAAACACAAGTACCAAATTAGTAATCCCAGCATTAGAAATCCATCATTAATAATTTTACAAACCAATAACTTGTCCAAAAATATAATAAAAATTAAAACAGAGTCAGCCTAAGTGCTAGCCTCATGGTGGGCTCCACCTCCCTGTGTTGATGTCCCCGCCTTGGCCTAATCACTCGACCCTGCATCAGCTCTACCCCGGAGGTCTGGGTCTTCATTCACACTGCAGGCGCTTAGCTCCTCCAAGGTCATAGGCGAATTCCGAGAAGCTATGTGTTCCAGCAGGGAAAAGGAGCCATCAAAGGCCTTCACCGCATCAATGTATACTTGGGTAGCCCTAACTTCAGCCTCAGGATTGTACCCAGGTAATTCTTCAAACTTCAGCGAATGATGCCTTCTCTGAATATCCACCGCAATCTTATGTCCACTGACCTTACCGACAGCCCTGCAAAATTTCACAACAAAATCTCCATAATCTTGTGTGTGAAACACCTTCTTTACCAACAGTTTTGCTAATTCTCCTTGGGCCACACTCAAGGTTTTCTGCAACTCAACCTCTTTCTCCCACAACTGCTGTTGGAGAGCTGATCCTTTCTTCTCCATTTCTTTCTGTCCCTCCACCATCTCCGCAATCTCCATCTCTAACTTCCTTATTGCCTCAACGGCAACCTTTTCTGCTTTCTTCAACTCTTCATTCTCAGCTTTATAGGCTGCAATCTCACTAGTCTTATCATTCATTCTTCAAAAATATTCACTCCAAGTCGCAAGTACCTGCATCACAATGCATCCTTATTAAAAAAAAAAGAGAGAAAATACAAGTATTAAAAAAATAACTCATATCTCAATTGTCCGCCCATAAGGGAACATGACTCGGGGAATAGTATGACAACAATTGTCATTTAATTCAGCCAATGGCATTTCTGCCAACTTTCTCTGATAGTTTTCCAATCCTTTAAACTTTAGCATCTCTTCTGCTCCAGGTTTGGAAAATAATACCGTAACTTCTGCGGCAGTGTCCTCCTCTGAACCAATCGCTTTCTTCTTAGAAGCTGGCACTTTAACTCTTTCCTTTTTGGCTGGAGCAATAATCTCCACCACATCATCCTCTGCTTTTCTCTTCGAAGATTCCATTGTTTCCACCTCCTTGGTCGGGGGAACTTCTTTGGGAACCTCCTTAGCCTCCGGATGAGCCCAAGTCGTGGGCTCAACTTTTATCGAGCTACCGAATTTCACTGCACAATTCAATAATGCATAAAATTAATATTTATACAGACACAACCCTTATAAAACTCACACAAAATTCCTACTCTCATCATCTTGGGCAAATTGGATAACCAAAAATCCGGTATCAGCCACCACAAGGCTTAAATTGTACTTAACCAAATCTTCCTCTGTAAAATTGCCAATCATTTCTTTTCGAAGCTCAACATATGCTTTTCCCCAGGGATTCTGTTTCTTCCGATTAGGGTACGGGTCAGTTTTTTCCCCAAAAAAACAACCTGTTTTCAGACCACACACATCGAATTTTACAAAAGAGAATCTCTTTTTCCACTCATGATGAGTGGAAGGCCTACTCCCCTTACTTTTATACCTTGGGAAAAAGATGAAATAACCAACTGAATTTGCAGATTTTTTTCATGCAAAAGAAATACCTAAATAAATCCACACAACTCTTCAACTTTCCCTCTCTACATAACATTTCTACCCCTATTATCAGTCTTACAGCCTTAGGGGCTAATTGAGCCAAAGATATTTCATAGTATCTCAAAACATCCACTAAAAGTTGGCAAACTGGAAATCTAAGGCCTGCCTTCAGGTGCTTCTTGTATATTGCGGTATATCCGGTTGGCAGATTACATGTTCTACCCTCACTCTCAGGAGCCCTGGCACCATATTCTTTAAGAACATGATACTTCTTCTTCAACTCTTTTACGTCGGCCTCACAAAAAACTGACTCTAAACCCTCCGCCGTGGGGGTAAATTTTGCAAAATACCCCACCACTGGCGGGGCTACAAATTCTTCTAATTCCTCTGCCGAGGAACTCATGTTCATTGACACATTTCCTTCTTTCTCAAAACTAGACACAACTACTGCCCTTTTTCCTCTTGTTCTACATCTACTAGTTCCTATCACTTTGTGACTTGATGGTTCGGAGGCATCCCCGCTGCCTCCTGCCACTGACATTGTCTTTCCCTCCCATTAGGAGGACCCCGACGATATTGTAGTAGAAGAAGCTATACTTACTTTTTTAGAGATGATTAAATATTGCTATTTGTCGGTGTTGATAAAATGAATCTTCCTTACCTTTCTCTCCAAAACAAATATAGGCTGCTGATAATGACGGATGAATACCCTAGAACCGAAAAGTTGCTTTTATATCCTAATTGTTAGAGCTTCCGTGTGAATCCACAAAATCTTTTTAGACCTCACGATCTCTCACGTCGCACTCTTAAAAAGCGAGATAATAACTCCTATCTACATAAGACACGTTTCGGTTTCCTATATTCTGTCCCAATACTTTTCTGACTAGACCTTTGTCTAACGTTATCTGACAAAGGTCTAGGGGGCTTATGATGTATATGGGTTCAACACACGAATAGATCTAGATATGTGAGTCTAACACAGACCAGGATCTGTGCATTCAACACAATTCGGGACCTGTGAATCCCGAACAGATCCGGAACTGTGAGTCCTGCATAGATCAGGATCTTGGAGTTACGAGCCCTGGTCTTCATAAGGTACGCAGTTCCAGACCTATGAGTCAGAAGCTAAGACTTTCACTTCATTTATTACATGATTCTTACTTAACTCCAGAACTCCATCCTTATAATATGCTAAAATAAATTTATGAGTCTTAAAAGGTCACGTGATAATAGCATAAACGTGTTTATCCATAAACATGTAATTGAAACCTATGATCACGGGACGATAACAACAATGCACAAGGAGGAGAAACACCCGCGATTCAGCAATCAATAACTGTTAAAGAAATCCCATGATTAACGAAAAGAAGGGGATAAAAATCGAAGAAGACCACCAGGTATGGATAAGTGAAAAATAGCTAAGAAAAATACTATACTCCGATAGAAGTTCTAACTTTGGCATCTGAGAGTTTTCCCCAGAGAACCCCTCCGGGATTTGTTTTGTAGGAACCACCATTATTATTCACTTAAAAGCTCTTGGGTCGTGGTAACAGGATCGGATCGTTAGTAGCAACGGATTACGGCTTCATCAGTTGGCAAATGTGTATCGACTATACTGATCTCAACAAATATTGTCCAAAAGACTGTTACCCCTTGCCAGTGATTGATCAAAATGTAAAAACCATTTCAGGATATGAAGTTTTCATGTTCCTTAATGCCTACAAAGGCTACCACCAGATCCTAATAGACAAAGAGGATGCTGAAAAAATAGCCTTCATCACAAAGATGAGGGTCTTTTGCTACACTAAAATGCCCTTTGGTCTTAAAAATGCAGGTGCAACTTATCAGTGCCTGGTTAATTAGGTATTTTCCAATCAAATCGACAGAAACTTGGAAGTATATGTGGATGACATGGTGATTAAATCAAGGAAAAGTGAAAATGAACCTAAGGATTTGGAAGAAAGCCTACAAACCATGATGAAAGTGGGAATGCATCTGAACCCTAAGAAGTGCACGTTCAGGGTAGGATCAGGAAAGTTCCTAGGTTTCATGGTTTCATGGTTTCCAAAAATGAAATTGAAACCAATCCGGATAAGATAAAAGCCATTGCAAAGATGGCATCTCCTAGAACATTAAAAGAGGTCTAGAAGTTAACAGGGTCATTAGCCTCATTGAACAGGTTCCTATAACACTCTGTAGATTGGAGTCTTCCTTTCTTTCAAACTCTGAGAGAGGCGAAGAACATCAAATGGACCAAAGATTGTCAAATGACGTTTGAGGAATTGGAAAGGCATATGGCAAGCCTGCTAGCTCTTATGGTACCTCTAACGGGAGAGATTATAATCTATATCTGGCATCTTCAGATAATGTTGTTAGTGTGGTGCTCATCTATGATGTTGATAACATGCAAAGACCTATTTATTATGTCAGTAGCCACTTCAAGGGGCAAAGACAAGATATCTACCAATTGAGAAGATAGTTCTGGCATTGGTTCATGCTGCTCGAAGACTGAGACCTTACTTTTAAGCTCACCCCATATGTGTCCTTATCGATTAGTCTATCAAACAGATACTGTTCAAACCAAAAGCTTATGGACGGTTGGCAAAATGGGCTATTGAGTTTGGAGAGCACGACATCCAATGTCAACCTCAAACAGCCATAAAAGCTCAAGCCCAGGCAGACTTCATAACTGAGATGCCTACCTTAAAAACCCCAAAGGCTAACCCCTCATGGTCACCCAAAAGCGCAAAAAAAGAAACAAAAGACCCGAAGGCCTGGGTAATGCATGTAGATGGGCTTCAAACAAGGATGGCAGCGGTGCAAGGCTATTACTACGGAGTCTTAAACAGGTAGATGTCGCATACACCCTTCGCTTTGATTTTAAAGCAATCAACAATGAAGCAAAGTACGAAACCTTAATTACAAGATTAAAGTTAGCTCAAAAGATGAAAGCGAGAGAGGTGTGCACATACAGTGATTCTCATATTGTCGTCAATCAGGTATAAGGCTCCTACGAAGCTAAGGAACCTCAAATGAGAAAGTATCTTGACAAGTACGCTATCTCAGTTATTCTTTCAATAGTTTCAAGATTGTACAAATTCCCAGGTCCAAGAACAAAAGAGCTGATGCTCTCAACAAGTTGGCATCTTCCGCCTTCTCTCATCTGAATAAAAAAAGTTTTGGTGGAGATACTTCCCTACAGAAGTACTGGAAAAAAGGCTATGATGGCCATAGAAGAGACATGAGATAACTAGATGACTCCCATCTGGAAGTATATACAGAATGAGGAACTATCGGATAATAAAAACAAGGCAAGAATATTGAAATTAAAGGCACCTCGCTATGTCATATAAGACGGGATCCTTTATAAGCGATCATATTTGCAATCTTTGCTCAGGTGTGTTGGGCCTCAACAGGCAAATTACATACTCCAAGAAGTGCATCTCGAATCTTGTGGAAGCCATATAGGGCCTCGTATACTAGAAAAAAAGATCATCCGATGGGGATATTACTGACTAACAACGTTTAAAGATCCTAACGACTTCATGCACAAATGTGTGAAGTGCCAACTTCACGCTCCTATAGCAAGATGGCCTCAGATGGAAATGATTAGCATCCAAAGCTCATGGCGTTTCACGGAATGGGGAATTGATATCCTTAGGCCTTTTCTTGAGGCTCCAAGACACTTGAAGTTCTTACTAGTTGCTATTGACTACTTTACCAAGTGAGTGGAAGCCGAACCCCTAGCTATGATAACTGGAAAAAATATTCTGAAGTTTGTATGGAGTAAGATCATCTGCAGGTTTGGTATTCCAAATGCAATTATCTCAAATAATGGGAAGTAGTTTGCAGACAACCCCTTCCGATCCTGGTGTGAAAAGCTTTAGATCAAACAGAACTTCCCCTCTGTCACGCATCCTCAAGCCAACAGTGAAGTAGAGGTCACCAGCCACACCATTATACAGAGACTGAAAAATCGGTTGGATAAAGCAAAAGGGGATTAGGTGAAAAATCTCCCAAATGTCCTATGGGCTTATTGCACCACACCATGGACAACAACAGACAAAACTCCATATAGTCTCACATATGGCTCCAAAGCCATGATCCCGGTGGAGATCGGAGTTCCAAGTCCCCGAGTAATGGCTTTTTATGTTGAAGCCAACGAAAAGGATATTCGACTTATCCTGGATTTGCTGGAAGAACGCAAAGATCTAGTCTCTATCAAAGAAGCTCAATATAAGCAAGATATGGCAAGATACTATAGTGAACAGGTGAAAATTAACGAATTTACCCAAGAGATCTGGTCTTACGCAAGAAAAAGGCAAGCCAAACTCAAAAACTTGGCAAGTTGGAAGCCAATTGGGAAGAACCTTACAAACTCATCGATGCATCAAGATCTGAAAGCTATCGGCTAGCTACGATGGAGAGGGGTTTATTACCCCGAGTCTGGCACGTTAGCAATTTGAAATGCTTTTATGTCTAATTATTTTTTTTGTTGAATAAAATATTATTTTGCTTTTTTTAAATCGAGTAGTGGAACTATGACTTCTATGAACTCGTTCAAGGTGTTGAAACTGTCTTGCTAAGTTTTAAATCGAGAAATCCACGTGTAACTTCAATTCAGTTGAGTTTAGTTGCAAACTCTATAACATCCCAAGAGGGTGATGAGATACAAACATCCATACGGGTGTTAAAAACAAGCATCTTGTGATATAAAAAAATTATTCCTTTTTCAAAAGTTCCCAAACATCCTAAGGGGTGAGAACCCTTGAGACTATTACCTCAAAGGTCCAACACATCCCGTAAGGCAGGAACCTTTGCCTCAAAAGTCCCAAACATTGGGACCTTCGACTCAAAGATCTCCAATACCGAATGGGGATCTATGGCCTTTCAAAATGTCTCAAGGATAACGTCAGTTATTTTATTACATAACAAAAGGGAAACAGAAAACACTTATACTTTTTCTTTCCCTTTCCTCTTCTCTTCTTCATACTTAGTCCTCTCTTGCAAGTATTTATTAAATGCTGCTTCTTTATCCCTGTACATAGAGGTGTCTGCTTGACTTCGCTGGGCCATAAGCTCTAATTCCTCCATCATCACATCTACAGGATCTTTGTCTAAATATGTCACTTTCAGACCTACCCCTTTCAAATGGGTTTCCATCTCAGCGATCTTTGGCCTTTAAGTCTTGCACTCAAGCTGCAACTCCAAGATCTACTACTTGTACGGTTTTAGTGCACCGTGGAGACTCTAGACCTCTTGATGTTCCTTATTAACCTCATTGGTTAAGGCGCGGATTGTCTCATCCTTACCTTTAAGTTTAGATGTAAGACCTTCAACCTTCACTAAAAGCTTAGCAATTTTTTCTCTATTCTTTTCATTTTCTACAAATATCATATCCCCTGGTACCTTTTGCTACTGTACCATGTCTTCATTAAGACAATGGTTTTGGTACTTCAAGTATATCACATAATTTTGGAGCTCCTTATTTTCCTCTCTTAATTGAGAGATGGTTTCTTGAAGCTGTGCATGTGCAACTTCAAAAGCCTTAACCTTATCATCCAATTTACTAACGACAGCCTTCGTTGGTAATAACAAATCCTAATATCATAAAATAAAAAAAATTCTTTAATTAGTACTTTGTCCCTCCGACATTCAATCACTAATTATCCTTACAACCCAATAGCAAATTTAAGGAAGAAAAAAGGAATAAGCCTAAAAGCTAGCCTCATTTTGGTTTCCACCACCCTACGTTGAGGTCCCAGCCTTGGCCTGATCATTCGGAGTTTCCTCAGCTGCAATCTGCAAGTCAGGATCTTCATCAACCATGTAAGCATTAAGCTCTTCTAGAGTCATAGGGGAGCTACAAGAAGCCAAATGCTTCAATAATGTACATGAGCCATTTGCAGCATCTATATACGTTTTTGTAGCCCTTGCCTCAACTTCAGGGTCATAACTAAGCAATTTCTCCAACTTTAGTGAGGGATATTTTTTCTAAATCTCAACGGCTACTTCATGTCTTCCAACCTCCCTGGCAGCCCTAGATAAGGTCACAGCAAATTCACCAAAGTCCTGTGTCTGAAAAATCCTTTTTACTAGCAACTAGGCGAAATCCCCCTGCGCAATGCTTGTTCACCTTCGCATCTCTTTTTCCTTTTCCTGCGGCTGTTGCTGGAGAGACAACACCTCCCCCTTCAATTTCTCCATTTCCTGCAGCTGTTGTTGTAGGGATAACACCTCTCCCTCCAGTTCCTTCCTTGACCCAACCATCTAAGATAACTCTACCTCTCATCTCTTCCTTGCTTCAATAAAGGTCTTCTCGACCTCCTTAAGATGAGTAATCTCAACCTTAAAGGCTACAACTTCCTCAGCCTAGTCATTCATCCTTAGGACAAACTCAGTCCAAGAGGCAAATGCCTATATCCCATAATAGCCACACATTATGATACTTAAATAAAAACAAAAAAAACCAAAATAGCAACAGAGCAAATAAAGAATTCTTACACGCAGAACAGAATAACGAAGATTATTGTTCAAATTCACTTGAGGCATCTCAGCCAACCTCCTCTAATAATTCTCCAAACGCTTCACCTTAATCACCTCTTCTTCTCTTGGCTTGGAAAAAAACAACACAATCTCAAAGGCCACATCATCAGCCTCTGCTAGTACCTTCACTCTCTTCCTCTTTGCTAGATATGCAATCTCCACCACCTCATCATCAAACTTCCTTTTGGAAGGCTCTCCCACTTCTAACTTTCCTGCTAACAGGAACTCCCACAACTTCAGCATGAGCCACTGTTGCAGACTCTATCTTGACTGAACTCCCAAACCTCATTACTACAATACCAAACATGAATAAAATTAATTGATGTAACACATACAAAAATTAGAAAATTCACATATGATCCCTACACTTAGACTCATCATCTCGAGAAGAATGCACAATCAGAGATCCAGTATCAGCCATGTCAGGGATCAATTTATATTTAACCAATTCCTTTTCGGTATAGCCGCTGATTCTCTCCTCTCATAGCTCTATGTATGCCCGGCCACAGGAGTTTTGCCTTTTTCGATTTGGATATGCATCGGTTCTCTCCCCATAAAACCACCCTGTCCTCAACCCACAAACCTCCAATCTTACAAAAAAGAACCTCCTTTTCCACTCACGGTGGGCATTGGCCTCACCACCTTGCTCTTGGATCTTGGAAAAAACTTAAAATAACCCAAAGAATTCATAGATTTTTTTTCTGCAAAAAAAAATCTAAACAGATCCAATGATCCACAAACCTTTTTATTTTACCTTCTCGGCATAAAACTTCAAAATCGATTATCATTCTCACCGATTTTGGTGCCAACTGAGCCAAAGTAATTTCATAATTATTCAAAATGTCAACAACAAGTTGAAAAACAAGGAATCTAATGCCCGCCTTTAGATGTTCTTCATACACAGCAGTATATCCAACAAAAGGGTTACATGCCCTACCCTTGCTCCATACTTCTTATGAATATGTACCTTTTCCTGAGTTCTCTAACGTCGACTTCATCAAAGACCAACAACAGAGCTTTAGCGGTGGGAGCAAACTTTGAAGGATACCCCACCATAGGTGGGGCTATGAAATCCTCCAGTTCCTCCGAGGAGGAACTTTGGGCCTCAGACAAGCTTCCCTCTTCATTCGGACTAAAAATGACTAAAACTCTCTTCCTCTTAGTTATCCTCCTTCTACTAGACTCTACTACCCCTTGGCTAGCGAATTCAGAAACATTACCCTCTTTCCCGGCCAAGGACATTGTCTTTCCTTCCTAACAAGAAGACCCATAATCAAAGAATGAGAAGAAGTCATTCTTACTTTTTTGAACAGTAGCATAGAGATGTACTAACTCCTGCACATGAACAATCTGGAAACTCATCACAACCCCTTCACCAAAATGCAAAAGCCCTGAACTTTTCAACTTCCAAAAAGCAGCGAAAGTCACAGACGTGAAAACCTAGAAGTGAGAAGTTACCACCTTATACCGCCCTCTAGAGCTTTCGTGTGTAACCCAACCAAATCTTTTCAGGCCCCACAACATTTAAAGTTGTACCCTCAAAAAGCAGAATAATAACTACTATTACATCTTACGATGAGTTTTAGCTGATGAAAAACACGGTTACACACGACATCATTCCTTTTTCTCTCTCCAAACATCCTAAAAGCTTACTCTTGATAAGACCTTAGCTTGACATTATCACACTAAGGTCTAGGGCGCTTATGATGTGTATGGATTAAGCTCATAGAGTTACCAGTCAAGGACCATATTTCCAAATCTTGGAGTCAAAGATCAGACCTTTGCGATAAGCGAAGTTCTGGACCTTGGAGCCAAAGGTTAGGACCTTCGTGACACCTGCAACGGCGCGACTTCCGCTTAACTTCGAAATTCTACATCCATGAGACAATAATACACTGAAATCACACTAAGTGAACAGGACCTTTAAGCCCCAGGTCACAAGGTGAGAACTCAATAGAATATTGCTTACCCATAAGCACGTAACTGTAGCCTACAATTATGTAACGTACATTGCGACGTGTAGTCAACAGTTATAACCGCAATCCACATATCTTTCCACGACATCAAAATCCCACTTATGGTGGAAGAAGGTAGCTAAAGTCAGGGAGAGCAACCAGGTATGGGGACATTCTCTAATGATTGAAAAACTACTAAACTCCAATCAAAGGACTAACTTAGGCATCAGAGAGTTTACCTCGGATGATCACTCTGGAATATATTTTGCAAGAATCTACATTGTTAAACATCCGAAGGATCTTGGATTGTGATAATTGGATCGGACAATTACCGGGTTGCAAATTTCGACTTCATCAATTAACAAGTGAGAGTGCGGCTTTCACAACTAAAACTTATCAAACAATTTTTGTGTTCTTTTAAGTTGTGAAATTGAATATATTAAGGAATAATAGGATATGACAACCTGAAAGATAGATTAAAAGAACAATGAACTGGATGAACAATAGAATTTTATCCAATGTTGATTGAAAAGAACTTTGTTGATGAAACTTTTGGCAACCTAGATCACAAGAGAAAAAGAATATTAGATTTCAAAGGAATCACAAATTCAAGAATGAATTTTTTTGTGTCCACTTCTTCTTATTCTTCTTTTTCTTTTCTATAATATTCATCCACTACTTCTTTTTTTTTTTTTTTGGTTCGGCCCTTCTTTTTTTTTTTTTTTTGAAAAGAATAAAATAAAAAATAAGTGGAGATGAGAAAGTAACTTCTTAAATTCCAAACTCACTGTTATGAACCTTGCCCAACTTGTGACAAAACCCACTAACAAAAATGTGAATCGTGAACTATAAAATCAAAACCCACTGCTAGGAACCTTGCCCAACCTATGACAAAATCCACTAACAAAAATGTGAATATTGATTTTCAAGAAAGTCAAGAATAAAAAAGGATAAAAACAAAAATGAAAACAAAGGATATGCAACCCTTAGAAATAGCTCTAATACCAAATGATGTGAATCGAACCCAAAAGGATTAGGAACACTTAGAATGTTGTCCAAGATATGTCTAAGGGATGCTAGTTTGGGTTGGTGTAAACCGCAACCCACTATCTATAAAGAGATAAGAACTTTGGTATAAAAACGCCACAACCAACTACACCGAAAATGGTTGTTAGTTCGTACGCCACAAGTTGATAAGTTCGTTGAAAGCCACAAGTTTCCAAAGAAAACTTGATAAGTTCTAAGATCTCAAAGAACCAAAAGATGAGATAAATTCACAATTTCATTACTCAAAGCTTGTTTCAAAACAGTACAAAGATGCCTATTTATAGGCTACAAAAGTCTTTAAAAAATCCTAAATATCTTTGTCTAGAAACTAGAAAAAAAAAATATTAATTTTGACTTACTAACTTCTATACTAGACTTTGACAAGACCAATAAAAATTTTGCATTTTAGTACATTAATTACTCATAATTCTAGATGATATATTGGTTAAAATAAAGACACATTGGAATGGTGCTTTGACCAAGTGTTGGAATTCTTGAATTCATGTAAATACATACACCTTAAGCTAGCTTCCAAGACTTTATTAAATACTTCTTGACTGAATTTTCAGCCATGACTTTTTGTCCTCCAATGCCTCAAAATGGATGATTGACCATTGAATTTGAAGTCTTCAACACTTGAACTTTTTAATAATTGAGGGGCTGGAATTTGGACCAACTTTAGGACCAAAATTAATCTTTGACTTGGATCAAATGCACGTTTAAACTTGGACCATTGCTCCATTGAATTGCATGGGAAGTTGGGGCCGATCTCACATCTCTGGCTGCAAAGTTCACAGCTTTGGTCACCAAGTTCACGTCTTTGGCTTCAAGTTCACATCTTTGAGTTGAGTTCACATCCTTGAACCGAACCTGAAAGGATTAGGAACACTTAGAAAGTTACCCAATATATGTCTAAGGGATGCTAGTTTGGGTTGGTGTAAACCACAACCCACTATCTATAAACATATAGGAATCTTGGTATAAAAGCACCACAACCAACAACACTAAAATTAGTTGATAAATTTAGTTCGAACACCAAAAGTTGATACGTTCGTTGAACGCCACAAGTTTTCGAAAAAAACTTGATAAGTTCTAAGTTCTCAAAGAACCCAAAGATGAGATAAAATCTCAATTTCATTACTCAAAACTTGTTTCAAAATAGTACAAAGATGCCTATTTATAGGCTACAAAAGTCTTTAAAAAATCCTAAATATCTTTGTCTAGAAAGTAGAAAAAGAAAAAAAAATATTAATTTTGACTTACTAACTTCTAGACTAGACTTTGACAAGACCAATAAAAATTCCGCATTTTAATATGTTAATTACGCATAATTCTAGATGATATATTGGTTAAAATAAAGGCACATTGGAATAGTGCTTTGACCAAGTGTTGGAATTCTTGAATTCATGTAGATGCATGCACCTTGAGCTAGCTTCCAAGACTTCATTAAATACTTCTTTGACTGAATTTTCAACCATGACTTTTCATCCTCCAATGCCTCAAAATGGATGATTGACCATTGAATTTGAAGTCTTCAACACTTGACTATTTCAATAATTAAGGGGCTGGAATTTGAATCGACTTTAGGACCAAAATTAGTCTTTGACTTGGATCAAATGCACTCTTGAACTTAGATCGTCACTCCATTGAATTGGATGGGAAGTTGGGGCCAAGTTCACATCTCTGGCTGCAGAGTTTGCACCTTTGGCCCCAAAGTTCACATCTTTGGTCGCAGCTGGTCGCAGAGTTCGCACCTTTGGCTGCAAAGTTCACGTCTTTAGCTCCAAGTTCACATCCTTGAGCTAAATTCACATCAACATCTGTCAAAGAAGAAGAAATAATTACTGGAAGCTTTACACCATCAAGAAAACATATTTTAAATGAAAAGGAAGAGGTTTAAGTTCAAGAGATGGTGGTTCTTCAATTAATCTCTTCAGTTTCTTTGTATTCGACCCTAATTCTTCATATTTGGTGCTCTCCATCTCGGATAAAGTGGATTTGCCTTTAATAATCTCACTGCTTCCCTTACTTCCTCATCTTCGCTACTTGTTCTCAATGACTGAATCATACACTTCTCAATTGGGTCATCGATCACGGCATATAATGTAAAATTTTTGACAATTTCGTCCACCACTTCAATTTGCAAGCAATCGCTCTGATCAGAAGAAAATTTCATTGCTTTGAGCACATGAAAGATGACTTGCTCATTTTGAACTCTAAGAATTAATTTTCCTCGTTGGACATCAATTAGAGCTTTTCCGGTGGCTAGGAATGGTCGGCCTAAAATAATTGGTACTTCAAAGTCTTCCTCCATTTCTAACACAATTAAATCTGTTGGAAAAATAAATTTGTCAACCTTGATCAACACGTCCTCCACCACACCTTTTGTATATTTTATAGATCGATCTGCTAATTGAAGAGAAACAGTGGTGCCTTTGACTTCTCCCAATCCAAGTTTCCTAAGAATAGAATAAGGCATCAAATTAATAGCACCAAGATCACACAAAGTTTTGTCAAAATAAGAATCACCAATTTTTCAAGGAATTGTAAAACTCCCTGGATCTTTAAGCTTTGATGGTAGCTTATTTTGCAAAATAGCATAGCATTCTTCATTGAGGTTGACAGTCTCATAATCCTCCAACTTCCTCTTGTTTGCTAGGATTTCCTTTAAGAACTTTGCATAGCTCGCCATTTGAGCTAATGCATCTGCAAAAGGAATGTTAATATGCAATTTTTTAAACACATCAAGAAATTTTGAGAATTGCTTATCTATTTTGTGCTGCCTAAGTTGCTTCGGAAAAGGAATAGAGGGGACATATGGCTTAGGATTGTCGGAAAATAGCTTGCTTTGAGGTGGTTCTTCCTTTGAGATTTTTGGTTCGGCTTAATCTTTCAAATCGGCTTTGGACTCCTCTTTTTCTCCTTCACCTTTTCTTCATTTTTCAACTCTTTTCCACTCCTTAAGGTGATGGCTTTTGCATTCTTGGCTGGATTCTTCACAATGTTGCTCAGAAGGCCACCATATGTTCTCTTGGACATTTGGCCAATAAGTTGACCAACTTGTTTTTCCACATTCCGAATGCTTACCTCCATATGTCGAATTGTTGCATCTTGATTGTTCAAGCGACTTTCAAAGCTATTCACCACTTCCTGATTTGATTGAATAAGTTTCGACACCATTTCCTCAAGGTTCTTATTCAGCTTCTTCATTGGTGGTGGAAATACTGGTCTATGTGGGTTCATCGATTGTTGATTTTGCCTTCCCCAAGAAAGATTCGGGTGACTCCTCCATCCAGGGTTGTATGTATTTGAGTAAAAATTATTTTGAGGTCCCCTGTTGAAATTAGAAACAAAATTAGCATTTTCAGAAGTATAAGAATTATTACTTACTTGACAAGCAGTTGACTCATGTCTTCCGCCACAGAAATTGCAAGTTGTCTCCTTTATCTTCAAAATCGAATCTATCCTTTTATTCAAAGTAGCAAATTGAGCAGCCATGGCAATATTAAGATCAATCTCATGCACTCCATTTGGTTTCCTGGCATTGAATCTTTCATTTGGCCATTGATAGTTATTAGATGCCATTTGATCAATCAACTCAAAAGCTTCCTCGGGCATTTTATTATTCAATGTACCACTAGCTATGGCATCTATGGTACTTCTCATAATTGGACCAATTCCATTGTAGAAAGTTTGCACCTACATCAGAATTAGGACATCTCCTTAGTAGCTCTTTGAACCTGTCACATGCCTCATATAGGAATTCTCCATCATTTTGTATGAATGTGGTGATATCATTCCTCATTTTTGCTAACTTGGCAGGGGGAAAATACCGGCTTAAGAACTTTTGTGCCATATCCAAGTGATGATAGAGCCTGCAGGAAGAGAAGTTAACCACGACTTAGTTTTATCACATAAAGAGAATGGAAATAGCCTAAGTCTAATTGTATCATTTGAAACTCCATTATATTGTATCACAAATTTCAAGAAAAGCTTCAATATGGAGGTTAGGATCTTCATTCGGCAAGCCATTGAATTGAACAACATTTTGAAGCATTTGGATTAAAGACGGCTTGAGCTCAAAATTGTTGGCCTTCTTATGCTTGAAGTGGATTCTTGAACCGTCGGGGCTGAATAGTCCATCAAAGTTCTCCTTTGAGGTTGAATTAGGAGATGTTCTCCTTGGTCCGCCATTAGATTGATGTTAATGACTAACTCTTGCTTTTTCAATCTCTTTAGAAGTGTTCTCTCAGGCTCAGAATCAAATTCTTCCAATTCTCCTTTTTGACTTCTCAAATTCATGCGCCTTTTGAATTCCTTTGACCAGAATCCAAAACTCAAACCTGCTAAATAAATAAAAATTAAATGCCTAGTCTCTACCAAGAATTAATCAATATCAATAGCAATTGGGAAAAAAAATTTAAATTCGATCCCCGGCAAAAGCGCCAAAAACTTGTTCGGTGAATTGCAAGCATACAATATCAACAAATAATAAAGAGGTGAGTAGAGTATCGTTTCCATGAAGATTGAAAAAAATCTAACTAATTACTTACCAACATGATTAATTAAAAAACAAAGCTAACCAATCAAATTGTTTTATGGTGATTTAAATAAACTAACAAAGAATGAAATTGATAGCAAATGATAACAGAGACAAAGACTAAAAATTTTCCCAATCAATAAAGATGTTAGAGCCTTTGATTTCACTTAATCAATCCTAATTAACTCTCTTGACTTGTCATGCAATTAATTTAATTTTCAAATTATGATGATGAAATTTCCCTAATGTAGATTAATAGCCGACATCGGTTTAATAACCCTATTTAAATTAAAATCAACTCACACTTGGTCTAGATGAATGTAGATTTCTAAATGCATTAGGAACAATGAAAATTCTCGGATTCAATCTAAGTAGCCAAGACTTAGTTCTACTACCAAAACCACTGAACAACCTAGATTATTACCATCTAAATTGAATTCACGATTTGATATCACATGAGCACATGCATGTCATCTCCACACAGTATCAAACAAGAATCAAAAATCAGTTAGTGGTGGCCAATCACCTAAAAGCATTATGAGCATGACATTAGACTCATAATTGAAATATGGAATGCATGAACAAGTCTTGAGAATCAATTATTCATGATTAAGATCCATGTAAGCTCTAACAAAATAGAGTTGGAACATAATAAAATTTACAGTAACAACAAGAGTAAAAGTAGACATAACTAAAATTAAGATAAATCCTTAAAATTAAATTAAACAATATACAATAAACATAAAAGCTATCCACAATATTTGGTAATTGGAAATAAGACACAACCATAACTTTCATAACAAAACACAAGAAATCAAAACAAAGGAGCTCTCAAAATACAAAGTATAAAAAGTAAATAAAAAGAAAGCCCTCTGTATGCTCTCTCTCTATTTTCTCTCAATATGCTGAAATTTTTCTGCACCCTCCTCTAGTTTGGCGGCTGCCTTGTATTATTTCTTTGAAAAAAAACTAAAACAGAAGAAAAGAAGAAAAAGACAGACGTGAGATTCCAAGGGAAAAAAATGGCTACTGCCTTCTAAAATTCTGCACACCTTTGAGGCTTCTAGGGCTGTCCTATATATATAAATATATATATATATATATATATATATATATATATATATATATATAAATATATATATATATATATATATATATATAAATCTAGTTCCTCAAATATAGTAATAATAACTCTTACTAAAAACAAATTCTACTCTAAAAAGGAAACATAACACTAATAGGAAAACTACTCCTAATTAAAATAAATTATTTGTTTCCTAAAAGCTTGCCGCAATATCTCATTTTCTTCTTCAATTTGACAGCTCATACTCTCCTTGTCTTGATAGAAAACTCTTTCATGAGTTCTTCTTCTTTGATACAAATTCATCCAAGCCCATCGCCCAATAACAAGGGATAGGAAATTTTCTGATTTTTTCTCTTCCTGCTTCAATTTTGGCCTTTTATCAACTTTTTCTCCAATTCACCATTTTCATACCTAAAAACAAAAAAAAAATCAAAACCAAATAATTTCTCTTAAAATCAAATTAATATTGAGGAAATATTAACAAGAAATATATATAATTAAGCTCCATCACTATCCTGTTAGCATCATCCCTCATTTAATCACATACATACATGTTCCAGTGGAGGATGATGATACGTTGAGGGAAATTTTGTGCATTCCATCGACATTTCCTACTCTTAATGTCATTGAACTGTACATAAGTCAATAAGCTGTTTCTGATCACTTTGTTTATGAGGACAATGTGTCATTTGTTCCTCAAACAAGTATGGGGTCATTCACACAACTTTTACACAGTAGAGGTGGAGAGGGGATTCTTAATGATCAATGGTTTTTTTATGGCGCATTCATATCAAATAATGTGTATTTGCCACAAGCAAGGGCTATATCGAATTTTCTCCATGGTGGTCCAAGAAGGACCAATTTTAACGAGGGGCCTAGTGGTGCCAATTTTAATGAGAGACAAAGTGATGCAACCTTAAACAAGGAACTTTATACTCCCAAGAAAAATGGGCAAGTAATAACTAGCTTACCACTTGGGAGCACAAGTCACGATGTGTGCCATTGCGTCGATTCCATAAATGATTGGGTAAACAATTATGGTAGATCATCTAATGATAGTGGTGAAGAGCAAGATTTGGGTGATGGCCAACAGGAGGCAGGGATTTCGAACCAAACTGTCAATGTTGTTGTGGATAACGTAGTCACTAACATTCCATTTTACTCGGACATCGGTGATGAAAAATTATCAATGATTGACAAGTTCGATGATTATTAGTGACTAGTTTGGGTTGATGATCGAAATTTGGAGTTAGAGGTTGGAATGGTTTTCTGAACCAAAGAAATTTGGAGTTAGAAGTTGGAATGGTTTTCTGAACCAAAGAAGAGGTGCAAAATACAGTTAAATATTGGTCTGTTCGTGCACACAGATATTTCAAAATGTATGAAAGTACTCTTACTGGCTGGTTTGTCCGATGCCTTTATTATGCGAACAAAAATTGTTTATGGAGGGTTCTTGAGAAACTGAAGAAGCAACATGGCTTCTTCAAGATCACAAAGATGCACTTGAAACACACGTGCTTCCTTGAGATACAATCAGAGGACCACTCGAATTTAGATTATGGAATGGTTGGTCAGATGGTTCGAAACAATATTAAGGAAAATGCTTCCTATAAGGTCCTCGATATAGTTGAAAATGTACGCTCTTGGTGTGAACATATCATACAAGAATGTGTGGTTGGGAATAAAGAGAGCTATTGAGATGGTGTATGATAATTGGGAGTCGTCGTACACCATACTACTGAAATTCTTACTTGCCCTTCAATATTGTAACCAAGGCATAATTGTGGAGTGAAGACACTTTGAAAATAGTATTGGAGATTTTAACATTTTCATTCTGTATTTTGGGCATTTAAGCCTTGTATTGATAGCTTCAACACTGTCGTCCCGTGATTAGTATCGACGGAACGTTTCAATATGAGAAGTACAAAGAAAAAAATCCTTATTGCGGTCGGTGCTGATGCAGCTGGGCATATTCTTCCCCTAGCTTTTGCCATTGTTGATGAAGAAAGTTTGGCAAATTGGTCTTGGTTTTTGTACAATTTATCTCATTATGTAATTTGTGGCCGCCATGGGATTTGCTTGATTTCTGATCGAGCAAGGGAAATATTGCGAGCTATTGAGAACAACCGTGAGTTACAACCACCAATGGTTCATCACAGATATTGCGTGCACCATGTCAAAGCAAATTTCAGTTCTCATTTCAAAAATAATGCTTTGATGGAGTTGATGCACCACACTGCTTGTTCACACTGGCAGCGAAAAATGTGCCCAAACAATGGAATCAATCAGAGAATTAGATGAAAATGCTCATAAATGGTTGAAGGATATTGCTTTAATGGTGGGGTCCAATATGGTATAATGATCACTAATCGGTCTAAATTTGCCTATAACTACTTGTGTGCGTGCGACTTTTTAATGATTGGTAAAATACTTTGATTTGCACTGAACCAAAGCCCACAAGCATGTTGTTGAAAAAGATTTGTGGCCACCAAATGTGCTTGAAAAGTTTTTTAAAAATGAGTACAAGTCTAAATATTATTAGGACACAGCCTTTGTGTAGAAAGAAGGATTATTTCAAATCACTATAGGGGTACATGGTGACAAAAGAGGCAACGTGCATACAGTTCATCTCAACAACCATACTTGCACGTGTGACAAGTTTGAAATTTACAAGATTCCTTACTCGCATGCGCTGAAGATTAGTGTTCAAATGGGAATGGTGACTTTGGCCCTAGTGAACGGAGTATACAATGCGCATAAGATGGTTGAAACATATTCTGCACACTTTTAGCCCATGCCCGACGAGGACTATTGGCCACCTGCACCTTTTGATCTGGTAGCCAATCAAGACTGTGTCAATGATCGACTCAGTCATCTAAGATATACCCGTATAAGAAATGAAATGGATTGGACATAAAGGTAGAAGTGCAAGACATGTGGAGTGATTGGACATAATAGGAAATCATGTCCACACGTGAAGAGACTTGAAGATAGGGCAGCCATGCATCGTTGATGTATTCCAGTAGCATTTCAATTACTTGATTAGGGTTTTATGTAATATTTGATTTCAGTTTGAAATGTAATATTCTTGAACAAACTCTTGTTATGTTGATTGTGTGAATGTTGTTTTTCCAACTTAAATTACTTTTTCGCTCATAATAGGACTCTACACTTTGTTCACTATTACGTAATGCAATCATAATTTACATAAAATCACGTGTTACTATTATGTTGAAAACAATCTGGTGAAATGTATTTAATGTGTTTGGTTATAGAGGGAGACAATACATCATACAAGTTAGCACATTTATCTCCGGCACCATGTCGGTCGGATGTATTAACGTTATAGTCCTCTCATCATTCGGAAACTATGTGAGGCGATCCTGATACCCTCTCATTAAAAGTGCACAGGTCAAATGCCGAGTTTTGGAGAGCTACCCTAATCGACATTAAGGTGCATGACATTCTTTATTGAGAGGGATTTTATAGTGTATACATCATGGGGTTTATGCATATAGACCATTCATTAATCACGACACTAGTGGAGAGATAGTGACAGAAAACTCACACATTCCACCTCTCAGTTGGTGAAGCGACCGTGATATTACAAGATGTCGTAGTACTGTGGAGTTTACTGGTCGACAAAGATGCAGTGATTAATCCAAATCCTAGTCATAAATTAGAGAACTGGCAGACTATATGTCAAGAGCTGTTGGATTACATGTCGGCCCCTGGAGATTTTGATAGGGATCGCCTGAAATTGAAGAGTATCTCCATGCATTTGTAGGTTCGCCATTTGCTACCCAAGACAACAGATGCTGAGGTATTACAGCATGCTAAATTCTGGATGATGCAGATTTCAGGTTCTATTATGGGTGACAAGTTAGGTACTAAAATCAACTGATGTACCTTTTTCTACTAAGAGATATCGACACTGCATCGAGATATATTGGGGTAACGCTGTTTTAGCATCTCTCTATATGGCACTGTGTCAGGTGTCAGTGGCAAATACAGTGGGCATATGTGGCTCACTATACATTTTGCGGTGTGGGAGAGGTTATCGAGGATTAGGCCACAACAGCGTCATGTGCGAGTCCAACCAATTTTAGTTTTCCCCAACATGCCTAACAAGTTTCGAGCTTGCATGTACGTTTTTCTACTCTTTTCATGACACATTTGTTTTCTCTTATATTGTGTCTCATATTCTATATTGTCGTCCGCAATTTATTGTAGGTGAAACACAGGTTTGAGTTTCATAGATGTTAGTTCACATGTGTTGCGCATGTATCAAGATCGTTTGGACTATATAATAGATGATGATGTAAGTAATACATAATTAATAATTATTAGTTTTTCCTTCTTAAAAACTAATTTTCATTACTAATTATTGTTAACTTTTGTTATTTCACAGTTTATCTGGCAGCCGTATTTAGCGAAGAATTTGTATTAGTTGCCGGATTATTGCTTACATGGACAAAATGTTTGGTGTGCAAGCGTGCCTCTAATCAACTTCGATGTAGCTGAACTACATTTACTTGAGCGGGTTATGTGGCAATTCGACTATCGTCAGACTATTCTTGCTGCCATTTACACGGATTTGAGATTGCATATGATTGATCAACAAGGCAGGAAGGGATTTAATTGGATATCTCGGCATGCACCTTATATTGATTTGTGGAACAGATGGATGGATAGTATTGTGCACGAATTTCCTGCAAGTGGACCTATGCAGTATTCTTTAGAGTACATGGTTTGGTATCGTCAGATTAATCAAATTCTGATAGGTAATCTAGCACACCGCCTTGTCTAGGGTGTCCGCCTAGTTGCATCGGTTGTCGAGTATTGGGTATATATATAATATTTTTATTTTTCAATATTTAACATAGTATTTAACTTTTTAATTGTTAGTGTTTTTTATTTGTAGGGTGAATGTTGGGAGCAAGTGTATGATTTGACCCACAATACTTTCAATAATTTAGAGATAGATTCGAAAGTAGTTATTACCAATGTACGAGACATTTTTTCTCGTGCAAGACAATTGTTGGGAAGAGTCGCTGGATGCAGATGACACATTCACACTTCGAAAACTAAAGTGAATTTCAACAATCACATGATTATCCATCTACATCTGGTCACTTTATAGAAGATGATGCTGATCAGATATTTAATCCTGGTTCATTTCCTCATCAATCCGATAAGCCACAAGAGAAGACACATGAGATTAAGCATTCATCGCAGTCTAACACTAGAACATCGTCTCAATTCCCTATGTATGATTTGGCCTATGAGTGTCGGGATGTCCTCATCAACGATCACGTATGGATCAATCTATTCCTTTTTATCTAGACTCATCGGAAACGTAGAGGTTCCAAAGCCTATCCAGTGTAAACTTATAGCCCCAACCCCCTAGCCGACAACCATGTAGAAATATTAGACAGCCTCGCTGTGAGACTTAATCTTTTTCGTAATTTGTTCAAATTTATAACTTCTTTCTATTTCTAGCTTTTTTTCTACAAAGAGGTTTGCATAGGATGAATTTTGGTTTTTTTTCCATGGTTGGTTACTTGTCTATGAACTATTAGTTAAAAATGTAATAACTTGTTGTTCAATTATCAAATGGTAAAAATTAGAGCAAATTAATTGAATATTGGTTTTTTTTAAAAAAAAAATATTGTTATAAATAGATTTCAAAAAATACTGAAAACTATATGGGAAAATCGACTTTGAAGTCGATTTTCTGAAAGTTGACTTTGGAAAAAATGACTTCAAAGTCGATTTCACCAAAATCGACTTTTTCATGAATTATGAGCCATGTTTAAGAAACATCAAATAGACACACAATCAAACGTTCTAGGTGCCAGTGCTTGCTCTTGGACCAAAATTAAAGTATGGAATCTCTTTTCTGACTTCACATACTAGAGAGTTTCTAGATATCAAACTGCCATTTTTATTTGTCTTTGTAGTAAATATGAGAACGGAGCACAATATGTACATTTTTCATTTTTCTGGATCGATGCATGCATAATGCCACAATGCTAGGCTGCCATTCTATCTGTGATCTGTTTGGATTGGAGGTGAGGGGGGAGGGGCAAGATTGGAGGTTCTGCCCCCAGGAGGGATGGAGGGTTTGTAAGGGAGGGGATGTTGGATTATACCCTAAAGACCAATTATGAGATGATTTTTTGGCATATATTGTATCATTATGCTTATAATTTATGGCAATTTCATTATTGTTATTATATTCAATTGTATATCTGCATATCATAAAAAAATATAATAATGTCCTTAGAATTTAATTATTCTAAAATTATCTCTAGTCAAGTATTATCATCTAATAGGACAATGGTAATGCATTAAGACTAGTATGTGTAGTAATTGATCACATGTGTCATAATATGAGATATTAAATCAACACATAGGTACATGTTAGATAACTATATACTAGATCGACCCACTCTGAGAAGTGTTACATGAATTATTATATAAGTGTTATAACCATGTCTCATAGTGATGATGATGTATGTGATCTTTAGACTTGAGGTAATCAGAGATCCCAACATGAGGAATTACATGTTTTGATGCTGTCAAACGTTACCCGTAACAAGGTGAACTATAAAAGTGGTAATTAGATATGCAATTAATCATGCAGTGGGATGTTGAGTGATTAAAATAGGATTTGCCCCTCCTAATAATGAGAGTAATAGCTTTGGGCCTCTTGATTGAGTGAGACCATAATGCATAGCCGTGCTCAAATAAGTCGATATGTGATATCGAGCTTGTTTGATTATATGAGTCTACTTGGGAATCAAGAAATACAAAAATTGAATTATGCGAGTGTGATATGTTCCATGGCTCATGTTCAATCAAGGTATCTAAGGCAAAATGACATTATAAGGTTATGTCGAATTACTGACATTCTCATAACTTGGGTAGCTTTAATGTGTTGCTAGACACCGCTCACTACTTATGGCATAAAATAGATTTTTGGTCATGGTCAACGTTATGAGAACCTATTGGGTCGCACACTTAGATCTATCCAAAAGAAGTGTAAAATTCATATGATGAATTTTGATTAATCTCAAGAATCTTAATATGAATAGGACTCCATAAGGTTTTCCGGTTTAAGACAGTATTCAGATTAAAGACTAAATGTGTTTGGATTTTAGTATTAATGAATCCAAAACAGTTTTGGATTTATTAATTAAAATCTGAATTTAAGAAGTCCAATTTTAAATGGGATTTTTGTGCATGACAGCCAATAGATTTATTGAATATATAAATCCCAAACATATTAGAATTTGATAAGAGTTTTACCCTAATCTACATTTATATATAGTGGGATTTTCGAGCAGCCACCTTATGTGAGAAATAAGAAACCCTTTGGCTTTTTTTTATAGAAAAACAACAGCCATCTTCTTGTAAGAAAACAAGAGAAAAACCGAAAAACCTTGAGTGAAGTTTTGAGAAACCTGAAAGCAAAATCTAAAGCTAGCACATCTGATTTATCATTTGGATACCATAGAGATGAAGCTAAATTGATTTTCCTAGTGATTTGACAAACAACGATCTTCACAAGTCAATTTTACCAATACCAACAAGGTACAAAATTCTAAACCCCAGTTTGATTGCATTTCGTATGAATCCTAGAAGGAAACCAAAAATTTTAAATTCCGTTGCTTGATGTACTTAGTTTCCAACAAAAACACTGAGGTGGGATGCATCAGGGAGAGGAGAGAAGGAGGGATGAGTAGCATATGGTGGTGAGGTGTGTGGGGAGAGGGGTGGTGGTTGCTGTGGCGGCTAGGGAGTTGGGGTGGGGAGTGTGCATAAGGGAGAAAAATGAACAAGGAGATTAGGGTTTGTTGGGTGAGGGGAGAAGGAAATAGAGGGCAATTTTTTTTTAAAAAAAAATATTGAAATCGACATCAAAGATGTGGATTTCAATATTCATAGAATGATTTTTAAAATAGTAATATTTATTTAATTAATATTAAAAAAATAAATATTTAAGAAAAAAACTCATAAAAATCATGTACGGAAATTTAATATACAAACATTTAAAAAAAAAAAGAGTACAAATATAATTTTTCCTATGTTTGTTATGAAATAATAATGTATAAATATAATTTTTAAAAATATAATTTTTTTTTATGGTTTGTTGCGAAATAAAGTACAAAAATTATTTTCTACAAAAGTTATGTATAACAATGATTAAAGAACAAAATATTCAACTCATTCATTTTGGTTAGAAATTGAGACATGTACATTTTCTTTCCTTTAAAAAAATTAGTATGGCATATCAATATACAAAAACTTTACTGCAAAAATAATGTTCAAAATTTAATTATTTCTGTAATTTTTTTAACAACTAAAATACTCAAATATAAAAAAATAAGGTATAAAAATAATTGACTTCTTCTAATTAAATAATTAAAAAAAAAGAAATACTAAAGTCGATTTTTAAGAAATGAACTTTAATATTCCTAAAAATCGACTTTAGTAGATTGGGAACACTTTCTAAATTATTAATATTTTTTTAATTTAAAAAAGAATATTCCCACAATTGACTCTACTTATACGTGAAGGTTCAGAAAAAGAAAAAAGAAAAACCACTGTAATCAGGTGACGTACACAACAAAAATAATTTAGTCGCATTTATAGCATTTATATCAAGGCTGAAAATTTTTTCCAAAGCAAGTTTTTCCCTCCATCCTGTCTCCGAAGCTTCCAAACTCGGTGACCCAAGATTAAGAGCGAAACAGAGGAGAGAGACAGACCGTGGAGACTGGAGGGGCTTTGGTGAGTTGTTCCGCTGTAGGTTTCTCTTTCTATAAACCCTTTCACTCTCGTAGCATTTCAGTCTCATCACAAAGGTAAAAACTGCAAAACTCTGTCTTTTGCAATCCTTCTCTGCCTTTTTATTTGAGATTTTTTATGGTTTTTGCTATTTGAGCATAATGTATTTTCTGTGTGTCTCAACCAATAAGTTCTTGGTGATTTTCTCACTGCATAAATCTTTTGAATTTCATGCCAATTTCCCGTATCGTCATACTATATTTAATTTTTTTCCTTTTACATTTTTTCTTTTCAAGGTTTTTGTTGGTTTTAGCAATTGCACAAATTGCATGTTTAAGTTTATCCATTGTTGTTCTTGGGATTCGCTTCTCTTTGATTGTTCTTGCATTTGTCTCTTTGATTGTTCTTGCATTTGTCTGAGTCAGCAAAGAAAACAGCTTCAGAAACTCTCTTCTTGAATGTTCCTTCTTTTCCTTGAGAAAATATTTTTTCTTTTACTAATTTTCACAAAATGCGTCTCTAGAAGTATCGTGTGTGCGTGTGTGTGTGTGTGTGTTTTTTTTTTTTTTGGGTAATCTACTTGCTGTGATTTTTAGTCGCGTTCTCTCTGCAAGTACCGTTTCGGTGTCATTATCGCAAATCTAATTTGTTTGTGTCTTTTTCAGTTGAAAATATTTTTGGGTTTTGTTTGAGCCTTTTCACTTGAAAATGTTTTTGGGTTTTAGCTATTTAGACGCTGAGCAAGTTCTTTATCATTGAATTTTTTTCCCTGCACAATAGTTGAAAGTTGTAGTACTTGTCAACGTTATTCCAAAAAGAAGCATTTCAAATTCTCTGAATGCATTTGGTTTTCTGTTAGAGTTGGAATTGGTTTAAAAATTTGATATATTTTGTAAACAATTTGATGTAAATTTTGTAGAAACTTTTAACAATTCAAACATATTCTGAATTAAACATTCAAAATGAGTTCGAATTATAAAAAATTAATAAAATTCAAATTAACTCTACTAAAAGTTTTTAGTTCCAAGACAATTACAATTCTTATGTGGTACCAAATGCATTTTCTTTTTTCAATTTTTTTGTTGTTGTTGCTGCTGCTGCTGCTGTTGTTGTTTTCTTTTAGCTACACATCCACATAAGCTTTCATGTTTCCTTTTGGGGTTCTTCTGTTGCATAGATGCTTGGAATTCCATGGCAAGTCTCACTGGCATTTCAAAGTAAGGGTTTCCAAGACTTTGTTGGTTTCCCCTTTTGTTTTTAGCTAACTGTTTTTGGTGTTCAGGTACAGACACTGTATGTTCTATGTGTTTTGAATTTAGTCCAATGGTTTTTTCTTTCTTTGGGTGATGTTTTGTCATGCCAGATTGATATTTTACCCTGCCAAATGTATTACTCTTGTTGGTTTAGTGCATTTCATGTGTTTATGACTTTATTCTGTTCGCTTCTACAATATAGTTTGTTTTCTTTTTCCATTGTTTTGTTAAATATAATTATGATTTTGTCACACATATTTTTTATACATGTTCTCATAAGTCATGGACAATTTTACGAGTGATCAAGTCTCTAATTTTTATGTTGCCATATTTTGAAGTTTGAGCTTTTTTTTGACTGTATAAGACTCATCTGCATATCATGTGCTAAAATGAGATTGTTAATGTGTAACTGTCATACTTTATTTTACATTTTTTCTTGCTAAAGTGGTGAGCTAATCTATAATGTTTTGTTCAACTGATTGCTCAATATGATATTGTTCTTTTGTTGTCAATCTGTCAATGAATGACTTTGGATGGTGTTAGTTTTCTGTTGCATTGTTCAGACAATTCATACTTCAAATATCTTTGTCATCAATAGAAATTATTAAGGCTAGAATCATTGTTAGGTTGGATCATTATGCATTATTGATGATGAATTCATTTCATATGTTTAAGACTCAATCTCAAGTGAAGAATGGAAAAGGCTGGTATAGATGGGGATGATTCTCAATCCTCAATTGTAAAGGTTACTAAGGCAAACAAGCTTAAACGTACCATAATCAGTAGGCCTGGTTTTGGGACATCTGGGCAACCCATATCATTACTCACAAACTGCTTCAGAGTTTCTCTCAAGCATCCGGATCAGACTTTTTATCAATACAGTGTATGCTTACCCTTCACTGTAACTTGCTTAACTTTTCAGATGGCAGCATCAAGTTTATAGTCTGATAATCTATACAGGTTTCTATAAAATCAGGGGAAGGTAAAACTATTGGCAACAAGAGAATTGGGAGGAAAGTTGTTGATAAACTCTACCAGACCTATTCTTCTGAGCTAGATGGGAAAAGATTTGCATATGATGGAGAAAAAACTCTCTGTACTGTTGGACCTCTGCCTCAGAACAACTTTGAATTCACAATAGTTCTTGAGGAGTCTATGGCAAAACGGTATGTAGAATCATGGTTGAGTTCTTTTTCCATTACTTTTCATATGAAGCAGGATTTATCTACCTTTGCCCTTCCTTAATTTGGCACCTTTTTCATTTCTTAGGGGGAGTCCCTCCCACACTGAGAGTCCTACCGAGTCTGGTAAAAGGGCAAAGCTCTCTCTACAATCAAAAACTTTTAAAGTGGGGATTGCTTATGCTGCAAGAATACCCTTGAAATCCATCACACTTGCCCTTCAAGGATCTGAAGCAGAAAAACTTTCTGATGCATTACGAGTTCTTGATATTGTCCTGAGACAACAAGCTGCTAATAGGTATGCTGAAACTCTCCCCAGTATGGTCATCTTCACAAAGTTACTCTTTCCTCAAAACACTGTAATCATTGGCATTGTTTGTAGGGGTTGCCTTTTGGTCAGACAGTCATTCTTTCATGATGATTCAAAGTTCTTTAGTGATGTTGGAGGAGGCATTACTGGTTGTCAAGGATACCACTCAAGCTTTCGGCCAATGCATGGTGGCTTGTCCTTAAATATGGGTACTCTGGCATTATATTTAGGTATAGCTCCAGAGTTTTTGTTTGCTTCTACTTGTTAATACTATTTAATTTTCTTGTTGTAGATGTGTCTACAACAATGATCCTGACACCTGGACCCATAATTGACTTTCTGCTGGCCAATCAAAATGTAAAAGAAGCTCGTTTTATTGATTGGGCAAAGGTAGGTGACTTTCGGATAGCATATGTTTATATTAACTTTCTAATTTGATTGTATTAAAGCTAAATTTCTACAGGCAAGGAAGATGTTGAAAAATTTGAGGATAAGAACAACACACAGCAAGATGGAATTCAAGATCATAGGTTTGAGTGAGAAACCTTGCAATCAGCAACTGTGAGTGGTTATTAGATGGCAGCATGATTTTACTCTTGGATACAACACCTTCCTACATGCACTTAGGTCTGCTTTGATCTTTTGATTTAGTTTCTCAATGAAAGTTAAAAATGGAAATGGTGATCATGATGGAGGGGAGACTACAGAGATTACAGTTTATGATTATTTCGCAAAAATCCGAAACATTGAACTTCATTCATCTGCATACATGCCATGCCTTGATGTTGGAAAGCCTAAACATCCAAACTATCTGCCAATAGAGGTATGAGGAATTCTTCTGCTTTATTAGGCCTCCTACGTCCCTTTGTCATCCTTCAAAAGTGAATGCTGCTTCCTGCCCTTAAAGAACTTGATAAAATTCTCTTTCTTTAATGCCAGCTGTGTTCTCTTGTTTCTCTTCAAAGATACACAAAGGCTTTATCTTCAATGCAAAGGGCATCTTTAGTTAAGAAGTCAAGGCAGAAACCTCTGGAGAGAATTCAAGTTATAATGGATGTATGTACTGTTACCTGATGCTTACGTTTGCTTCCTTAGTATTCCTAATTAACAATTTCCTTGCAACTTGGCAGGCAATGAGAAACTATAGCTATGATGATGATCCTCTCCTCTCTGCATGTGGCATCTTCATCGAAAAGCAGCTTACTCGAGTTGATGGCCGTGTCCTTGAGGCCCCAAAGGTGATTTTTTTGGCTTTTCTTTAGAAGATGCATTTCTGCGGTTCATGATATATTGTTCCTAGTGCTACTTATTTGTGTATTCTATTTACAGTTGAAGGTTGGTAACAATGAAGATTGCATCCCACGTAATGGGCGGTGGAATTTTAATAATAAGGTATTTCTATGTCTTCATGTAATTAAGAATTAAAGTTATCTTTTGTGGCTCTTGCAAGCTGCAAATGCAAGGTTTGAGTAGCTTGAAGTATACTGCCTCCTTTTTTTTTTTTTTGAAAACAGCCATTTTGCGGTTGGTGGGCTTGGTTACACTTTTATTAATTTAGAATAAAAAAAGTACATGAAAGAGGGGGACATATGCCTTACCTCTCCCAAAGATTTTTTGAAGTGGACGGCATGAACCTTACCACTTTAAATCCTCTAACCAATGACATACCTAGATAAACAAAAGTCAAAAAAAAAATTTGCGAAGAATGAAAGCTAAAATTACAGATTTGGTTTTGATCCACTAGCAACCCTTGAATTTCCTTCGGCAAATATGCAGGAGATGAGAAGAACCAGAACTCCTTATTCCTCGGAGCTGCTTGTGCCAAAGCATCCACAACCATATTTGCCTCTCTATAGCAATGTTCAAATGATACCACCCCTTCTTTATACTTATCTTTCTGCACCATTATAGAATGTTCCATGGGATTTGAAAGTCTCCATTTAGCATCCCCATGGCCACCCTTGAATCATATTCTACCTAATACTTATGCCAGCATAGAAGAAGTTATATACCTTTCAATGAAACTACTGTTTATCTTTGGGTTGTATGGGAAGGTACAGAGACGTAATGATCATGCAAGTTCATTTTTTTTCTCATTTTTATCTTGAAATTTATTCTTCTCAAGAAATTGGAGAAAACAATTTTCTTATATATTTACTGATATACTTCCATTCTGGTGAAGCAACTAGTAGATCCAATCAAGATAGAAAGCTGGGCAGTTGTCAACTTCTCTGCCCGTTGTGACACGAGTTATCTATCAAGAGAGCTTATTGATTGCGGAAGGAAAAAGGGCATTGTATGTTAGGCAATGTTTTGGCTTTCCCATTACTTCTTTCATCAACATGTGCTAAAACCTTTTCCTTGGTTTTGTTCCAGCATATTGAACGACCATTTTCGTTGATAGAGGAAGAACCTCAAAATCGTAGATTGAGCCCTGTAATGCGAGTTGAGAAGATGTTTGAGCAGATTATGTCCAAGCTTCCTAGTCCTCCTCAATTTCTACTATGCGTGTTGCCAGAGCGGAAAAATTCTGAAATATATGGTAATCTAATTCTGCATTCAAGTTTTCTATAAATATTTAGAAATCTTATAGTGATTGAGTTGTCTCGACATCAAGGCCCTTGGAAGAAAAGGAATCTGAGTGATCTTGGAATTGTCACTCAATGTGTTTCACCCATCAAGATCAATGACCAATACCTCACAAATGTGCTCCTTAAAATCAATGCCAAGGTAATAAGTTGCAAAAGAAACTCGAGATATAGGGAGTTGGCTATTGTAGTTGACTTAAAACTGTTATGTTATTCTGATCTTGTTTAGCAGCTTGGAGGGATCAATTCATTATTGTCAATAGAGCGCCCCTCTCAAGTCCCACTTATCAAGGATACCCCAACGATGATCTTGGGGATGGATGTCTCACATGGATCTCCTGGTCGATCAGATGTTCCATCAATTGCTGCTGTAATTATGTTAATTTACAAATTCCTTCCTGTAGATTCCCATTTCATTTAATGATACTTATTTTTGCCATTTTGCCAATGTTTGATCATTCTAGGTTGTTGGTTCTAGATATTGGCCACTGATATCACGGTACAGAGCTGCAGTTCGTATCCAATCATCAAAAGTGGAAATGATTGAATCCTTATTCAAACCTTTAGCAAATGGGGTAGATGGTGGCATAATGAGGCATGTCAACTGGAAATTTCCCTCAAGTCTACTAACATTTCTGTGAAAAATTAGGAGCTCCTCAAAAAGCTAAATAAATGCATTTGTTAATCTTTTTTCAGGGAACTGCTTTTGGATTTTTATAATACAAGCAATGGGTGTAAACCAGCTCAGGTTATTGTGTTCAGGTGGACCTTTGGATTTTCAAATTATAATATAATTTATGCATGAGACTGTCACTGAATCGTGAATATTGTATTGCTGTGCAAAATTCGATCCTCCATACTCAGCTACTTTTGTTATTTTACTTTCGTTATTTTTTCACTTGGGGGGGGGGGGGGGGTGGTAGTGTTGGATGTGAATGATTTCTGCTTATGGCGTTAGGTCTACTTGTTGAATCTGAATATCCTGCAAATGTAGAAAACCAGACCACAAAAGCATTCAAAATGTGAAAGTTAATGTGATTCTTCTGCCTGCTTATTTATCTTTTCTGAAATCTTTATGAAATCTTTTTATGCTTATGAAATCTTGTATTATAACCTTTTTAGGAGTGGATGATTTTATGCTTATGAAATCTTCTGCTTGCTTATTTATCTCTTTTGTCTAACCTTTAACATTTATTTTTGATACATCTGGAAAATAATATGGTTTATTGACAATAAATATTATCCCTCTCAGAGATGGAGTGAGTGAATCACAATTCAGTCAGGTTCTGGACTTTGAGCTTGATCAAATGATAAAGGTACTTCATTTTTCATGCAATAATTGCTAGGAAATTTTTCTTTCAAAAAATTTTCTGCCTGGTCTGTGGAAGTCTTTATGTTCTTATCGATGTGACATGATTTTTGTATCTGGTCTTGCCATTCTATCAAAATCATAATGCTGCTCTCTCTCTCTCTAATTTTTTATATTTATATTTATTTTTATTTTTATTTTCTAAATAATATAGTTGGTAGCCAAGAACGTTCAAACCCACAGCCTCTTTCTTACCAACGCCTTCCTGTTACCCCCGATTCCTCTCTCTTCCCCCTTAACGTCACTATCAATGCAACTATTGCAGATCTCAAGGTGATATACTGTAGTTCCGGGATCAACCAGTATCCCCTTTTGAAGTTGGACTTTACTTAAATGTTACTTGATTGTTCCAGGCTTATGAGCATCTTGGTGAGGTTAACTTTCCCAAATTCACTGTGGTCGTGGCTCAAAAAAATCACTACACAAAGCTGTTTCTACGTGACGCCCCAGCAAATGTTCCACCAGGTCTGTATGGTCTTAAGTGCATGCCTGCATGCCTTCAATGTGCTTCGTATGAATCTCTAAAGACAATTATGTCTATTACCAGGCCTGCGTGTTCCTACTACAGTATTTTCATCATGTTTCATCTTCTCTCTCTACCCCGGGTGTAGGTACGGTTGTGGACAAAAATGTAGTGCATCCAAGAAACTATGATTTTTACATGTGTGCTCAAGCTGGGATGATTGTAAGTTAAGCTATCAATGACTCAGTAGGCTTTCATAATATGAATGCCCTTTTCCACCCCGCTTCACCGCGCCCCTCCCCCTCCCCACACCCAAAGAAATGTGATAAATTTATATACAAATGTTGACAATAGTACATAGAAGTCAGAAGTTATTCTATGTCATTAAATAGAATAAGCGGTTGCATTTAATTAAGATTAGTCAAAAAAGCCATCATGGTCAAATATATTACTGCAAAACTGTTTTATTTATTTATTCCCCTCAAATCCTTGCAAATGCAATTTCAGAGAGTTGGCTGTCAATGATGTTACTAGGCTGATGGGACCTTAAAAAAACAAAAAGAAAAAAAAATCACCCTACACAAAGTTCTATATTCATTTTTTTGCAAAACTGATCTTATGTTTGATTCTACAGGGAACTTCTCGGCCTGTGCACTATCACGTCTTGCTTGATGAGATTGGTTTCTCTCCTGATAACCTACAGCACCTCATCCTTTCACTCTCATATGTGTAAGGGTTGTGTTCCCCAGCTAGTTTCTCTCTACCCTAATTTACCTTATGGAATGGGTAACATAATCTTCATTTTGGGGTTTTAGGTGCCAAAGGAGTACCAGTGCGATATCAATTGGTATTTTCGTTCTCCTTGTTATATTTTGCAATATTTAGGGAGAAACCATATTTCATATGGTATCATCATTCCATATTCGAAGAATGTTAATTTCAAAATCTCACCCTAATTTCTTTGTAGTGGCTCCTGTCTGCTATGCACATCTTGCAGCCCAACAAATGCGGCAGTTTGTAAATTTTGAGGATTTCTCTGAAACTTCTTCGGATCATAAGAGCGAGATCACATCAGTTGTTAGCAGGTGTCTCCCAGAGCTCCCCAGGCTAGATGAAAAGGTTGCGGGCTCCATGTTTTTTTGCTGAAATGTCAGCGAATTTTTCATCCTGTGAACATGTAAAAAATTGGTTGTGATGCAGCATAACCAACCCCAGTTTCCATTTTTTATGGGGTTGTGGAATAGATGTAAATATATGAAAGCAACTTTTGTTATGGGGGTAGTTTGGGTTCGTTTACTTTGATCACATTAACCTTCTTGGTCTAAATGTAACCTTTTACTGACTCTAGTAATTTTTCGTTCCATTAGTTTTGGGGCGCTGCACTTTCGGTTGTCTCTTACCCTGGTTGGTTTCTCTTCTTACTATTTTAGTTTTAGTTTGTTACATTTATTTTTGTGTTTAAGTTTGCGATGACCATTTGATTGAACTTAAAAAGCATATAATGTACACCAAACAGCAACTAATGTGATATTTGCTTTTAGTAAATGTCATTTTAGTAATATCATGTAAAAACTGAAAATTGTTTTCTTTAAGTAGTATCTAAAATATTCTCTGAAATTTGAATTATAATCACAAGATTAAGTAATGCACGTGCAATTTTAAAGGGGCTGAGTGGAGCTCCTCGGTCTCGTCATAGTTATATTAGAATAGAAAATTTTGCAGTACATTGCTAACATATCAATACAAATACTATATTCATTCTTTAAAAGTTAATTAATAGAAATTTGACAGAGATTTTTAAAATTTCGAAGTGATTTTATTTTTGATAAGGATGGTGTTGCTAATATATCAATATAAATACATTAATGTAGTTCATTCTTTAAAAGTTAATTAATAGAAATCTGGAAGAAAGAATTTTAAAATTTCAAAGTGATTTTATTTTTGATAAAGATGGTGTTGGAATGGGAATAGTTAATAAGATTGATATTGGATACAGCACAAGATTTTAAAATGTTCTAAACTATAATTGTAACAAATTGTCTATGTTTTAATATGTGTAAACATGAAAATAAAATATAAATAAATATTTAAAAAATAATATCACATTAATTTAATTAACTACCGCCATGTACTATCCTTTTTAGTTATAGAGAACACAGAATGAAGATAACAATAATGATAAATTAATAGTATATGTTTTTGATAAATTAATAGCTATTAATGAAATAATATTGTATAATAAATTAGAAAAATATATATATACCCACCAAGAAAAATAGCTTCAATGTAGGTTAAAAGTATACTGGTTTAGAGTTAAACTTGTGGTTATGGTATATAGCTTTTTATGTGTGGTACTTTGATTTTTAATTGTGATACCTATTTTGCTCGCCATAGTACTTGGGTTTTTAATTGCTGTACTAATCAATGTAATTGTGGTATATTGGAATTCAATTCTAGTACATAATGCTTTATTTATACTACTTTCACCTGCAAATGTAATGTATAAATCATCGACTTTAATATTTAGAAGTATGATTATAGGGCTACTCAATGTAACTGTTATATATATTAGAGTTGACAATGGTACATTGTGCTTTGATAGACGTAAGACTTTCAACTACGATGCATACATATTTGGTTATGGTATTTGATAGTAGTATTAGTCAATATAGTTATGATACATTGAAATTTGGTCTTAGTATATAACATTTTATTTGTAATATTTTGACCTTCAATTGTGGTGCATAAGTCATTAATGGTAGTGCTTAAATATTTGATTGTAGTACTATTTCATATAGTTATGTTATACCAGCGATGGATCACAATACATAATACTTTGGTTATGGTACTTTATTCTTTAATTATGTTGCACATATAACGAACTATAATTCTTAGATTGTTTATGTGCTATTAGTTAATGTTGTTATGATACACAAATTTTTAGTTATAGTATATAGTGTTATATTTTTAAATGTGGTATACATATTATTTACTAATGCATATAATGATTGAGGTAGGCACATCTATAATACAAAAATAACAAAGCTAGTGTTGTGGATATTATGACTGACAATCATAATATGACTGCAATTTTAGCCATGTTGCTAATGTTAGAATGGGGCTCAAATTGTTAGGATTAATAAATGTATATTAATCTTTATATTAATATAATTATAGTTTTCTAATTGGTTCATATTACCTATTTAATAGTAGAATAAATCTCTAATATTTATTTAGGTACTTGATGGACGTACCAGATTAAAAGTTAGAAATATATAAATTAGTTATATATTTGTCTATTAGGATTACAGAAAGCTATCATCATCAAATCGTTTGTAATAAAAAGAAAGAGTTAAGAGAGAGAAACCAATTTTAACAGAACTGGTAATATTTTTCAATCTCTTCTTAAAATTATATCTTTCGTAACAGGTACACAGTCTTTACGATTTAGTTAATTGTGATAAATTATTTATTTGAAGATCATATTTTATGCTTATATCATGAATACTAAGTTTTACATGTGGTATCAGAGTATGAATTTGTAAATAAATAATTTATCTTTTAATGATTTTAGTCGTTCATTTGCACATAAATGGTTTTGCTTTTCATTGCCGTACGGATTTGACCCTTTGGTGTCAAATTGGATGTGCTGCATATGTTTTCCTGTGTAGAATATTTCATTATGTTTAGATACTCTAGAGGCGTACGGATTTGGCTGTACGGAATTTGATGAAAAAAAAAATGAAAAAAAATGATGATGATGCCTGATTTTCACCAGAGGGCTGTGCATAGTGGGGACGCGGGATGGCCAGGAAACAAAACCAATTTCCCAAATTTTGCTGTATGCCTTTTGATGCACGTGCAACAAAGAAAACAAAATATTTGTCCTACACTCGGGGTTGTTTACAATGATGATGCTTGATAATGATAATAATTTTGTTAATCAACTTCCCAAGTCTAATACCCAACCTCTTTAAGTGTGCTAGAATTTATGGTAATTATTTTATTTATTCTGTTTTTATTTTCTTTATGGAATATTATGATATATTTTAATTTTATTGTTATATTATGATTTGAAAAATATTAATGTCATAATTCCCGTAATTTATCAGATTTACACATGATATTAATATAAAGAATTAGTTTGTTAGTCAACAAAGTGGCCAAACTAATTAATTAAATTTCTTTATCATGTAGTAAATTATAGTCATTTATTCATATTATGTTAATGTCTATTATTGTAATTATATGAATAAGTGACGTTTATTAGTTGATAGAATTTTAGAATTTTACCCAAAGGTAAAATTAATATTCTATGACTAATAAATATTATAGATGATAATCAATTTACTTGTCAAATATGTTTGTGTATCCAAAGATACTATTTTATTTGATAAGGCTTGTTTGATTATCTAATAAAGTTTGCATGGCATTAAATTTATGATAATATATTGTTGAACTATCCCAAAGGAAGCTTGCAATATATTTTAAATGTTTAATGATTTGAATCCAATAATTTATTGAGCATTTATGTACTTGTAGCTATTTCCCTCCATTCACATGCTTCTTTTGTTACTGTGTTTAATGATTTGAATTTCTCTGAATGGTGCAAGCAAGTCAATTCCCATTTAGGTGTTTTGGATATTGACTTAGCACTATTGGAACAAAAACTTGCTGCTATTATAGACATGAGTAGTGAAGTTGAGAAATTAAACTATAAAGCATGGGAAATGTCTAACACATCTAACCTTTTTGTATGTTCCGAACTAAACTTAACTGAAGTTCCTTCAAATACTTGGTGGCTCAATTCTAATGCTATTGCTCATGTTTCCAATATGATGCAAGGATTCCTTACAAAATTCAAACCATAAACCCAACTGAAAGTTTTTTATTCATAGGAAATCGTAACAAGATCCCAATTGAAGGTATAGGGACTTATCATTTAGTGTTAGATACTGGTCACCACTTGGGTCTAATGCATACCTTCAATTTCTAGAAACTTGATTTCTATGTCAAAACTTGATGAAAGTGGGTTTACTCTTAAGTTTGGACATGGTTGTTTTAGTTTATGTAAATATAATTTCATTATTGGTTCTAGAATTCTTATCGATGGTTTATATAAATTGAAATTTATGTTAATTTTTTAGAATCTCTATTTTCTGTTTATCATACTGTTGGAATTAAACGTAACATGATGAGTGATAATTCCTCTTACTTATGGCATAAGTGTTTGGGTCATGTATCCAAAGAAAGATTAGTAAAGAATAAAATTCTTTCGAATTTAGATCTTACTGATCTTGGCATTTGTGTGGATTGCATTAAGAGAAAGCAAACCAAACATAGCAAGAAAGAAACCACAAGAAGTACTCAGCTCCTTGAAATTTTACACACTGATATATGTGGATCTTTTGATACTCCATCCATTGGTGAGGAAAAGAACTTTATCACCTTTATAGATGATTTTTCACGTTATGGATATATCTATTTGCTTAATGAAAAATATCAAACTGTAAATGCCCTTGAGGTATTTATAAAGGAAGTTGAAAGGTAATTAGGTAGAAAAGTGAAAATTGTACGGTCTGATAGAGATGGTGAGTATTATGGAAAATATGATGAATCAGGATAATGTCCAAGTCCATTCACAAAGTTCCTCGAGAAACATGGCATATGTGCATAGTATACTATGCCAGGCACACCTTAACAAAATGGTGTGGTAGAAAGACGTAATAGGACATTAATGGTTATGGTTAGGAGTATGATGAGTAATTCCTCATTACCCAAAATATTGTGAACGCATGCACTGAAAATTGCTGTGTATTTGCTAAATAGGATTCCTAGTAAGGCAGCTTCTAAAACTATTTTTGAGTTATGGACTGGAAGGAAACCTAGTTTGAGGCACCTGCATGTTTGGGGTTGCCCAATAGAAGCACGAATTTATAATCCACGTGAAAGGAAATTATATTCTTGAACGATTAGTGGTTATTTTATTGGTTACCCAGAGAAATCTAAAGGGCATAGGTTTTATTGTTTAAACCAAAGTCTAAGAATTGTTGAAACTATTAATGCCAAATTTATTGAAAATGGGAAAGTTAATGGGAGTGCTGAAAAAGATATTGTGGATATTAATGAAGTAAGGGTTAATATTCTATCACCTATAAATGTTTTAATATCCATATCTTCATCAAATACTAACCCAGTGTTGGAAGAGCAAAATGATCCTAGGCAATATTTGAATGAAATAGCACCTCGTGAAGAAACTAACTTGCAACCAACTAACATTAATGAACCATGTGGAGTAGCTTTGAATAAACCTATAAGGACAAGAAAGTTAGCTATTCCTGATGACTATGTGGTTTATTTGCAAGAGTCAGAATTTGGCTATGGCATTTATGAGGATCTTATTTCGTTTTTATAAGCCATAGAAAGTGATAAGTCTGATAAATGGATTGATGCCATGAAAGATGAGTTGAACTCAATGGCACAAGACAAATTTGGGATCTCATTGATTTTCCAGAAGGATCTAAATGAGTCGGATGCAAATGGGTCTTTAAGACCAAATGTGATTCGAATGGCAATATTGAACAATATAAAGCCAGACTCGTTGCTAAAGGCTATACTCAAAAGGATGGCATTGATTATAAAGAGACTTTTTCACCTGTCTCAAAGAGAGACTCATTGAGAATAATTATGGCATTAGTGGCTCAATATGATTTAGAGCTACATCAAATGGATATGAAAAATGCTTTTCTGAATGGAGATTTTGATGAGGAAGTTTATATGGATCAACCTGAAGTTTTTTCCATAGAAGAAAAGGGTCACATAGTGTGTAAACTTAAGAAGTAAATATATGGACTTAAACAAACTTCCCGACAATGGTATATTAAGTTTAATGATACTATAACATTTTTTGGTTTTGAAAAAAACACTGTTGATCAGTGTATTTATCGAAAGATTAGTGGGAGTAAGTTTGTATTTCTAGTCCTATATATTAATGATATTCTACTTGCTGCTAATGATTTGGGCATGTTGCATAAGACTAAAGAATTTCTCTCTAAGAATTTTGAAATGGAAAGATATGGGAGAGGCATCATTTGTGATAGGAATTTCGATATTCCGAGATAGATCACAAGGATTGATAGGATTGTCTCAAAAAAAATATATTGAAAGAATTCTTGAGAGATTTAATATGAACAAATATGCTGTAGGAGTTGTCCCAATACAAAAGGGCGATAAATTTAGTTTTATGCAATGTCCAAAGAATGATATGGAACATAAAGAAATGGAATCTATTCCATATGCTTCTATTGTTGGTAGTTTGATGTATTTGCAAACAAGCACAAGACTCAATATAAGTTTCGCGGTCGGAATGCTGGGTAGATATCCAAGTAATCCTAGTATGGATAATTGGAAAACTACAATAAAGTATTAAGATACCTTTAAGGAACAAAGGACTATATGCTCATGTATAGAAGATCTAATCCATTTGAAGTGATTGGATACTCAGATTCAAATTTTGCTTGGATGCATTGACAGTAGAAAGTCAACGTTTGGTTATTTGTTTCTACTAGCTGAAGGAGCAATTTCATGGAAAAAGTGCCAAACAATCTGTCATTGCTTCATTCACTATGGAAGCAGAATTTGTAGCTTGTTTTGATGCTACAATCCATGCATTATGGATATGGAATTTTATTTCAAGGCTTGGGGTTGTCGACACCATTACTAAACCGCTGAAAATTTATTGTGATAATTTTGCAGTAGTTTTCTTCTCCAAGAGTGATAAGTACTCTAGAGGTGCTAAAGATATGGAGTTGAAATATTTTTCCATAAAGGAGGAAGTTCAGAAACAAAGAGTGTGTATTGAACATATTAAAACGGATCTCATGATTACAGATCCTTTAACTAAAGGCTTACAACTGAAGACATTTAAGGAACATGTTCAAAGAATGGGTTTTGGTTGTATTAATGGTTGACTGTAATGATGTTTTAACACTCTTGAGCTCAATAAAAGGTTTTTGACATATTGGCAATGTTTCTTGTTTATTATGATTGTGTATACATAATGTTATTAAACAAGAAATAAATTTGTCTATAAGACATTATTATGGACCTTTATGATATTTATATATCACTCATGATACCTGACATGATGAATTGCTAGTGTAGTGGTATATGGAAGGAAGTATGTAATGCTAAAGTGTATGACTGCCATAACCCACACATGTGATTTATTATGTTGAGGTAAATTATGAAGATATTCAAGAGGTTTGTTTTTGCATGCTTAATGTTTACACTATTAAATTAGAGTTGAGGTACCAAGCCAAGTGGGAGAATGTTAGAATGTGGCCTAAATTGTTGGATTTAATAAATGTATATTAATAATTATAGTTTCCTAATTGGCTCTTATTACCTATTTAATAGTAGAAAAAATCTCAACCATTTATTTGAGTATTTGATGGACGTACTAGCTTAAAGGTTAGAGATATATAAATTGGTTCTCTCTCTGTTTATTACGGTTACAGAAAACCATCTCTATCAAATCGTTTGTAACAAAAAAAAGGGTTAAGAGAGAGAAACCAATTTTGACAGAAGTGGTGGTGTTTCTCAATCTCTTTTTAAAATTATGTCTTTCGCATCAAGCATGGTTATTAAACTCTCGATTTTACTTGTACGTTTTTACGATTTTACGAGTCAAAACCAAGCGTCTGAGTCAAAACGTAAGTAAAATCTTAAATGGGGTGAAATCTTACGATTTCACATTCTGGAACCTAGAATCTTATGATTTTACGATCCGATTTTACGATCCAATTGCTCTAAAAGAAGATGAATGACTTGGTTTTTGTGATGTACAATTTGAAGTTGAAGGATAGAAAAGTTCAAAATTTTGAAGAAAGCTTTGATGATCTAGCATCTGATGATGAGTGGATAACTGAGAACCTTAATGATAATGATGATCCAATTGAAATTAATCTCCAATTGAAATTAATCCTTTGCATGTTCTTAATAGTGCAGGTGCTCCTAGTGAAGACAATTTGAAAGACAATTTAGCTTTAGATACTAGTGGTAGTGGTGCAACACTTAATGAACCTATAGATCTTTCTAGGTGTGATTGATAATATTCTCTAAATGAAATTTGTGTACTTTTATAAGTTTAAACAGGTCTATAATTTATAAATTTAAGATATATTATATATAATATATATATAATTATATATAATATATTTATTAAATTATTTTTCATAATTGGTAGAATCTTACGATTTTACGATTTGATTTTTTGGACCCTCCACCGATTTTACGTAAAAACTCGATTTTAATAACCTTGGCATCAAGTATACAATCATTATGATTTAATTGTTTGTGATAAATTGTTTATTTGAAAAATTCTGCTTTATGCTTATATCATGAAGATTAAGTTTTATCGCTAATGCACATTGTAGGCAAATCCATTATACGAAAATTAACAAAACTATTATTTATATATTTTATGACTAGTTAATATATGTATTTTGGTTATGTAGTTATTTAGCTATCATTCATAGTTACTATTTGCCAATTACAAGATGTTAAGCACACAATACCACCATATATCTTATCCTACGACCAAAAGACCCAACACTACTAAATAACTATCAAATACCAAATACTTAGTGACTAGTACCACTATAGGGTGTTCTAGTAGCACTAATATATGACCAAGTTCTAATGAATAATCATCAAATACTAAACATATAGGATGCAATACCAATATATAGTATCCAACTACTACTAATGAGTACATTGTGAAGTAGCAGATACTTAGTCTCTAGTACCTCTATATACTACCCTTGTACTAGTAATAAATGGCCAAATACTAGTGAGTAACTCATGACCAACACCAAATACTTAGGATCCAATACCATTATGTAGTACTCTAGTATCACTAATAAATGGTTGAGTACTAGTGAGTAATTACCAATTATTAGATTGTAATTGCCTAATATCATTGTGTAGTATTCCAATACAAAAGGTGAAGTATCATTAACGAGTAATTGTCAAATACTAAATACTAAATATTCAATACTACTATATAGTACCCTAGTATCACCCATAATACTAAATAATTGCTAAAAACTAGATGCTGAGTGTCTAATACCATTATGTTATATCTATACTACGAACAAAGACCAATACTAGTAAGTATACTTCATGACAATAAACAGGACACAAATATGTATATTTTGGGACAAACTAAAGTATGAAACATGTTTTTTTAATGTATTGAACTGAGTCCAATTTTGGAAAATGATTAAGGTTATTAGTAGAATTACTTCTTACATCATATACCAATATTAATCCATTAGAAAGCAATACTAGATTCTTCGTATGAATAGTTGACAACAAACAATAACAATAAGTCTAAAGTTTTGGACAACATATTATTTAAAAGAAAAATACATAAAAGGCATAATCATCTAGTAACTAAATTGATAATTATTATGGAAAACCATTAGTTACAAGTCCCTCACATAAAAAGTTTAAATAACTTATTAACTCATATAGTAGTAATTTTAAGAGTTGTTCTACCATTGAAAGAAATTCCACCAAAATTAACATGTGGTGGGTGCGACATAATACTAGTGCTAGTGATACTTTGATAAAACATAGGCTGTTACCATATCTAATCAACAAATGGCACGTTTTGGATTATTGATATTGAATAAAGTTCAATGTGCTATTATGGGTCATAGATTGATGAAGGGTTTAGATATATCAAGAGTATGATTTGGCAAAAACAATGGAGTTGTAAAGTTTGTCATCAGCTAAGCATGGTGGTGATGGAAAAACCACTATCAACATGAATGGTCGTGATTGCAACCACAAATTTTTTGGAATGTTAGACAAGAGTAAATTGATTGAATATTAGTTTTTTTTTTCAAAATTTTAAAAATATTGTTGTTTTGGTAGGAGTTCAAAATTTGCCAAAAGTTGGATTTGGAAAATCGACTTTGAAGTCGATTTTCTAGAAATCGACTTCCCTTATTTTTTTAAAAAAATTATTCAACTGTAACTAATTTATTGAATGAAAAAACAATGTACGTGCCTCAATTTTTAACCAAAATGGAGGAATTTAATTTTTTGTTCTTCAATTATTTTTGTACATTATTTTTGTATATTTTTGTACATTATTTTCTGTACTTTATTTGTTAACAAATTAGAGAAAAAAAATTATTTTTTGAACATTATTTTGTATATTTGTGTACAGTATTTTTTTAAATTTTTGTAGATTATTATTTTGTACTAATTTATTGAAGGGAAACAAAAGTGTACATGCCTCATTTTTTAACCAAAATGGAGAACTTTAATTTTTTGTTCTTCAGTTATTGTTGTACATTATTTTTCTATACTTTATTTCGTAACAAATTATAGAAGAAATTATTTTTGAACATTATTTTTGTATATTATTATTTCGTACATTATTCTTTGAACATTATTTCTATACATTATATTTGTACATTATTTTTTCACACTATTGTTGAACAACAAATTATTACGTTTTAAACTAATTTTTTATACACACGTAATCATAAAAAAAATACCAAAATTTAAAATATGCCATGCTCAAATGCACAAACTTCATACCAAAAAAATTAGAACTAGAAAAAAGTTATATTTTTGAATAAATTACAAAGAAAATTCAAGTTCCACAATGAGGATGTCTAATATTTCTATGTAGTTGTTGCCTAGGGGTTTGGGGTTGTGGGTTTATACGGGTTTGGCATTGGAACCTTTTTGTCTCCAATGAGTCTAGATTAAATGGAATGGATTCACCTATAAGTGGTCACTCACAAGGACGCCTACAGCGTTCATAGACCAAATCATATATAGGAAATTGAGACGATGTGCTAGCGTCAAAATGCAATGAATGGTCAATCTCAAGTGTCTCATCATGTGGCTCATTGAACTACTGAGAAAATGAATCAGTATTAAATAGCTAATCAACGTCATCTTCTATATGGTGACCGGAAGTAGATGCATGATTATGTGATTGTTGAAATTCACTTTGGCCTTGAAAATTTGAATTTATCATCGGAATATGGCGACTCTCCCCAATATTCGTCAATATATGAGAAGAAATGTCACTTACATTGACAATGACCACTCTCGGATTTATCTCTAAATTGTTGAAAGTATTATGGGTCAAATCATACACTTACTCCCAATATTCACCCTGCAAATAAAAGAACAATAATAATTGAAGCGTTGAAAACACTGTTAAATATTGCAAAACTAAAAATATCATACACATACCCAAAACTTGACAACCAATGCAACTAGACGGACACTCTAGGTAGGGCGGTGTGTGGGATTATGTATCAGAATACAAGTAATCTGGCGATACCAAACCATGTACTTTGAAAAATATTGTATAGGTCCACTTGCAGGAAATCGGTGGACAATTCTATCCTTCCACCTTTTCACCTATCAATATAGTATGCATGTTGATATATCCAATTAATACCCTTTCTATCTCGACGATCGATCCTATGCAATTTCAAATTCGCATAAATGGTAGTAGGAATAGTCTGATGATAGCCAAATTGACACATAACCCACTTAGGAAAATGCAATTCAACACAATCAGAGTTTATAAGAGGCACGCTTGAACACCAAATATCCTATCTATGTAAGCAATAATTTGACAATTGATACAAATTTTCCTTTGAATACGGCTATCAAATAAACTATAATATAACAAAAGTTAATTACAATTATCATTTCAATGAAAATTAATTTTTTGAAAAGAATAAAAAAAGTATTAATGCTATATTACTTACATTATCCTTATCATATAATCCAAACGATCTTGATACATAAGCAACACATATGAATCGACATCGGCAAGACTCAAACTCATATCCACCTATAACAAATTGGGCACGTCAATATAGAATATGAGATATAATGACGAAAAAAATAAACATGACATGCAAAAATCAGAAAAAGGCACATGCAAGCTCAAGGTTTGTTGGGCATGTCGGGAAAAACCAAAATGGGCGGGTCCGCACATGATGCTACGGTCTGATCATCGGTAATCTCTCCCATACCCGCAACTGTAGAATGCATAGTGGGTCACATATACCTCTCGTATTTGCCCGTGACGTATGACACAATGGCCTATATAGAGAGGCTAAAACAGTGCTGCTCCAATTATATCTTGATGCATCTTCTATATCTCTCAATAGAAACAGGTACATAGATTGATTTTAGTGTCTGACTTATTACCCGTAATAGAACCTAAAATCTCTATCATTCGACACCTAGTATGTTGTAATACCTCCTCATTAGTGGCCTCAGGCAGTAGAAACCAAAACTCTAAATGCATGGAGATACTCTTTAACTTTAGTCTATCCCCATCAAATTCTTGGGAGCTGGCAAGTAACCCAACAACTCCTAACATATAGTCTACTAATCCTCTATTGTATGACTAGGGTCAGGATCGATCATTGCATCTCAATCGATTGGTACACCCCACAGTATCATGACATTTTGTAATGTTACAATCGCTTCACCCACTGGGAGGTGGAAGGTGTGACTCTCTTGTCGCTATCTCTCCACCAGTGCCATAATCAATGATTGGTCTATCTGTATAGACCCCATAATAAATATACCACAAAATCCAACTGAAAGTAGGATATCCTGCACCCTAATGTCGTGTGGGGGTAGTTCTCCAAAATTCGGAATTTGATTTGTGCATTCTCAAAAGGAGGGTATCAGGGTCTCTCCAAATGGTCTCCGAGCGATACGAGGATTGTAATGTCAAAACATCTAGCCGACACGGTCCTGGGGATAAATGTGGTAACCTGTATGTTGTCTCGTCACCCTCCATCACCTAAATATATTAAATATATTATCGATTATTTTGTATATAATATTAACACAAGTTATTTAATGTACATCAAAATTACATTATGTAATAGTGAACAAAGCGTACTAATATTGTGAACGAACATATAAATTTTAGTAAAAAAAAAAACTCATACCCACAATCAATATAACAAAAGTTCATTCAACAATGTCATTCAACAATTTTACATTAAAATTTAAATGAAAATATTACATACAATCCTAAACAATCAACTCAAACGTTACTATAATACATCACGGATGCATGGCTGTCATATTCGTAAGCCTCTTCATGTTTGGACATGATTTCTTGTTATGTCCATTTTCTCCACATGCCTTGTATGCCTTTGTACCTGATTCATTTCATTCTTTATACTAGTAGACCTTGGACGATTGGGTCGATCATTGACATGGTCTTGATTGGCTACAAGATAAAAAGGTGTTGGTGACCAATAGTTCTCGTGGGGCATGGGGTAGAAGTTGGTAAAGTACGTTTCAACCATCTGCTGCACAGTGTATACTCCAGCAACAAGTGCTAAAGTCACCCTTCCTATTTGGTTACAAACCTTCATCACATGCGAGTAAGGAATCTTGTAAATTTCAAACTTTTCACAAGTGCATGTGCGATTGTTAAGATGCACTGTATGCACATCGCCTCATTTGTCACAATGCACTCCAGTGGTGGCTTGATATGATCATTCTTTTCGCAGAAATGCTGTGTCATGGTGATATTTGGACTTGTGCTCATTTTTAAGAAACTTTTCAAGTACATTTAGTGGCCATGGGTTTCCATCAGCAATATACTTGCGGGTTTCGGTTCAGTGTGAATCAAAATATTTTACCATTCGATAAAAAGTCGCTCGCACACAAGCAGTGATCGGTAACTTCCTAGCACATTTCAAGACACCATTGAATGATTTAAATTGACTAGTGGTCATTATACCATATGAAGCCCCACACAATACCCATTTCCCGAGAGGAATGTCCATAAGCCATTTATGGACATTTTCATTCAATTGTTGAATTGATTCCATTATTTGGGCAAATTTTCACTATTGATGTGAACAAACAGTGTGGTGAATCAACTCCATCAAAGCATTGTTTTTGAAATGAACACAGAAGTTCACTTTGACTTGGCACAAGCAATATCTATGATGAACAACTGGTGGTTGTAATTCACGGTTATTCTCAACTACTCGCAGTATTCCCCTTGCTCGAATCGAAATCAAGCAAATCCCTTGGCGGCCACAAATAACATGGCATGATAAATTATACAAAAATCATGACCAATTTGCTAGACTTTCCTCATCAACGATGACAAAGACCAGGTGAAGAATATGCCCAGCTGTATTGGCACCGACTACAATAAGGATTTTTTCCTTGTATTTCTCTTATTGAAACGTTTCGTCAATACTAATCATGGGGTGGCAGTGTTGGAAACCATCAATACAAGGCTTAAATGCCCAAAATATAGAATGGAAAATGTTGAAATCTATAATACTATTTTTAGTGTGTCTTCATTCCACAATTGTACCTGGATTACAAGATTGGAGTGCAAGTAAGAACTTTGGCAATATACTATACGACGACTCCCAATTACTATACACCATCTCAATAGCTTACCTTCTTTCTAACCAGGTTTTCTTGTATGATATGTTCACCCCAGGAGAGTGTACATTTTAACCTATATTGAAGACCTTGTAGGAAGCATTTTCCTTAATATTGTTATGAACCAACAAACCAACCACGCCATAATCTAAATTGGGTGATCTCTGGTTGCATCTCAGGGAAGCACGTGTGTTTCAAGTGCATCTTTGTAATCTCGAAGTAGCCATGTTGCTTCTTTATCTTTGCCTGAACACCCTTCATAAACAATTTTTGTCCTTATAATAAAGACATCAGACAAACCAATTAGTAGGAATACTTTCATACACTTTGAAATACCTATGTGCACGAATAGACCAACATTTCAACTGCATGTTACACCCTTTCTTTGGTCTAGAAAACTATTCCAACATCTAATTCGAAGTCCGATCATCAACCCAAATTGGTCATCGATAATCATTGAACTTGTCTATTATGGAAAGTTTTCATCACCAATGTCCAAGTAAAATGAAATGTCGGCCACTACGTTATCCATAGTAGCATCGACAATTGGATTCGAAGCCCCCCCTTCATGTTGACCACCACCCAAATCATTCTTCTCATCACTATCATCAGATACCCAATCCTCTATGGGATCACCACGATTGCACATATTGTGACTTGTTGATGTGAACTCGGCCAAAGATGTCAACTTGGCGGCCAAAGATGTGAGCTCGGCCCCAACTTCACATCCAATTCAATGGAGTAACGGTCCAAGTTCAAGTGTGCATTTGGTCCAAGTTGAAGCTCAATTTTGGTTCTAAAGTTGGTCCAAATTCCAGCCTATCAATTATTCAAATAATCAAGCGTTGAAGACTTCAAATTCAAGGCTCAATCACCCATTTTGAGGCACTTGGGGACGAAAATTCATGTCTGAAAATTGAGTAAAAGAAGTATTTATTGAAGTCTTGGAAGCTAGTTCAAGGTGCATGCATTTACTTGAATTCAATAATTCCAACTCTTGGTCAACGCACCATTCCAATGAGCAAATTTTCAGCCAATATATCATCTAGGATGATGTGTAATTAATGGATTCAAAATGCAGATTTTCTTATTGGTCTTGTCAAAGTCTAGTCTAGGAGTTAGTGAGTCAAAATTAATCTTTATTTCTTCGAGTTTCTTTACAAGGATATTTGGGACTTTTCAAGACTTTTGTAGCCTATAAATAGGCCTCTTTTGTACTGTTTTTTTAAGAAGCCTTTGAATAATAAAAAATTGTGAGTTTTATCTCATCTTTGGGTTCTTTGAAAACTTTAGAACTTATCAAGTTTCCTTCGAAACTTGTGGCATTCAAGCTAAACTTATCAACCAATTTTGGTGTAGTTGGTTGTGGCGTTTCATACCAAGGTTCCAATCTTTTTATAGATAGTGGGTCAAGATTTACACGAATCCAAACTAGCATTCCCTTAGACATATCTTGGTCAAATTTTCTAAGTGCTCCTAGTCCTTTGGATTGGATCACATCATTTGGTATCAGAGCCATTTCTAAGGGTTGCATATCCTTATGTATTCCTCTTTTGATTTTATCCCTTCTTGTTCTTGACTTTCTTGAAAATCAAGATTCACATTTTTTTTAGTGGAGTTTTGATTGTAGGAAATCAAATACAACATGCAGCGGAAATTTAAAATTTTTGATTTTCTCCAAGGATCCTTACGAAGTGAGATCAAACCGATAGTAAAGGCGTTTACCTTATTGGTAACGGTAGAATTTTCTTGCGAAGATTGTTGATCATCGAACTACCAGAAAAACCAGCACACCCTTACCTCTATGGTATTCATACGATCATCTCCAAGTCTCAAGTTAATTGTCACACAATTAACCAAAAGAAGAAGCAAGAAAATCCGAAGGTGCTAGCCCAGAATTCTACTTTCGGTTTTTCAGTTTTGAAGCTTCTCTAAGCTTCGATTTTTCTCCTTGTTTCTTTGATTGGGAGGCAGCTGCTATTTTTCTCTAAGAATAACTGAAGTGCTACTTATGTTTTTCTTGAAAAATGGCTGCTATTGTTTCTCAAGAAATAGCCAAAATAATTTTTAGAACAAGTAAGAGAATGATTGGCTTTTTGGTTTTCTGCTTTGCTGCAGAATTTTTCTTCTCCAAGAAAAACTGATTTTTGGCTTCTTGATGCAGCAAGAAGAACGTGATTTTATTGCTCACGTTATGGTTGTATGGCTATTGAAATTATAAGTCCAAATATATAGAAATAGATTAGGGTAAAACTTCTTCTAAAGAGTTTTACTTGAACCACAAGTTTTAATCTATTTTGGAACTTTCTATATTTTAGTAGCTGCCAAAAACAAAACCATTCAAATTTAGAAACTCTCTAATTTTGGTTTTATTTCTTAATTAATAAATTCAAAACTGTTTCAAATTTATTAATAATAAAACCAAAATCATTTAGTCACAAATCCAAATACTGCCTTAAATCAGAAAACCTTCTAGAGTCCTATTCACAATAGGATTCTTAAATTAACCAAAAAATTCATCACATGAATTTTACACTTCTTTTGGATATGATCTAAGTGTATGACCCAATAGGTTCCTATAACATTGGCAATGACATAGAATCTATTTTATGCCATAAGCATTGAGCGGTGTCTAGCTACGCATTAATGCTACCCAAGTTACAAGAATGTTAGTGATTCGACATTACTTTTCTTGTGATAGATGTTACCATATAATTCAATCATTTTTCCCTAGATATCTTAATTGAACATGAGCCATGGAGCGTTTCATGCTCGCATAGTTCAATCTTTGCGTTTCTTGATTCCTAAGTAGACACATCTATGCAAATGAGCTCGATATCACATATCGACTCATTTGAGCACGACCATGCATTTTATGGTTTCACTTGATCAAGAGGCCCAAAGATATCACTCCCATTATATAGGAGGGGCAAATCCTATGTTGATTACTTAACATCTCTCTACATGATTCATTACATATCCAATTGCCACTTTTATAGTTAACCTTGTTATGGGTAACATTTAGTGCATCAAAACATGCAACTCCTCATGTTGGGATCTTTGGTGACCTCAAGTCTAAGAATCACTTACACCATTATCATTATGAGAAATGCTTATGACACATCATATAATAATCCATGTAGCATTTTTCATGGCGGGTTGATCCAGTACATAGTTCTCTAACATGTACCTATGTGTTGACTTGATATCTCATATCGTGACACATTTCATCAGTCACTACACATACTAGTCTTAATACATTATCATTGTCCCATTAATGATAATACTTGACTAGGGATAATTTTGGAATAATTAAATTCTTAGGACATTATTATATTTATTCATAAAGCGCAGATATAGAATAAAACATAATAATAACAAATTGTGATATATTAAAACATTATGATACATACATACACATACATACATACATATACATATATATATATATGCCCAAAAAATCATCACATAATTGGTCTTTAGGGTATAATCCAACATTGATGAGAATTCGGGAGCTATTCAACCTACTTAATGGGAATTCAGGAGTCGTTCAACCAACTTGCCAAGTGGTTGATTCCAGTGAGGAGGATCATCAACAAAACTTACAAATTCAAGCCTTGATGGGAGAAATAAGATTGCTGCGACAAGAGATTGAACCCTTGTATGAAAGAATCGATCAATTGGAAGTGGGATCTCAAATGGCTCGTTCACACACTACCGACACCCAAATAAGGCATAGAACACAAAGAGTGGAAGATGAAGAGTTTGATGAAGTTGATGATGAGTTTGAAAGGGAATCTTTTGGGTGCAACAGAAGACCAACTTGGAGAAGACATAATGAAGACAATAACCTTAGCGCCATCAAGATGAAAATCCTTCATTTTCAAGGAAGACCCGATATGGAGGTCTATATTGAATGGGAGAAAAGGATGGAATTTGTGTTTGATTGCCACCACTACTCCAATCTTAAAAAGGTAAAACTCGTCGTCACTGAATTTTCTGATTATGCATTAACATGGTAGGATCAATTGGTGATAAGTAGGAGAAGAAATGGTGAAAGACTCATGGAGACTTGGGAGAAAATGAAAGCAATAATGTGGAAGATATTTGTGCCTAGCCATTACTATCGAGATCTCTACAACAAGCTTCAAGGGCTTAGGCAAGGAAGCAAAAGTGTGGAAGATTATTTAAAGGAAATGGAGGTTGTTATGATAAGAGCCAATGTGGAGGAGGATTGAGAAGCAACCATGTCAAGATTTTTGAATGGTTTGAACCATGACATCCAAGATCGAGTTGAAATGTACCATTATGTGGAGTTGCAAGATATGGTACACACGGTTATCAAAGTGGAGCAACAACTCAGGGGGGTGGAGGGGAGGGTAGTACGCGTCAAAGCACTTAGAAGGCAAAGAAGGAGGAGAAGCCTACAATTTCCTCAAAACCAGTCAAAACAACCCCAAAAGAAGGAACATCGAAGGTAACAATGAATCATTTACCTCTCGAACTCATGACATAAAATGTTTCAAGTGTCAAGGCAAGGGTCATATTGCAAGCCAATGTCCAAATAAACTTGCAATGGTGATAAGGGATGATGGGGAATATGAGACGGAGGACGAACAAAAATCAGATTCCAGGTCATCTCTTATAGAATCGGATGAGGAAGAGTTACCAATCCATGGTGAATTGTTGGTCACTAGGCGAATCCTTAATATGCAAGTCAAGGAGGATGACGAGGCATAAAGGGAGAACATTTTCCACACAAGATTCTATGCTATTGGGAAGGTATGTAGTGTTATAATTGATGGTGGAAGTTGTACTAAGTGGCTAGTGTCTCTATGGTTGAAAAGTTAGGATTGCCTACAACAAAGCATCCAAAGCCATACAAGCTCCAATGGCTTAGTGATTGTGGAGAAGTTCGTGTTTCAAAGCAAGTAAAGGTGCCATTTTGCATTGGAAAATATGAAGATGAGGTGATTTGTGATGTGATTCCTATGCAAGCAAGCCATTTGTTGTTGGGGAGGCCATGGCAGTATGATAGAAGAGTTAGTGACAATGGTTTTACTAACTTGTTCATAATCAAAGAAATATAACTCTTGTACCTATGACTCCTAGTCAAATTTATGAAGATCAAGTGAGGTTACAAGAAGATGCAAAAAAAAAAAAAAAAAAAAAGTGAGCGAAAAAAAGAGGGTGAGAAAAAAGAGAATGAAGAGAGTTTGAGTGAAAAGAAAAAGTTGAGTGAAAAAACAAAAGTGAAAAGAAAAGAGAAAAAAGGAGAGAAAATAAGAACTTATCTTGAGTGAAAAAGAAGAAAATTTTGTGTATTTGAAAAAAAAAAAAGTGAGATAAGGAGTGCTCTAAATTCTCAATCACTTTTTGTGCTTATTTTGTATAAGGAAGCTCATTTGATCACTAATGATTTGGCCAGTGAATTACCAAACAACATTGTTTCTATTTTGTAGGAATTTGAAGATGTGTTTCCCGAAGAAGTTCTAAAAGGATTACCACCACTTCGTGGTATTGAGCATCAAATTGACTTTGTTCCGGGAGCATCAATTCCAAACAAGCCTGCCTATAGAATGAGTGTCGAAGAAACCAAAGGGCTTCAAAGGGAAGTTGAAGAGTTGTTGAACAAGGGATGTGTTCGGGAGAGCATAAGCCCATGTGCTGTGCTAGTTTTACTAGTGCCAAAGAAAGATGGGCCGTGGAGAATGTGCATAGACTGTCGTGCCGTAAAAAACATAATGGTAAAATATCGCCATCCTATTCCTGGATTAGATGACTTTCTTGATGAGTTATATAGAGCAATTATCTTTTCCAAAATTGATTTGAAAATTGGTTACCATCAAATTAGAATGCAAAAGGGTGATGAATGGAAAACCGCTTTCAAAACAAAACATGGTTTGTATGAATAGTTAGTGATGCTTTTTGGCCTAACTAACGCTCTAAGCACTTTCATGCTTTTAATGAATCATGTTTTGCGTGAATTCATTAGAAATTTTGTGGTTGTTTATTTTGATGATATTTTAGTGTACTCAAGAAGTTTGGATGACCATCTTGAACATCTAACGTGTGTTTTAAGTGTGCTCAGGAAGGAGAAACTTTATGCCAATTTGAAGAAGTGCACGTTTTGCACTAATGAGGTTAATTTTCTTGGTTACATTATAAGTGTCAATGGTATTTCAGTTGACATGGAAAAGGTGAAAGCAATTCAAGAATGGGCAACTCCCAAAAGTGTTAGTGAAGTGTGAAGTTTTCATGGTTTTGCAAGCTTTTATAAGAGATTTGCCAAGAACTTTAGCACTTTGGTTGCACCATTAATTAAGGTCATCAAGAAGAATGTTGGATTCAAATAGGATGAAGAACAATAGCAAGCTTTTCAAAAGCTTAAATTTCATTTAACTAATGCTCATTTGCTTTCTTTGCCTAATTTTGACAAAACATTTGAAATTGAATGTGATGCCTCAAGTATTGGGATAGGCGCTGTTTTGATGTAAGAAGGAAGACGTGTGGCATACTTTAGCAAAAAGCTAAGTGAGGCAACTCTCAACTATCCTACTTATGACAAAGAGTTGTATGCCTTGGTCCGAGCTTTGAGGACATAGTAGCACTACTTATGGGCTAAGGAGTTCGTGATCCACACTGATCATGAATCATTGAAGTTTTTGAAAAGCCAATATAAGCTCAACAAAAGACATGCAAGATGGATGGAGTTCATTGAGACCTTTCCATATGTCATTCGATATAAGAAAGGTAAAGAGAATGTTGTAGTCGATACACTCTCTAAGAGGTATGCCTTGCTTTCTTCTCTTGAATCTAAGATACTTGGTTTTGACCAAATTAAAGAGTTGTATCATGATGATTTTGATTTTGGTCAAGTGTTCCAGGCTTGTGAAAAGGGTTCTTTTAAGAAGTTCTTTAAGCATGATGGATTTTTGTTTAAAGAATCCAAGCTTTGCAATCCTAACTCTTCTTTGAGTGAATTGTTAGTTAGGGAAGTGCAAAGAGGAAGCCTTATGGGACACTTTGGTATAGCCAAAACTTTGGCAATTTTGCAAGAGCATTTCTTTTGCCCAAAAATGAAAAGTAATGTTGTAAAAATTTGTGAAAATTGCATCATTTGCAAAAAGGCCAAATCAAAAGTCCAACCTCTTGGCTCATACACACCTTTGCCAATTCCAAAAGAGCCATGGGTAGATCTTTCAATGAATTTTGTTTTCGGGTTGCCGAGAACCAAACATGGAAAGGATTAAATTTTTGTGGTTGTCAACAGGTTTTCAAAAATAGCTCATTTCATTACACACAACAAAACGAATGATGCATCACACATTGTTGATTTATTCTTTAAAGAAATTGTTTGTTTGCATGGCATGCCATGCTAAGAACCATTGTATCTGATCGAGACACCAAAATATTGAATTATTTTTGGAAAACTTTGTGGGGGAAAATTGGTTACAAAACTCTTATTTTCTACTACTTGTCATCCCCAGGCTAATGGCCAAACTGAAGTTGTTAATCACACTTTATCTACTTTGTTGATGTCAATTATTGGTAAGAATATTAAGACTTGGGACGATTATTTACCTCATGTTGAATTTGCATACAATAGGAATGTGCATTATGCCACTAAATTTTCTCATTTTGAGATTGTTTATGGTTTTAATCCATTATCTCCAATGGATCTAACACTTTTGCTTGTGAGTGAGAGATTGAATTTAGATGGCAAAAAGAAGGCTGAATTTGTGAAGCAAATCCATGAGAAGGAAAGATTTAACATCGAGGAGAAGACAAGAAGATATGAACAACAAGCCAACAAGGGGCGTCATAAGCTTATTTTTGAACCTGGAGATCGAGTTTGGCTGCATTTGAGGAAAGAAAGGTTTCCAACACAAATACAATCTAAGTTGCAACCAAGAGGAGATGGGCCTTTTCAAGTTTTAGAGTGCATCAATGACGATGCCTATAAACTTGATTTGTCGATTGAGTACAATGTTCATAATGTCTTCAATGTTTTTTATTTAAGCCCCTATCATGTAGGTGTTGAAGATTTGAGGACAAATCTCTCTCAAGAGGACGGGAATGATGTGAAATCCACAGCCAAAGATGTGAACTCGAGGGCCAAAGATGTGAACTTGGCCCTAGCTTCACGTCCAATTCAATGGAGTAACGGCCCAAGTTCAAGTGTGCATTTGGTCCAAGTTGAAACTCAATTTTGGTCCTAAAGTTGCTCCAAATTCTAGCCTATCAATTATTCAAATAGTCAAGTGTTGAAGACTTCAAATTCAAGGCTCAATCACCCATTTTGAGGCATTGGGGGACGAAAATTCATGGCTGAAAATTTAGTCAAAGAAGTATTTAATGAAGTTTTGGAAGCTAGCTCAAGGTGCATGCATCCACTTGAATTCAAGAATTCCAACTCTTGGTCAACGTATAATTCCATTGAGCAAAATTTTCAGCCAATATATCATCTAGGATAGTGTGTAATTAATGGATTAAAAATGTAGATTTTCTTATTGGTCTTGTCAAAGTCTAGTCTAAGAGTCCGTGAGTCAAAATTAATCTTTATTTCTTCTAGTTTCTAGACAAGGATACTTAGGACTTTTCAAGACTTTTGTAGCCTATAAATAGGTCTCTTTTGTACTATTTTTTTAAAGAAGCCTTTGAATAATAAAAAATTGGGTAAATTACATCTACTACCCTTGTGGTTTGTAAAACTACCAATCAAACCCAGAGATTTGGGAAATTACCAATACCCCCTTAAATTTGATAAATTCATAATATTTATTCCCTTTAATCAATTAAATTCATAACATTTAGCCCCCTTAAGGGGTCTTGGTAGTTTTACCAAATCTCAGGGTTCGATTGGTAATTTACACGAACCACAGGGGTAGTAGATGTAATTTACCCTAAAAAATTGTGAGTTTTATCTCATTTTTGGGTTCTTTGAGAACTTTAGAACTTATCAAGTTTTTTTCAAAACTTGTGGCGTTCAAACTAAACCTATTAACCAATTTGGGTGTAACTGGTTGTGGCGTTCCATACGAGAAATTTGCAAAAATAGCAGGTCCATTAGCAACATTTGCAAAAATAGCAGGTGCGGCAAAACTTTTGAAAATATAATAGGTCAACTATTTTTGACCATGTGAAAATACCAAAATGTCTCTCAAGAGCAAACTTCATCGTTTCATTTCACCTCACCATTCTTGATTCATAATTCATTATTCTTTATTCTCAATTTGCGAGGATCATTGGTTCAACATCTCATTTTCCTGGGTTGAATAGTCGCCTAGTTTGAATGTCATCGTCGCTATGTAGATATTTCGTAAGTTATCATAAAAAACAAAACCCGATCGACGAACATTCCAAATCCGCTAGCAATTGGTTGTTTTATGGGCGCCATTGTATCACCGGCATCTTATATAAGTTTCAAAGTAAAAAATTCCACATTTGTTTATATATTCAACAATTTTGTCGACATTTTGGTCGACATTTTAGTCTACATTTTTGTTGACATTTTGGTCGACATTTTGGTCTACATTTGAGTTGATATTTTGGTTGACATTTTAATCTGCAGGTTAAAAATACGAAAATGCCACCACATTTGAAAATCCCGCCTGCTACAGTTACATGACTATTCATTCTATCACTCCCATTCGCCATCACTTCAGTTATGTGATAGTTTACATTCGCCATCACTTCTCGAACACAATTTCTAGACCGATATTCAGCCTATTCAGCCTTATTTCTTATTCAGCATATATAACTACACCATCAATGGCACGCACGCGAGGTGGACGCCCGTCATCTGATGTAATAGAGGAGAAATCAAAGGAGGTGACTGTGCCAAAGAAAAAGGTCAGTTTTTTCTAAGTGTGATTTTTTCTTATTGTTTTTTTGCTTATTTTGAAGCTTCCTATTTTGGTGAGTTACTAGGTTGCTGTTTTGCTTATTTCTGCTTATTTGAACCTTATAAGTTAGGGTTTCATAACATAGTGTTTTTTTTCATATACAACAAATTGTTGAAAAAATACTCGCCTGCAAATGTTAATGTTAGCCATAAATAGTTTGAGGAGAAATATATCGAGACCACATGCCGACATTTCTGTCAAGAAGTATGGTGAATGTAAACTGTCGAGTAAATTCGCAATTGAACTATCGAGTAAACTCTCGATTGTTCTATCGAGTAAAATCTTGACTGAATTGTCGAGTAAACTCTCGATTGTTCTATCAAGTAAACTCTTGACTGAAATATCGAGTAAAGTCTGCACTGAACTGTCGAGTAAACTCTCGACTAATCTATTGAGTAAACTCTCGACTGAACTATCGAGTAAACTCTCGACTAATCTATCGAGTAAACTCTAGACTAAACTGTCGAGAAGTGTGTGGAACAAAATGCCAACTGCATTGTTGAAGCTTCTTGTTATGTGTAGGAACATCGAAAGGATAGAATGGTCATTGAAGGAGAGTTTTTCAACGCCTAGGTTTCACAGTACTGCTATTATGAAGCCAATATGAAGATGATCCGGTCGAAAATGACAGAGACGTAAAAGCAAATACTGCGAAAGGAGAGTAGTCTCGTTGAAATCACTCTTGACCATGAGCATACATTATGGTGCAAACATATCATACATTCTGTTCTGATGAGGCAACTCAAGCCCGACGAGAAATCCACACGGGATAATAGCATATACTTCAATTTCGCGGGTAAGAAGGTGAAGTTCGGCAAGAGGGAGTTTGCCATCATCATGGGCCTCAAGATGGGAGATTTTGACACTGCTTTTGGCAAATACCATGCCTCACATGGTCCTTCACCAATTACCAAGTACATTAAACCCTTGGGGTTGACCGAGGAAGCCACGTATGATGAAGTGTTCATGGCTTACGATCGTATCAACTCAAGTTATTCAGACACTGATGTCGTTTGCCTTACACTCTTGCTTTGTACACATCAATCAATGGCATAGCTAAGAGAACGAAAATCGAAGACAAGATACTTCATTTGGCATGTGATTGGCCTCGGTTCGATGCATTGCCGTGGGGTGAACTATCTTATAGGGCCACCGTTGATAGTGTTAGGAAGAGCATGATAAATGCCTTGAAGCAATCTAGTCACCCACATCTTAGGACTTACACTCTGGGGGGATTCTCACCTGCATTGGGGAAAGGCTATCGAACGCTTGTTAAGTTATGGTTTATGTTGTTATATAAATACATATAATGCCACATCTTCTTATTATTTATCTTTCAATGTCTCAGGTGTTTACAGATGATGTAATGCCACATCTAGAGTTTCTGAAGATGGTTCATAAGGTTCACATCGATGGGGTAAAGTCGAGGATGTTCAAATAGAAAGCTGTGAATGCACAACGAAGAAAACAAGAAAGAAAGCAGGTTTGGGAAAAACGAACTGCCGACGGGGAGGTAAGATTTGTGTAATCGTTTATTATTACTAAGTTATTTTGTATCTAAATTAATTTTTTCTCACCTATGTAATTAAATGATCGGTTTGTAATCATTTTATGTCTTGCTCTATCTTACCTATGTAATAGTCACCCCTATCCTTAATGTGAATACTGAGTAATACTTTTATGATATGTAGAAAGTGTTAGTAACACGAATAAAGCCACATTGGAAGAAGAAAATTTTTTGTGGTGGGAAGATGAGACGGATGAGGAGGGGGCTGACCAATCAGGAGAAGAAGAAGAGTCCTCAACTTATTATGTGTCATATAGGAAGAGGATCAGAGAAGAAGATGTTTATGAAGTAGAAAAGAGAACAAAGGTACACCATGAGGCCGAGGCTGAAGCACAGCCCAGAAATGCCCAAATCACGTAGCTACTTGAATGTCATAGTAAGACTGAGCCAGAATTGTTGGATACAAAAGAGGAGCTCAAGAGTCTAAAGGTAGAGATGGATTCTAAAGTAAATGGCTTGGCTATTCAACTCGAGCGGATGTCCGCCAAATTCGAGTAGTTTAGTGCATATGTACACAAGCTTATTGGCAAGAATGCTTCTCCTCCATTGGCGAGTCCACAATCAAGACCTTTGCCTGGTAATTTTTCCAAGGATAGCAATGAGGAGGGGGGTTTAGGCCCTGGAGAAAGGGGTTATGCCCATGGAAATGGGGGTTTAGCCCTTGGAGATAGGGATTCTACCCTTGGAGAGGGGGTTCAACCCCTGTAAAGGGGGATTCAGCCCCAAATGAGGGGGGTATAGGCTCTCGAGTGGGGGATTCGAAGGATTCAGGCCTTGGCGATGGGGATAAAGCCCCAGAATAGTGCAAAAAATTTGTTGAAGATGATAAGGAGCAACTAATGGAAAGAGCTAATGAAGAAGCTGATGTAATGGATATTGTCCAACAGCTCACTCTTGAGCATAGTACTCTTTCACCCAAAGCCACCCACCCTGCAGAGAGTGCTCCACCTCCGCCGATGAAAGACAGGGGTACCACATTTATGGTTGAGGAAGCCGTCGTAGGGCAAAATTTGGGGCAGTCCCTTGAACTAAAAACAGTCAGAGAGCGGCTAGTTAACTCTTCAACTTTGCCTCCCCCCGAGGAATAAGAATTGGAAATGAAGCAATGGATGACCGCTTTACCTATCATCTACTTATGGACGCCACTATTTTTGTTGGACTCTGAAATGCTCGAGACAATATGGACCCGGGGTTTTTGACTCACTGATCACATAATATTCTACATTTGATCTATTTTCCATACTCACTTCATTTAGGATGAATTTATCCTCATTTTCATGCTTTTTGTTTTGCAGCAAATTGATTTATATACGTCCATGATACATAAACGGATCTTTGAAATGGGTGGCGCAACTGTATCCATTATAGAGTCATATTTCGATGTAAGTTGGAGATTTAAATACTTTAGCCAAAATGTGTCATATGTTCACTCACTCATTTCATGAGGCCCTTGTTTTCCTTATTTGTTTGTTAGACTGGCATGAAGCTAATGCATGCCACCAATAAGGATGTGGACGTTGATGATCTGGCGCTTAAGCAATTCGTTGGTGATTGTCCATTTCCACACGATCTAAGAATGTTGGATTTGATTTTATTCCCTTGCCACATTGATGGCAACCATTGGATGTTGGTGAAGATGGATATATATGAGAAGTTATTCCATCTGTACAACCCATCGCCTCAAGGGGACATTGTAGTTCCGAAATTAGAGTACCTAGTGAAGACAATGCCCAATATACTTGAGGTGTGTGAGTTTTACACATACTACACCAAATTCCTACCAATGGGGGACAGATGGAATGTCGTGGTGGAGCCCAATATGGTGCACCAAGAATTGGCGTAAGTGACTACTATGTTTTACACTAAAGGTTCAATTGTTCAATCACAGTGTGTGACGGCTAACTTAAATTTTGTCTACACGTATATGCAGGAGCGACGATTTTGGTATTTACATTTTAAAATAGGCTGAATGTATTATCCATGGCGAGCCACTTACTACAATTACACAGACGAATGCCTTGTAGATACGTAAACAAATAGTGTATGCGCTTTTTGTCCACACGTCCAAGAAGAATAAATTTGCGCCGGATAATAGAAAGAATGCTAGAAAGAAAGGTCAAAAGAAACCTAGAAAGAACAAATGATATACAATAATGCTATTACGTTCCATACGTTGTTAATGTTCTAATTCGTTATTTCATGGAGAATACTTTGTTGATGTAAATTCATCTATGTAAATACATTAGGTTTAAGTGTTTAAATGATCTAGTCTAAATGTAGGGTGTATAGACTACTTGAATTCGTTCTCCCCATCAGGGAAGCATTGACATTTTGTGTAGTGAAATATATACATTAGACAATGTAAATGGATGATTACTTTTTTACAGTTCATTACACAATTTTATTCATTATTTCCTTCTCAAATATGTTAAATTCATTGCAGTAAACATTCTGGTGCACATTTTATTCACATTATACTAAAGATCACATTTGAGTCGACATTTTAATCGATATTTCGTTGACATTTCGATTGACAGTTTCGTCGAGATTTTAATTGACAATAATGTCGACATTTTGGTCGATAGTTTCGTCGCCATTTTAGTCGACAGTTTGATAGACATTTTGTTTGACATTTTGCTTGACATTTATCCAGGAGACGACGTCATCGGTTATGCGCAGGAAAAGGACCAGGGAATGTTTTATATTACTTCATCTTGCTAAAGGAACACATCTGTTCGCCCTAGTTATTGAAATCTATCTATCACATTTTCTATTTACTAAATTCTATCTATCACATTTCCTATTTCATAGCCGCATCGCATTTTCATCCGTCAGGCTATATTTTGATCGTGCAAAATGATCGGGTAAGGAGTGTTCATATTGTCCACGATTTACTTTTGTTTTTGCTGATTTCATTACCCTACGTGATTTTTGTATGAGTTTGTTCACGATGGGACATAATTATATTTTGATTCGCATTGGGCATACATTGGTCATTTCCATTACTGAGTTAAATGAAGCATTCAGTTGCTATATTGCAGGAATATCGCACTTAAACATTTGGTCTGTCCATATGTTATTCGGCGGAGAATGGATCGTTGATCTAGTCACGAATGTACATAAATTCGTGAACCACAAGAGGATTGAAAGTATTTTTTTGAAAGAAGACGCTAGCTTCTCGGAAATGGTTGATACCATCACGGGTATCATGGATTTAGATAGCGCGATACGAAATAAATTAGTGATCGAATACCTATCCAAGTACCTATCAAACATCACCGTCTTGCTCATACAGAATGATCACCAGGTGTAGTGTTTTTTGAATGACATTATAAAATGTTCTGAAGTCGCAAGGATACCAATATGTTTTATTGTTCGAGATGTTAGAGCAACAAATGCTGAAGATGGTTCTAGTAACTCGCCGATAAAGCGGTTGAGCTCTGATAATCTAATATGGACTAACGATGTAATTCATTCAAGACAAATGGACGAGCAAATATTTACCATATTGAATGAAGATGGTAGAGATAGTAATGAGGAGGAGGATCGGGTTGATGAAACCTTTGTTGGGAAGGATCAGGGACACAAAGTGTCCGTGAAGACAAGACAGAAGGAGATAGTTGAGCCTATTAAAGACATCGTGCATTGTCTTGATGCAACAAAGTCATCACATGCGGATACTAGTATCTCTTCTGATAGATTATCCATAGTGGTGGATGTTGTAGTAAAGGATGTGTTTGAAACCAGGCGTCATACATGAGGATGTCCATGATGGCCGTGAAAAATTTGTTCGAGTGGAAGGTTGTTAGGGCAAATAGGCAGTTCTGATACCTACGGTGTAAGGACAAAAATTGCAGGTGGATGTTGAATGTAGCTGCCATTGGGAATTAAAAAGCTTGGAGGATCACTAAACATGACAACACCCATACATGCCAATCATCTTTGGTCCGAAGTGATAATCGGCAAGCTAACAGCCGTGTACTAGGATCGTGGATCAAGTGTAAGTACACAGACGTATGTCGGCCGTATAGGCCTAAGGAAATCATTTTTGATATTCGGACAGAGTGGGGTGTTAACATTACCTACCACAAGGCGTTGCGATCAAGAGAATCTGTATTGGACGAAGTTAGAGGAAGTTTTGAGGATTCATATAGGATTTTACCAGCTTATTTACACGTGATGAACGAGGTAAACCATGAAACATTTATTGAGCTAAGTAGAGAAGATGATGGTAGATTCAAGTATCTTTTTTCGCATTTGGTGCATCCATCTGGGGATTCCACACCCACATGTGACAAGTTATTACCATTGATGCTTGTTTCTTGAAAGGAAAATATCCAGGATCATTACTTGTTGCAACTAGCATGGACAGTAATAACCAATCTACCATGTCAAATGGGGAATTGTTGATTCTGAGAATGACGCATCATAGGATTGGTGTTTAGAAAGACTAAAAACTGCAATTGGCAACGATATGGATGGTTTGGTCTTTGTTTCAGACCGACATAAGAGCATTGCAAAAGGTATTGCAAATGTTTTTCCAGAATCATTCCATGGAGCGTGTATTTACCATCAGAGCAACAATCTAAGAGCAAAATTCAAAAAATGAAAATAGGATCTCATTATACTTTAAGGCTGCAAAGGCTTACAAGGTGGTTGAATTCAATGAGATGTTTGGAAATATTTCACTACAAAATCCAAGGGTGAGCGAGTATTTAAGAGAAATTGGGATTGAATGTTGGTCAAGGGCGCATTCCAGTGGGCGATGGTATACAATAATGATGACCAACATTGCAGAATGTCTAAATGCATTGTTGAAAGATACCCGAGAATTACCTATCCGTTCTTTGGTCAATTACATCCGCAACACTTTTCAGAGGTGGTTTCGTGATAGGCGTACTGCTGCTGGTGAAGTGAAAACAATGACAACCCCATACATTGAAGATAAAATCGGGTCTAGGATGAGAGAAGCACAAGCATACGTTGTGGAGCCGGTCGATATGAACCAATGGTGTGTACGAGACATTGCAAACCGTGCAGCTACAGTCGATTTGCTTCAGAAAACTTGCACGTGTAAAGTGTTTGATATGGATCAACTCCCTTGTGTGCATGCATTAGCTTCAGCTCGGTGCCGACAAATTGACCATTACACCTTATGCTCACCACTTTATCACACAGATGCACTTTTGGGTGCATATGCAGATTCTATTATGCTCGTTGGTGATCCTAAGGATTGGACTATGCCCGAAGATGTTTTAGCTATTCACCTATCACTACCAGAACCAAGGGCTAAGAGTGGTAGGCGTAAGAAAATGAGAATTCCTTCAATCGGCGAGCATGTGGTTTAAAAGAAATGTGGCCGTTGTGGACAGCGCGGACACAACCGGCAAACTTGCTCAAATTCATTCGTTTGTTGGGAGAACAATTGATGACACTATTTTCTTTTCTCTATTGAATATTAAAATGTATTCAGGTTCACAAGGAAACATGATGTTATATTACTACAACACAACACTTTGAGGAATAAAATAAATGCAATATTCCATTCCATTAATTTCTCTAGCAAACCATTAAATATTGCAAAAAAACCCATTTGGATCGCCCTAGCCATTTGGTTTTCTTTTAAAAGAAGATTCTCAACAAATGAGTTGACATATTTGTCCAGTTTTAAATGAGTCGACATAAGTGTCTACATATTTGTCGACCATTTGGTCGACAATTTGATAGACAATTTGGCCTACAATTTGGTCGACATATTTGATGAGAGTTTGATCGACATTTGTGTCGATATTTGGATCGACATTTTTCATATTGGTTGATATTTGTTCCACTTCTTTATCTGCATTTCGTCTACATTCTTTTGTAATCAGACCATCAATTTGTAGGCTATGCTCGAAAATACACGCTGTGTGATAGCAAATATAGCAAATGTTGTTAACGGATTTACAACGGTTTCAAGAATGGTCAAGAGATTTCGCAAGATGAAGTTTGCTCTTGAGGGACATTTTGGTATTTTCACATGGTCAAAAACAGTTGACCTGTTATATTTCCAAAGGTTTTGCCACACCTGCTATTTTTGCAAATTTCCCGTTCCATACCAAGGTTCCTATCTCTTTGTATATAGTGGGTCAAGGTTTACAGCAATCCAAACTAGCATTCCCTTATACATATCTTGGGCAAATATTCTAAGTGTTCCTAGTTCTTTGGCTTGGATCACATCACTTGCGCTTGCAAGTGGAAAGCTAGTTTGGATTGGTTACCCACTTTGCTCGGGAGTATGAAGTTCCTCGTTTAAGGTTGCACCACTTGGTCTCTCATTAAAATTGGCACCACTTGAACCCTGGTACAACCCTTTCTTGTGGCAAACACATATTATTTGATATGAATACACCATAGAAAAATCATTGATCATTAAGAATCTCCTCTCCACCTCTACTGTGTAGTAGCTGCGTAAATGACCCAATACTTGTTTCTGGAAAAAATGACATATTGTCCTTAGAAGCAAAGTGATTAGGAATGGATTCTTGACTTATGTACAGTTCAACATATTAAGAGCAACAAATGTCGTTGGAATGCACAACATCTCCCTCAACGTATCATCATCCTTCACTAGAACATATATGTATGTGATTGCATAAGGGATGATGCTAACAGGATAGTGGCACATCAACTTTATCCGAAATTACCTTGCATCAATTGCAGTTACTTTATGCAAAATTCTCAAAAGTTCCATCAATTTAATTTTATCATCCACGACAATAAACCTTTTTGGACTAATACTGTATTAGGACCCCTTTGTCCCACTAATTATTTATCTGTCGTAGTATAACACAAGTCTCACACGATCTTTTTCCATATCTATATTGTACTTGATATCAATAAGAACAAAATTATCCTTATTTTGGCAACCAAATTATTAAAGTAATTATTGGAAAATATAAAATTTCTAAATTTTCATTAGTATACAGTATAATTAAAAAAAGTGAATACATAACTTTCAACCACTAATACAGTAAAATGAAGTCCTAAGCCTTCTTTTGATGCATTCTACCACAAACAGCACAAATACTTTTTCCACTCGTTTTGTTAACCTCTTGATTTCAATTAAACATTTAAAATTATATTTCATCAAATCCAACCATAATTTTTTTAGCATCATTGGCAACACCATTATTCACAACACATTATTCCAATAATCATAAAATATTTGCAACAAAATTATTATTCACTGCAAATCATTCCAATAATTATATTGTATTCACAACAAAATCATTATTCACAGCAAATCATTCTAACAATTATATAATATGCACAATATATTACAAAATGAAAATATTATCCATGGATAATTTATAATACAAAAATAAATTACCTTTTCCTCCTTTTGTTTTTCTCTCCTCAAAATGTAGGTTATTTTTTCCTTTTGGCTGCAAAATGAAATTTTTATCATTCTAACAATTTTATAATATCACAATATATTAACAAATAAAAATATTATGCATGGAATAAAAAACTAATTTACCCTATTGGCTTTTTTTTCCTCTTTCTTTTGTATTTTGTTCTACTCAAAATATGGGGGTTTTTTTTTTCTCTTTGGCTGTAAAATGGAAGTTTTGGGGACCTACTTCAATTTTTTCTCTACAATTTGGTGTGGGGTTTTTTATCACTAGTTGCAATGAAAAAAAAATTAGGGGGTTGCTAAAAAAATTAGGGTTTTTTTTTTCATTAACCTGCAGCCAATTTTTTTTTCTTTCTACTTAAAGGGTTGGGGTGCAGGGGATAGGGAGGGAGAGGGGGAGTGCTGCAATAAAAAAAAATTGGGGTTGCAAAATTTTTTTCTCTTTTCTGCTTGGGTGGTGGGGAGGGAGAGTTGGGCAGGATTGGGGGTGTAGGGGGAGGTGGTGAGGGGGTGAGGGTATATAGCTGTGGGAAGGGGGGTGCGGTAGCAAGAGGCCCTCGAGGGGAAGAGAGGATTGCGGCAATAGGGGAAGTAGAGGCGGGGCGAGGGGGGAAAAATGGAAAGAGTTAGGGTTTTTTTTTAATTTTTTTTTTTATGTTATCCTGAAGTCTACATCTTGGATATGAACTTCAGGATACATAATTTTTGTTTTTTAAAAAAGGCCAACTGAAGTAGACATCTTGGATGTCCACTTTAAAGTCGACATCCAAGATGTCGATTTCTTTATTTCTGGAACCCATTTTTAAAATACAATATTTATTTAATTTGCATCAAAATAATAAATATTTATGGAAAAAATTCTTTGACCCAAAATATACTTTACCTAACGGAGATCATGCATCCACTAGTAAAAACAAATCAATAAACTGCAACTGAAGTATTTGTGGGTGTGGACTATATTGTGTGAACTTCATCATATGCTTAACTTGTGCAAAAGCAATACCATCTTTTATAGATCTGCATACATATTATATTATATCCATTAATGTATTTTTACTTTATTCAGGGGCAATAGTCACAACAAGAGAACTTATACAAAAACAGTTTTCACCTCCACTCACTTCTAACGAAGTGGTTGCCATCGTGGATGGTACAACCAATGGAGGCAATAGGCTCATCCAGTTATCACCCTTTCTATCCATGCCATGTGATTTTATTAGTATATTAGGTCAAGCGAACCATTTTAATTGTTCTAATGGAGAACTAAGCAATAAGTTTGGAAGAGTAGCAACCAATGTTAATCTACGTGTACATCTATATATGCCTAGTACCTATGCATGTAGAGGACTAGTCCATTCATGTGTGTGTAAATTGGTTATTGTAATTATTAGTTCAATTAATCACATAATTTGCTTAACTAATCATTACAATCATGATCACATCATGCATTTAACCAATAAACATAAATTGTATGCAACTCATACATTAACAATAAAGTAAACGTGACAAAGTTATAGTCCAAACTAAAAGTTCTCTCAAGCCAATGAGAGAACTATAAGGTCAACCTAAGGGTATCGGCATATTCTCCAAGTGCCTCCTTGGTTCTTCTTGTATGGTCATCAACTCCTTGCCTCCTTGATTCCTAGTCTAGTCCTATCTCTAATCTAACTATTACATCTTTTAGAGAAACCTCAAGTTACATTCGAGGGGAGTTAGATGAGAAAAGAATTTAAAACCATAAAATAGAGTAAGGCATGATACGCAGGTCATATTTAAAACCAATACAAAATTTATCCAATCACATTGGGTTTAGGGCTATAACTATGCACCATGTTCAAATATCACATAATGCGCATGTCACATGTAATTGTCATTCATGTTTAACACTTAAATATATTAATCTAATTAATTTATGACAATTATTATTAAATAAGATATTAGGGTTTTGAATAATACATTATGCATGGAAGGTTTGGGTTTAAAATGCAAAATTCGGCCATTGTAGCACATTAGAAATTTGTGCTTTTCTGGATTTTATGCTTTTCTGGAATTACATATATCAATTTTGGCCATACACAAAATCCAAAGCTATGTCAAATTTGGCCAAAGATGAAACACATCATATATGTTCCTTTTTAAGCCAAACATGATCATGAAAAATTTGTGAATAATATATCATCCATAATTTAGGCCTTAACTTAATATATCATATATGTTAAATTTCGACCAGTCACAAACAAATTCAAAATTATGTGCAATTCAGCCAAAAAGAATTTAAAAAATTGAACCATTCAAAAATTCAGAAATCCAAACCTTCCAAAATTTCAGTAAATCCGAAACTTTCAAATTGGAACTATTATATATCACATATATAATTTGGCCTTAATATTATATATATATATATATATATATATATATATATATATATATATATATATATCACATATTAATTTCGGCATCAAAATTAAAATTGAAACTGAATGGGCCCAAAAAAAAAATGCAAAAGCTGAAGCTAGGTTTTTCTGAAAAATTGAACTTGATTAAATTTTCAAGAAAAATATGAAACCAACCTTATACATCATGTATATAATTAGGCCTCAATATGATTCAACACATATTATTTTCAGTTTTAATAAAATCTATCAAAACCAAAAACTCAAGAAAACTTGAAAATCCGAACCTAGCTTAAAATTCTAGAAAAGATGAATATATATATGTATGTATGTATATATATATATATACACACACACATATATATATATATAGATCGTATATTATTCAAATCCAGAAATAACAGATTAAGCAAACCTAAATTGATTTAATAAACATAAACATGTCATATATGTTTAATTACAAATTCATGTTTAATGAACAACTTCACATAATCCAAATTTTTAGCATGCTTATTCATAAACAATTTAAGAAAATAAACATGTTTTCACATAAAACCAATTTGAGCCTTCATAAGTGGCTCTAATACCATTGTAGGAAATCAAATACAGCACGTAGTGGAAATTTAAAATTTTTTATTTCCTCCAAGGATCCTTACGAAGTGATTTTAAAATGGTAGTGAAGAGTTTTACCTTATCGGTAGTGGTTGAACTTTTTTGTGAAGACTTTTGCTTGTTGAATTACAACAACACCCAGTAGAGCCTTGCCTTTATGGTATCCATATGATTATCTCTAAGTTCCAAGTTAATTTTCACACAATTAACCCAAGAAAAGAAGCAGCAAAATTCGAAGGTGCTAGCCAAGAATTTTGCTTTTGGTTTTTCAGGTTTGAAGCTTCTCCAAGCTTTAGGTTTTCTTGTTTTTTTAACACAGAAGAAGCGGCTGCTTTTCTTCCAAAGAATAGCTGAAAAGCTCCTTACGTTCTTGTAAATTCGGCTTCTGTTTCTTCACAAGAAAAGGGCCGAAAAGAATTTTGCTAAAACAAGAAACAATGGTTCGGTTTTTGGGGTTTTGCTTTGCTGCAGAATTTTTCTTCTCCAAGAAAAAATTAGTTTCGGCTTTTTGCAGCAAGAAGAACGTATGGTTCTTGTTGCTCATGTCTAGCTTATGACTTTTGTGTTGTGGCTGCTGAAAATTATAAGTCCAAATATATAGGAATAGATTGTAGCATTAGGGTAAAATTACTTTTAAAGAATTTTACTTAAACTACAAGTTCTATTCTATTTTGGAACTTTTCAAATTTTGATAGCTGCCAAAACAAGAATCCCATTCTTATTTTTCTTTCTAACTTTTGGTTCTCACATAAAATAATAAATCCAAAACTGTTTCAAATTTATTAACACAAAACCAAAACCATTTAGAATCCAAAACCGAATACCATTTTAAATTGGAAACCTTATAGAGTCCTATTCGCAATAGGATTCTTAAATTAATAAAAATTCATCACATGAATTTTATACTTCTTTTGGATACGATCTAAGTGTCTAACCCAATAGGTTCTTATAACATTGGCAATAACATAAAATCTATTTTATGCCATAAGCATTGAGCAGTGTCTAGCAACATATCAAAGAAACCCAAGTTATAAGAATGTTAGTAATTCGACATTACTTTTATTGTGTTAGATGTTACCATGTAATCAAATCCTTTTGCCCTAGATATCTTGATTCAACATGAGCCATGGAGCTTGTCACACTCGCATAGTTCAATCTTTGCATTTCTTGATTCCCAAGTAGACACATCTAAGCAAATGAGTTCAATATCACATATTGACTCATTTGAGCACGGCCATGCATTTTATGGTCTCACTTGATCAAGGGGCCCAGAGATATCACTCCTATTACTTAGGAGGGGCAATCCTATCTTGATCATTCAACATCTCACTACATGATTTATTTCATATCCAATTGCTACTTTTATAGTTCACCTTTACGGGTAACATTTAGTAGCATTAAAACATACAACTCCTCATGTTGAGATCTCTGATGATCTCAAATCTAAGGATTACTTACACCATCATCACTATCAGAAATGCTTATGACACTTCATATAATAACCCATGTAGTATTTCTCATGGCAGGTCGATCCAGTACATAGTTCTCTAACATGTACCTATGTGTTGACTTCATATCTCATATCATGACACATTTCATCAGTCACTACATATCTAGTCTTGAAGCATTATCATTGTCCCATTTAATGATAATACTTGACTAGGGATAATTAATTCTTGGGACATTATTATGTTTACTTATAAAGCGCAGATATGGAAATAAAAATAATAATCATTGTCATTAATTATAAACATTATGAAACAATACATACCTAAACTATCATCACATGATTGGTCTTTGGGGCATAATCCAACATCAACACAGTGTCGTCGACTGCTGAATGTTTTATAGCTTTTGGTCAATTTTTGACAAATGTTCTTTTCACTTACAATTTTGTCCCTTGATTAGTTTGTTCCATTGATTTGCACCATTAGTGATTTCATTATATTATCATGATATGATTTCACAAGTATTTGGGACATAGTTTCCATGTGAACATACACACTATAAAATCACTATATTCTCTATTTCTAACAGCAGCAAAATACTTTAGAACAATAGAAACACTAATTGTCTAGAAGCCATGAGAAGAAAAAACAACAAAAAGATAACTTTAAAAACTTAAAGCGGTAATTGTAACTAACAAAATTTTATCCCGTTAATTGGATTCATGGGTGCCATTGTTGCCTACTGTCTCCCATGTGGATTTCAACTCATCACCCATGCTCCTTATATGGGGTAGTATAGTATCAAATTTTTGACAATAATTGATAAGTTGGTCAAGTCTATGTTTAACTTTTTGTATCTTTTCATAAAACACTTAATGCACATGTGATGTCTTACCAATATTTGAGGCAAAATTATGCAAATAAAACTATACAATTGGGTCATTCATTAACTGATCATACAAAGTAATATTTTTATGGCTTTTCATATTTCTGTTATCATTGATTACTTCATTTGTTGTTGTACGCCCACCCTCGTGCTATGTATTTGTATACCTTGCTACTTTTTTCTCTGTAGTTAGATTCTTCTCAAGTATTCTGCTATTTCTTTCTCGATAATTGTACAGTGCTTGGGGATTTTGTGGTCTGATACTGAGATTTGAACCTCCACTCTCTATCAACCTTCACAATATTTATACTTTTGAAAAACCCTTCATTGTATCGATTGGCATGCAACCTATCCATCTTCAATATACCATCAAGTCTAACACCACAATGTTTGAGAATTTTGGTGATCAATATTACATAAGGAAAACTTCTTCTAGCCTTCTCACTTGTTAATTTCATATATGTCAACATAATGTATCTAAAGTTTAGTGACTAGTCCCTTCTCAATGAGTCAAAGACAAAAAGTACCATACTATTAGGAGTAGTCCTATGCCTATTTGTTGGGAGAATAATGTCAGTAATCATTTGGAGAAGGACATGCATTTGTAGACTGAAATGTTTCAATGGCACTTTACATGCTAAATCAAATTCCTCACCTACAAATAAAAAAGTCCATATGTTATCTAAACTAAATTCCTATGAAAGCCCAAGCCATTTATTGAATTTACAATGCACAACACAACAACTTTCTTTCCATCCTTATTATTACTCGATTCATATCCATGGCCAAACACATGATTCAGAATGTCAATGGAAAGTGTTATGTTCTTGCAGCTCACCTTAGTGCTAACGTGATTTGTAGAATCAACATGCAAGTTGGCATAAAAGTCATAAACAAATCTTGCGTATATAGGAGGGAAATTTGCAAAAATAGCACGTCCAAAATCCTTTGCAAATGTAGCAGGTCAACGGTGTTTGACCAGTTGAAACAACCAAAATGACCCTCTATGAGAAATTCATTGTTTCAGTTCACTTCACCATGGTTCATCTAATTTCTCTATTCATTTTTCATCGATTGAACATCTCATTTCCTGAGTTCCTACTTGCAAATGGTCGAGTACTTTGAATGTCCCGTACAGGTAATTGGTTGTGTAGATATTTCGTAAATAATCTTCAAATCGATAAATTAAATCTCGATTGATGAACAAATAAAATCCACTTGTTGCAAACTAGCAATTGGGTGTTTTATAGGCAGCATGTAATGGCCGACATCTTATTAAAGTGCAACTGACAAGTAATGAGAAAAATTTGACATTTGTTGGCCTATTCAACATTTATTCGATATTTTATTTGACATTTTTATTTGACATTTTATTCGACCAGGTGAAAATACCAAAATGCCACTCTAATTTGATGTTTTATGGCCAGCGGCATCTTATTAAAGTTCAACTGACAAGTAAGGACAAAAATTCCACATGTTATCACGTATTCAACATTTTGTCGACAAAAAATTTGTCATACGTTCGATATTTTATTCGACAATAGATTTGACCGGGTTAAAAATACCAAAATGCCACTCTATTTGAAAATCGCGCATGATGAATTTATGCGATTGTTCTTTCTTCCATTCCCATTCGCCATCGTTTCAGTCGCACAAGAATATATTTTCCTTTCCAATTGAAACTCTGCCTTCTTCATAACAGCATATACATATACACTATCAATGGCACGTATGCGAGGTGGACGACCGGCATTTTCCAACAAGAAGCCATCGGTCGCAATGGAGAAGAAATCAGACAATCCGATGGACCACAATAAGAAGGCCCGTTGAAATTTAGTTTCGTGTTCTTACTAAGTGCGCATATTGCTTCGTGTTCTTGTTGATTTTAGCTTCCTGTTTCGGTGAGTAACCGTGCATATTGCATATGGATTTCAGAAGAAATTATACAAGTTAGGGTTTTGCATATGGTTACATCCATTCATATCCTATCGCATATTGTTTTTCTTTTACATTTGAACACACAAAAAACTTTTGAAAAACTAGTCGAGGGCCATGTTCATGACGAACACTTGTCGAGAAGTAGGTCGACAAATATGTCGAGAAAAAGTGTCAAACACTTTGCCGAACATGTGGAAATAAATGTCGAATAATATGTCAAACATGTCGACAACTAAAATCATGGCAAGAATGGTGATATTTGTGTGGAAATGTATGTTGATCAATATGTCAAAAACAAATCTATGTCGATTAATATGTCGAATAAAATATCTAATAAAGTGTCGAACCATATGTGGAATAATATGTTGAAAACACTGTCGAAGACATTATGTATAATTCAAATATGTCGATACATATGTCGAATGCATTGTTGAACCTTCCATTGTTATGTGCAAGAACATTTAAAGGATCAAATGGTCGTTGTGAGAGAGTTTTTCAATGCCCAGGTTTTGTAGTACTGTTACTATGAAACCCAGGATCTTTTAGTGAACTCAGTATTGAAGAAGATGGCAGATTCAAGTATCTACTTTTTGTATTTGGTGCATCGATTCATGGATTCCATAGCCACATGCGACCAATTATTGCAGTTGATGCTTGCTTCTTGAAAGGAAAATATCCTGGTTCATTAATTGTTGCAACAAGCATGGATGGTAACAACCAAGTCTATCCTGTCGGATGGGGAATTGTTGATTTTGAGAACGATGCATCGTGAGAGTGGTTTTTAGAGAGACTAAAGGCTGCAATTGGCGATGATATGGATGGCTTAGTGTTTGTTTCTGAGCAACATAAGAGTATTGCAAAAGGTATAACAAATGTTTTCCCAGATTCCTTCCATGGAGCTTGTATTTATCATCTAAGCAACAACCTAAGAAAAAGATTCAAACACAAAGTTATGATGCCATTATACTTTAAGGCTACAAAGGCTTACACTGAGGTTGATTTCAATGAGATGTTCTTGCTCCTGTCACCGCAAAATTCACGCATAAGCGAGTATTTAAGAGAAGTCGGTATTAAACGTTAGTCAAGTGCACATTTTGGTGGTTGAAGGTATACAATAATGACCACCAACATTGCAGAATGTCTGAATGCACTTTTGAAGGATGCCCAAGAATTACCGATTCATTCTTTGGTCGATTACATCCGTAACATGCTCCAGAGGTGGTTTCACGATAGGCGTACAGTTGCTGGCGAAATAAAAACAATTACAACCCCATACATTGAAGATGAAATCGAATCCAGGATGAGGGAAGCACAATCATATGTTGTTGAGCCAGTCAATATGCACCGATAGTATGTATAAGACATTGCAAACTATAAAGCGACGGTCGATTTGCATAAAAAAATGTGCATGTGTTGAATATTTGATATGGATCAAATCCCTTGTGTGCATGCATTAGCTACAGCTCATCATCGACAAATTGACCATTACACTTTATGCTTGCCACTTTACCACACCGATGCGCTTTAGGTGCTTATGCCGATCTTATTATGCCCGTTGGTGATCCTAAGGATTGGAATGTGCCCGAAGAAGTTTTAGCTATTCAACTATCACCACCAAAACTAAAGCCTAAGAGTGGTAGGCGCAAGAAAAAGAGAATTCATTCAATAGGCGAGCAAAAAGTTGAAAAGAAACGTGGTCGTTGTGGACAGCGCGGACACAACCAACAAACTTGCTCAAATCCATTTGTTTGTAGGGAGAAAAAGTGATGCCGCTATGTGATTTTGTTTATTGAATATTATAATTTATTCAGTTTCATAAGAATTACCGGTTTATTCAGTTTTTCTTTTTTGAGTATTTTTGCAAATTACGCAACCAATAACAAGCCTACATGATGTTTTATTAATATACACTGCACATTGAGAAATAAAATAAATACAATATTCCATTAATTTCCATATGGATCGGCCTCTCTAACTGGCTCACTTTTTATAAACGTTTCTCTCCACATATTTATCGACATTTATTGACTTGTGTTCGACATATTTATCGACATTTTGTCGATATTTACCGACTTGCGTTCGTCATATCCATGGACATTTGTTTGACATATTTATCGACATGTGTTTGATATATTTATCGACATTTGTTCGACATAGTTATCGACATTTGTTTGACATCGGCTCTTCCAATTTCTCGTTCAATCCCAGTTCAATTTTAAAAAAACATTCCGCGTGATAGGAAATGCTCGAAAACACATGCCGTGTGATAAACTAACATTATAGACATATTTCGCCGGACCGTCTTCCCATTGTCGGATTTTGCATTCCTTGCGTGTATTGCATTCGTTTCACCCATAGTTTGATAACGATAATGAAATGGGTGAGATGGGATGTTGATTCACTGAAGGATAATTGACAATTAACTAAAGTTTTGGACAAAAATTTACAGGGTTCTCTAACTTTTTTTTTTTGGCAATTTGAGGTCATTTGAGTTTTGTCACTTGGTCAAATACCGTTAATCTGCTATATTTGCAAAGGTTTTTTTGGACCTACTATTTTTGCAAATGTTTCTTCTTCAGCTGCTATTTTTGCAAATTTCCTTATATAGGATCATCAACATATATGACATCATTCTAATTTTGATAGTGAAAACAGTCGAGGACCAAATGCAAACCATTAAAGTCCTTTGCTTTAATGCCGCTTTGAACAAGTAGTTCTTTTGAATGTCAAACAGCATGACTAACAAATTTTGACAATATCACTTTGTAACCCTTAGCATTGTGGTAGTTTGGGTTGTACCTTTACTGAAGAAGCAGTCTTCTTAATTTTTTTACCCTTCATGGGCACCTTCATCAATGAGGCAACCCCATTAACTATCTCTTTTGACTCTGTTGGCATGCTTCTAGTACACATCATCCTTTTCCAAAATAATGAATGTTGTACTTTGGAATATACTAGCGAACTATGGGAAACAAATGGATATATTTTAATGGGTCTACAACCTAAACGTTATTAGGTAGGTAAGGGTGGTGGGGCATTACTGATACGGGTGGTCAACGGTTCGGTTTTCGGTTTATTCGGTTTATTTAATTCGACATTTTGGAACTCCCTACCCGAAAACCGAATCTAAAACCGAATAAACCGAATTGAATTTCTTATTCGGTTTTTAATTTGGTTCGGTTTGAACCGAATAAAACCAAATAAGAAATTCGGTTTGTTATTTGGTTTATTCGGTTTCTTATTCGATTCGGTTTTCTTAACATTTTAACAACTTTGTCAACTTATGCATTATTTTATTTCTTTATTTGTAATTTGATATTTCATATTTGTTTAACTTTTAAATAAATTATAAATTAAAATTATAGTATAAACTATAAATTGTTTAGTATATAGTATATAGTTATATACTATATTAATATTACTATATATTGTCCATTATCATTAATATCTATACATGATAAATTCTATAATAACAATAAATTAATTATACAAAAATATATATACATAACTACAAAGTCTACAATGGTTTTATAAACTATAAACCATAACTATAAAATAACATATATTTATATTTATACAAATATATATAATATTTATAAATTATAAAATTCGGTTTTCTTATTCGATTCGATTTTATTATTCAATTCGGTTTATTCGGTTCGGTTTGATTTTCAGAACCACAAATCATAAATCGAGCCGAAAACCAAATAAGTAATTTGATTTGGTTAAAACCGAACTGAATAAATCGAATTCATTTTCGGTTTAGTTTATTTGGTTTTCCGATTTATATGTTATTAAATTTTTTAATTGTTCCCTCACAGTAAAAATCTATTCGTTCATAGATAGAGTTAAAAGTAATTAGAATCTAATTAATCTTATTCAATCAAGATTCCAAATTAGATTTAATTTTTTTAAACGTTAAACATTGACCCTTTCATTACTGAATTAATTACATGAGCTATTAATTATAATTTTAAATTTAACATTTTAGTAAACTCTAAAAGTAAAACATATTAATAATATAACCATTGGAAAAATAAGAAGCTCCCAATTGAATAATTGTTATTTGTTTTGACTTGTTAATTACTGTACCTATTTTAAACTATATAATAACTAAATTTTTACTTATCAACACATATATAAATATTACAACCAAGAAAAACACATTTCCTAATTAGTTTAGATTTTAGCAAGCAAGCAACAAGATATTCTATCTTAAAATATTTCAAAGTTCAATCCTTTTCAGGTTACATTTCTTTTAATACTCATTTTTCAAATTAAAATTTTTATTTTTTATATCTCCTTTTTATTCATTAAAAATTTTGTATTTTTGTATTTTTGTTATATTTTTTATTTTTATTCATTATTTACTTATCTTTTATTCATTAATGATAGAAAAATATTATATATATTGGTTAACTTATTTATTTTTTCTCTATGTTTTCTAAAATTTTGTGCCCGCTGAATTAATTTTCTAGGCCTGCCACTACAAGGGGGGTAGAGAATTTTTATAGATCAATTTTCACAATAGGGCGAAATGCAGAAGACCAATGACAGAATATCAAGTAGATTCATGTGATTTACATATAGGTCTGACCATCTCCAATTAGAATGACCCATCTCTTACAAACAACTACAATTTGGGCTCTCTAATTTATTTACCTAATTCACTTCTGATTTTGTTTATTTAATGGCTTCATATTAACACACCCATTAAGTGTATGAATTTGTGTGCATGGCACTTACCTAAATAGTACACCATTTCGTGTTAGCGGTACACAGGATGTCATTGGATGGAATTTGACAATGGGTCATTGGTGCTGATCCTATATAGCTAGTGATGGATACAATGCAATTAGTACGTACTATTGGTTTAATGATACATAATATATATTAAATAGTATTTGATGATAGGTACAATGCAATTGGTACACTGTTTTATGTTAGTTGTACGTGATATCTACTAAATGGCTTTTAATAATGGGTACAGTGTAATTGGTACATTGTCCTTTTATTAATGGTACATGGTATCTATTAAATGATATTTGACGATGGGTATAGTGTAATTGGTACACAGTCCTTTTAGTGATACATGATATCTATTAAATTGTATTTGACAATGGGTACATTAAGGTACATTGTCTTGTGTTAGTGGTACATGGTATCTATTAAATGATATTTGACAATGGTACAATACAATTGTCTTGTGTTAGTGAGGTGTGCAGATTGAATACAAAATGCAGCACACAAATACCACAATTATGTTGGTTTTGCACTAAAGCCAATTAAATCTAAGATTATAATTTGTTATTTATTGCCAAGTGATTAAGAACCTAAAGCGTCACACACATAAAGAATTTGTTCTTGGGTTAAAATGATTAAATAATTATGTGATAATTATGGGGGTTAATTTGTAAAATAATTAACCTAAAAGATCTCCTATAAGATAAGTTGTGATAAGATAAAATTGTTTTATCTTAATAGAATTAAAATTAGTTTTAATTTTATTAAAAGAATTCTATCACAATAGAATATCTAATAAGAGTTCCAAATAGAAAAGTTCTTTTTTGTCTTGTTAGAGTTCTCTTGAACTCTAAAATTTTGGTTGATAAAACTTCCTTCGCGACACAATCTTGAGTCATCAAAAGGTTTTATTTTATAAAATTATGTTTTAATTATAAATTTGTTTATGGCATACATGATTTCCTAACAGGTATCGAGCAATAGGATTTAATTTGTATAAATATAAATCTATGTGAATATAAATTGTTTATGTTTACATATATGTGTGTGTTATGTTGAATGATTGAGAAAATTATTTTGTTGAGTGAAAAATTATTTTTCACTAGTTGAAAATTTTATTTGAAAATTTTAAAGTTGTTTGTCGAATTCTTAAAAAATTATTATTATATTTTTTCTTTGAAAAGAAACCAAAAAAAAAGTTTTTAAAATTTTTTCTTTTTAATGATGGTTTGACTAAGACTTAGCTTTACGGCTGTAAGAGTTGCACTTCATTTAAATAAATAAATAAATAAATTTGGGACATTTTTCATTATAAAGAGTTTATTTATTTAATTTTTGTTATTTATTTATTATAGATTTGAAATTTTTATGTTAACCCATAAAACTTCTCAATTAATTCAATAATATTTCTAATATGATTAGAAATGTAATGCATAAATTTGTTTATAATTGTTTAATGTGATTATTCAATTGTTATGTCATATGTGATTTAATATTTGATTAAATGATTAGATTATTTAATTGCATATTGTATGTTTAAATCTTTATTACATATGATATATGTAGATGATGAGACCATAATTTAATCTCTCAATTAGATATTAAATTAATTTAAATGCCTTCCATTATTATAGTTTAAAACAGTTTTTTGTTAGGGTAACTTGTTGAGCTAACTCAAGGTTATCTTACCAAAAATGTGTTTTAAATTATGATATAAGATCTCTGAATAATGGGTATAATTTAACAAAGATTTTGATTTGTTGAGCTAACTCAAGGTCAAAAGTCTTTGAGGCAAGGGTTAGGAGACATATGTGATATGTGTATCAAAAGTTGATAACCTAACTATCTAGGAGTTGCTAATAAGTTGCAATTGGTAATTAATACCTACTCATTAAAATTATTTTTTTATTTGTTGAGCTAACTCAAGATTAAAAAATAATTGAGATAATTTTGAGAAAATTCTCGAATCAATTTGAGGATATTGATTTGGATAAAATAGTGAGCAAAACCAAGATATTATTAAATCCATATATTTGTGTATTTTGGTTTTGTAAATTGCATAAATTTAAATTCTTATTCTATCTTTATTTTCTTCAAATGAATAACAACATGAACTTGCGTACTATTTTGTTTGACAATAAACGTTCAAAACCTAAGAATTGTTTTTAGGAATGACATTTAGATGATTAGTGCATGTTGTATCATGCTTGCTTGATGAGTAGGACATGAGTGCCTTTGCAATGCTTCAACACTTGAAAGAATTGTATGATAAAAGGGCTAGAAGTGAGCGATATGATACCACGAATGAACTCTTTCATAGATGATTGGTCTCATTGAAAAGATGGGATTTATAATGTATCATGAGTTAAGTGTTGACTTGATACTACAATTGTGATGAACTTTAACATGAACAAAGTTGAGAAGTTATTGAACTTGCTTAAGGAAAGCCGGATACAAAGGACAAGAAAGAAAAGGGCACTTAGGACATTGGAAGAGAAATTGCAAGGCTTATCTTGAATTGTTTATGATTGAAATAAACCTTTCTACTTCAAAATCAAATTCTTGGGTATTAGATATATTTGTAATAATATGCGGTCTTAAGATAAGTAGAAAGAACATATAGTCTCTCTCTGCCTAGTGGATTGATTCTTGATTTGAAAGATTGTTATTTTGTTCAGAATATTATTTCAATTTCCTATTTAGACAATGATGGTTTTGAAATAAATCAAAAGAATAAGTGTTGTTCTATTTTTCTATCAAAATAATGGTCTTTATATATTAGATCTTGAAAATCCAATTTTCAACATAAATACAAAGAAACCCAAAATTGATAATTTTAGAAATTCTTATAATTGCATAATGATGGTTATTTGGGCTCATTTGATTATGAATCATAAAATGACTAAAACACCTTTTCTTGAAAAGGTGAAAATGATGATCATTCTAGATATGTTCATGTATACTTATTGAAGTATAAATTTGAAGTCTTTGAAAAGTTCAAAGAATATAAATGTAAAACAACTTGGGAAGAGTATTAAAATACTTGATCGATTGAGGTGGAGAATATCTAAATCAAGAATTTCAAAATTATTTAAATCAAACATTATTAGATATGGTTCGATCCATGATGAGTCAACCTATTAAATCATGTTCCATCTAAAGAAAGCCAAATCTTAAACATTTAAGAATTTGGGGATGTCCTTATTTGTTAAATCTAAAAATGCTATTTTAAAGGTGTTTGTTTCAAAACATGCCATATTTCTAGAAAGTTTGGTTTTATCAAGATATGTGTCCAAAACTAATGTTGAAAAACATAGTATGCATAGAATTTGCCTCCAATATAATGGAGTGATATCTTTGGGCCTTGATCAAGTGGTGAGACATAAAATGATGCATTATGCTCAAATAAAGTAATGTCGAATATAAGGGTCACAAAGTGTCGTGGGTTGTTACTTCGTGTATCTACCTTATATGGTAAACTAGCGACACTATTACTGCTTTCATCCATACGTATTGGGAAGGGAATAGGATGATAACTGAATTTTTCTTCCATGGGTTTAGATAGATTGATATTACTATTGCCTTTTGTTGATAGTTATGATTGTTGCTATATATATGTTGGGCTGGTTTTGCTGTTTCAAAAATAGGATTGGGATGGTTTTTGTTGTTTCAGAAACAGGATATGTTCAGTTTACAGAGAAGATGCTGTCGAAATTTCTGTAGAATTTTGTATAGCTTCTAGGTGTCACCTACATGTTATCTAACTGTAAAAATCCTAGGATCCTTGTTAGTATTGATCTTTTTGTTTTTTCAAGAGTTAAGCCTATATGCTACTCTATGTGGTTAGGCTATACTCTGCCACTATTTTGTTCCGATAATAGTTTTTATCTTTATTAATCAAATGCCACTAGTTGATGAGTTTGTACACTAGTGAGCCATACTATGTTTCTGTAGTGGGTTTATGAAATAAAAAAGAGAAGTAATGTCGAATTACTAATATTCTTATAACTTGGGTAGCATTGATGTGCTGCTAGACATCGTTCAATGTTTATGCATAAAATAGATTTTATGTCATTGTCAACATTATAAGAACCTATTGGGTCACACACTTATATCGTATCCAAAAGAAGTATAAAATTCATGTGATTAATTTTGGTTAATTTAAGAATCCTATTACGAATAGGACTCTATATGGATTCCGGTATAAATCGGTATTTGGTTTTGATTTCTAAATGGTTTTGTTTTGTGTTAATAAATCCAATTTTTTTTGGATTTATTAATTCATGTAATGGCTGGAAATTAGAAGCAAAATAAGAATGGGATTCTTGTTTTAGCAACTAATGAAATTTGGAAAGCTGAAATTTAGAAAGTTCCAAAATAGATTAGAACTTGGGGTTCAAGTAAAACTCTTTAGAAGAAGTTTTGCCCTAATCTTTTTCTATATATTTGGACATAAAATTTCAGCAGCCTTCAACCCAATGTGAGCTAAAAATTACATTCTCCTTGCTGCATCAGAAGCCAAGAAACAGATTTTCTTAACGAAAGAAAAATTCTGCAGCAAAGGAAATCCAAAAACCAAACTCCCTTTTCTTGTTCAGCAAAAGAATTTTGTGGTGTTTATTTTAAAGAAAAAAAAAAGAATTTTATCACGAAAAAAAGGGTCTCTTCAGCTTTTCTTTAGAAGAAAAATCAGCTGCTGCATCTGTGTTAAAAGAACAAGAAAAATCCGAAACTTAGAGAAGCTTGGAAGCTGAAAACCGAAGGCAAAAATTCAAGCTAGGACTTACGAGTTTTTTCTGTTTCTTCCTTAGTTAATTGTGTGAAAATTAACTTGGGACTTTGAGATGATCGTGTGGATACCATAGAGGTAAGGCTCTTTTGGGTGTTGCTGTGATTCGACGAGCAAACAACTCCACACAAGAAAGGTCATCTACTACCGGTAAAAGGTAAAACTCTTTATGACCAGTTTGAAATCACTTCGTAAGGATCCTTGGAGAAAATAAAAAATTTTAAAATTCCTCTACGTGTCATGTTTGATTTCCTACAATGGTGTCAGAGCCACTCATGAAGGTTCAAATTAGTTTTATGTGAAAACATGTTTATTTTCTTAAATTGTTTATGAATAGGCATGCTGAAAATTTAGTTTATTTGAAGTTGTTCATTAAATCTAAATTTGTGAAGTTGTTCATTAAACATATATGATATGGTTATGTTTATTAAATAAATTTAAGGAATTCTTAAATGTGTTATTGCCGGATTTGAATAATATAAGATATATATATGAATATGCATGGAAGAACCAAAGTTCAGCTTTTCTGAATTTTTTTGGCTTGGCTTCGGGTTTGCAAAATATTCTTGTGTTTTAGTTTTGATAAATTTTATTGAAACTGAAAATAATATTTTTTGAATCATATTGAGGCAAAATATGTATATGATGCATAAAATTGGTTTTTGAGTTTTTCAAGAAAATTCAATCAAGTTCAGTTTTGTGCTTTATACTAGTTTTGGTTTTTTAGAAAACCATAGCTTCGGTTGTTGCAATTTTGGGAGGCCAATTCGGTTTCAAATTTTATTTTGGGACTGAAATTAATATGTAAAATATATATATGTGATATATATATAATATTAAGGCCAAATTATATATGTGATATATAATAGTTCCAATTTAAAAGTTTATCGAAACTTTGGAAAGCTTGGATTTCTGAATTTTGAATGGTTCAATTTTCTGATTTTTTTGGCTAAATTACACATGATTTTGAATTTGTTTATGAATGGCCAAAGTTTAATATATATGATATATTAATGTGAGGTTTAAAATATTTGATATATTATTCACAAAATTTTCAATGATCATGTTTAGCCGGAAAAGGAATACATATGATGTGTTTCATCTTTGGCCGGATTGAATGTAGCTTTGAAATTTATTATGGCCGAAATTTGATATATGTATCATGTAAAGACCGAAAATATATGAGATATAATTTTCACAAATTTTCTAATGAGCAAGTAAGGCCGAAATATATTTGTGAAATATAATTGTTGGAATTTTGATGTAACAACCGAAAATTTGTTTTAGAAGTATACATGAGTTCGGCTTCTAGTTTGACCAAAAATATATATGATATATTTCTCGCAAATTAATAATGGTCAAGAGTTGGCTGAATGGAATATGTGATATTTCATGAAATGGCTGGAAAAATATATATGATATATTTTATAAATTTCTCATGATTAAGGAATGGCCGAAAAATTGTACTTTGACTCGAACCTTCCATGCATAATATATTATTATTCGAAACCCTAATTTTTTATTTAATAATAATTTTCATAAATTAATTATATTAATATATTTAAGTGTTAAATATGAATGGCAATTACATGTGACATGCGATTATGTGATATTTGAGCATGGTGCATAGTTATAGCCCTTAGCTCAATGTGATTGGATATTAATTTTGTATTGGTTTTCAAAAATGACCTGCGCGTCATGCCTTGCTCTATTTTCTAGTTGTAAATTCTTTTCTCACCTAATTCCCCTTGAATGTAACTTAAGGTTTCTCTAAAGATGTAATAGTTAGATTAGAGATAAGGCTAGACTAGGAGGCAAGGAGTTGGTGACCATACTAGAAGAACCAAGGAGGCACTTGGAGAAGATGCCGATACCCTTAGGTTGACGTTTTTGGTTCTCTCATTGGCTTGAGAGAATCAACTTAGTTTGGGCTATAACTATGTCACGTTTACTTTATTGTTAATGTATGAGATGCATGCTATTTATGTTCGTTGGTTAAATGCATAATGTCATTATGATTGTAATGATTAGTTAAGTAGTTTATGTGATTAATTGAACTAATAGTTACAATAACCAATTTAAATAAAATGGTGAGAATTTAACAAATCCCTCAAACAAATATTAAGTTTTAGATGCCTTCCAATGCCTAGCACTCATCAAGGCTTTGATTGACTGCATGTAGGTTTGCCAAAGCAAGGTACCATGGTCAATCTTAGTAAGACGGGATAGGATAATAGTAATATCTGAATGTTAATCGTTGGTTTGACTTAACTAGATGGACTCAATAGGAATGAGACCTAGAGGCATAGAGTTGGGCCTTGGCTTATTAGATAAGCTACAACAAGAGTTGTTCACCCAACTATCTAAGAGTTGTATGAGATACAATTGACAAAGAATAGCCAAGTTTTGGGCGATTAGCCAAGCTAACTAAAAATTAGGTCAATATGGATCTTGGCCCACTAGAAAGTTAATTAGATTAATTTTTCCAAATTAATATCGAGGGTTATTACTTTAAGAGAAATAGTGGGAGTAACATTTAATAAAATACCATATTAAATGTTAGCATTCATGATACTTAGTTTGCATATTTCTATCATAGATTATCATGGCATCAAACACTAACACTAACACACTATCACTGCGATCTGTCCTTGAGAAGGACAAGTTGAATGAGACGAACTTCCTGGTTTGGTACAAGAACTTGAGAAAAGTCCTCAAGCAAAAGAAAAAGCGGTATGTCCTGGAGCAACCCTTACCTGATGAACCTAAAGAAAAGGAATTAAGGGAGGGAACTGCTTTCATTGTGGTGAGACCAAACATTGGAAGAGAAAATGTAAAGTTTACCTAGAGGATCTAAAGAAAAAGAGGAATGAAAATTCCACTTCAGGTATTTATGTTATAGAAATTAATTTATCTACTTCTTCATCATGGATATTAGATACCGGATATGGTTCACACATTTGTGTAAATATGCACGAACTGAAAGAAGTAGGATTTTAGCTAAAAGCGAAGTCGACCTACGAGTGGACAATGGAGCAAGGGTTGTTGCATTAGCTGTAGGGACTTATGTCTTGAACTTGCCCTCAGGGCTTATTTTAGAACTAGATAATTGTTATTATGTGCCTTCCATTATGAAGAACATTATTTCTATTTCTTGTTTAGACAAGAGTGGATTTTCATTTATGATAAAAAACAATTGTTGTTTCTTTTATTTATATGAAATGTTTTATGGTAGTGCACAAATGGCTAATGGCTTTATGTTCTAAATCTTGACACGTCTATCTATAACATAAAAATAAAAAAGAATTAAATTAGATAATTTTAATCCGACTTATCTCTAGCATTGTCGTCTGGGCCACAAAAACGAAAATCGCATATCCAGACTCCATAAAGATGGACTCCTAGACTCATTCGATTTTGAATCGTATGAGACATGTGAATCATGTTTATTAGGTAAGATGACTAAAACCCTTTCACAAAACATAACAAAATGTGGGTGATTTATTGGAACTGATACATACAGATGCATGTGGACCAATAAACACACAAGCTAGAGGTGGTTTTCAATATTTCATCACATTTACTGATGACTTCAGTAGATACAGCTATGTGTATCTTATGAAACACAAGTTTGAATCATTTGAAAAGTTCAAAGAATTCAGGAATGAAGTACAAAACCAATTTGGCAAGAGTATTAAAGCACTTCGATCTGATCAAGGAGGTGAATACTTAAGCCAAGAGTTTGATTACTATCTGAAGGAGTGTGGAATAGCCTCATAACTCACTCCTCCTAGAGCACCACAATGGAATGGTGTATCCGAGAGGAGAAATCGAACTTTGTTAAACATGGTTCGATTCATGATGAGTCATATAGATTTTCCAAATTCCTTCTGGGGACATGCTTTACTTACAGCTACTTTCACACTAAACCGCATTTTGTCTAAATCAGTTCAAAAGACACCATATGAGATATAGACTGGGAAGCGTCCTAGTGTGTCTTTTATGAAGGTTTGGGGATGTGAGGCTTACGTTAAACGTCAAGTCTCCGACAAACTTGGACCCAAATCTGATAAATGCAATTTTGTGGGATATCCAAAAGAAACAAAAGGATATTATTTCTATAATCCCAATAAGAACAAAGTGTTTGTTGCTTGGACTGGTGTTTTTCTAGAAAAGGAGTATATTTCTAGAAAATCCAGTGGAAGACAAATGGAACTTGAAGAAGTTCAAGAATCACAAAACAGCAATGAACTTGATGAAATGGTAATTGAGCAAACACCACAAGCCGTTGTGGAACAAGTACCTGCTCAAGAGGCACAAGCCCCACATAGGTCCACTAGGATTCATCGTGAGCCTCTGAAATATGGATATCTCGTGACTCAAAACAGTGACATCTTGCTAATGTATCAAGATGAGCCTACGACCTATCAAGAAGCTATATCGGGGCCAGACTCCGAGAAATGGCTTGAAGCCATGAAATCTGAGATGGAATCCATGTATACAAACCAAGTATGGATTTTGGTTGATCCACCTGCAGGGGTAAAATCCATAGGGTACAAATGGGTCTTCAAGAAGAAGATCGACATGAATGGTGAAGTACACACTTTTAAGAGGCGATTGGTCGCTAAAGGTTTCAAGAAAGTTTATGGTATGGACTATGATGAAACCTTTTCATCAATTGCTATGCTTAAATCCATCAGGATCTTGCTTGCAATAACTGCATTCCATAATTATGAAATCTGGCAAATGGATGTCAAAACTGCTTTCCTTAATGGAAATCTTCTTGAGGATGTGTACATGACACAACTGAGGGTTTTGTTGATCTAGAAAATGTTGGAAAGGTTTGCAAGCTACAACAATCCATTAATGGGTGGAAGTAAGCTTCTCGAAGTTGGAATCTTTGATTCGATGATGTAATCAAAGAGTTTGGTTTCATCAAGAACGAAGACGAACCTTTTGCCTACAAGAAGGTTAGTGAGAGCACTGTTGTCTTCCTAGTAGTGTATGTGAATGACATACTACTTATTGGGAATGACATCCCATCTTTACAATCTGTAAAGACTTGGTTGGGAAGTTGTTTTTCAATGAAAGACTTAGGTGAGGCAACCTATATATTAGGTGTTAAGATCTATAGAGACAAATCAAATAGATTGATTGGCCTAAGTCAAAGTACATACATAGATAAGGTGCTAAAGTCGTTTAGCATGCAAGAATCCAAGAAAGGTTTCTTACCTATGGGGCATGGTATTACTCTCTCGAAGGAACAGTGTCCTTCAACACAAGAAGAGAGACAACAAATGAGTAAAGCTCCATATGCGTTAGCTATTGGATCTATCATGTATACTATGCTATGTACTTGTCCCGATGTCTAATACGCTTTGAGCATAACGAGTAGATATCAAATAGATCCTGGTGAGCATCTTTGGATCGTTTTAAAAAATATATTTAAGTACTTGAGAAGGACTAAGGATACATTCTTGATATATACAGATGAGGAAGAGCTCAATGTAATTGGTTACACCGATACAAGTTCCAAACCGACAAGGATGATTATCGATCGCAATCAAGTTATGTTTTTTGCCTAAATAGTAGTGATGTGAGCTAAAACCTTTAAAAAAGGCGACAATAGCCGATTCTAGAACTGAGGTCCAGTTTATTGCTGCATCAGACGCAGCAAAAGACGCCGTTTGGATCAAAATTTCATAACCGAACATGGAATTGTACCTAGCATTGCCGATCTAATTAAGCTCTATTGTGGCGACATAGAGCCATTACGTAGGCTAGCAAACCTAGATCTCACCAACGATCCAAACATATACAATTGCATTTCCATCTGATCTGAGAGATCATTGAGAGAGAAGATGTGAAGATATGTAAAATACAAACTGATAATAACATCACTGACCCATTGACAAAGCCTCTGATGCAGTAGAGACATGATCGTCATGCTAAATCATTAGTCATTAGTGATATGACTGATTGGTCATAGTGCAAGTGGGAGTTTGTTGGATTATGTCTTAAGGACGAATTATGTGATGATGGCTTAGGCATATATTGTATCATAATGTCTATAATTTATAGCAATTTATTATTATGTTTATTTCCATATATGCACTTTATGAATAAATATAATAATGTCCCAAGAATTTAATTATTCTTGAATTATCCCTAGTCAAGTATTATCATTAAATGGGACAATGATAATGCATTAAGACTAGTGTGTGTAGTGATTGATGAAATGTGTCATGATATGAGATATCAAGTCAACACATAAGTACATGTTAGAGAACTATGTACTGCATCGACCCACCATGAGAAATGCTACATAGGTTATCATATGAAGTGTTATAAATATTTCTCATAGTGATGATGGTGTAAGTGATCCTTAGACTTGAGGTCACCAGAGATCCCAACATGAGGAGTTACATGTTTTTATTGCTACTAAACGTTACCTGTAACAGGGTGAACTACAAAAGTGCCAATTGGATATGTAATGGATCATGTAGTGGGATGTTGAGTGATTAAGATAGAATTTGCCCCTCCTATATAATGGGAGTGATATCTTTGGGCCCCTTGATCAAGTGAGACCATAAAATGCATGGTCGTACTCAAATGAGTCGATATGTGACATCGAGTTCATTTGCTTAATTGTGTCTACTTGGGAATCAAAAAAATGCAAAGATTGAACTATACGAGCGTGACACACTCCATGGCTTGTGTTCAATCAAGATATCTAGGGCAAAGGGATTGAATTACATGGTACCATCTATCACAAGAAAAGTAATGTCGAATTACCAATATTCTTATAGCTTGGGTAGCATTGATGTGTTGCTAGACACCACTCAATGTTTATGGCATAAAATAGATTTTATGTCATTGCCAATGTTATAAGAACCTATTGGGTCACACACTTAGATCGTATCCAAAAGAAGTACAAAATTCATGTGATGAATTTTGGTTAATTTAAGAATCCTATTACAAATAGGACTTTATATGGGTTCCGGTATAAATCGTTATTTGGTTTTGGTTTCTAAATGGTTTTGTTTTGTGTTAATAAATCCAAAAAAGTTTTGGATTTATTATTTCATGTAATGGCCAAAAAATTAGAAGCAAAATAAGAATGGGATTCTTGTTTTAGCAACTAATGATATTTGGAAAGCTGAAATTTAGAAAGCTCCAAAATATATTAGAACTTGGGGTTCAAGTAAAACTCTTTAGAAGAAGTTTTGCCCTAATATTTTTCTATATATTTGGTCATAAAATTTCAGAAGCCTTCAACCCAACGTCAGCTAAAAATCATGTTCTCCTTGCTGCATCAAAGGCCAAAAAATAGATTTTTTTAGAGAAGAAAAATTCTGCAGCAAAGGAAACCCAAAAACCGAACTCCCTTTTCTTGTTCAGCAAAAGAATTTTGTGGTGTTTTTTTTTTTTGAATAAAAAATCATGAATTTTATCAAGAAAACAAGGGGTTCTTCAACTGTTCTTCAGAATAAAAATCAGCTGTTGCATCTGTGTTAAAAGAGCACAAAAAATTCGAAACTTGGAAGCTAAAAACCGAGGGCAAAAATTCAGGCTAGCACTTACGATTTTTTGCTGCTTCTTCCTTAGTTAATTGTGTGAAAATTAACTTGGGACTTAGAGACAATTGTGTGGATATCATAGAGGCAAGGGTCTTTTGGGTGTTGCTATGATTCGATGAGCAAACAACTCCACATAAGAAAGATCATCCACTACCGGTAAAAGGTAAAACTTTTCACGATCGGTTTGAAACACTTTGTAAGGATCCTTAGAGGAAATAAAAAATTTTAAAATTCCACTGCGTGTCATGTTTGATTTCCTACAAAGAGTTGGGCATGGCCATGTGGGCCATAAAAGACCAAGCTTAGCTCTCCCTTTAATCTCTCTGTTCTCGGTTCTGTGCATCAGTGCTGATTTCAATTGATACTTTGAAGCTTTTATTGATATAATTGGGCTTTGACTTTTATGAAATCTTGCTCTTAGCTTTTCAATGGTTCAAGAATCATTGAATTTTTACTGTTGTAACTCTAGATATGGGGTTTTTTTTTAAAATGTGTCAGCTATCAAGTGATTGAGTCATTTTGCCACTTCGACCTCAACTTTAATCTAAATGTCGGCTGATTGAGGAGTAATGCAAAATATCAACATTAAAGTACATTCAAAGAAATTTCCAAATCATCCAAAATCTTCTCATGTGGTCATATAGAAGATGAAATACACTTTGTTCAAATCTAAACTCTTGTTACTCATTTGCACATTGAGCATTATGTTCCTCAAAATTGCACCATTGATGGAGTTTTTTCAAATTTGATGTTTTTCTTTTCCAACTTCTTATGCCTCTATAATGTTTTTACCTTCAAAACACAAGGAAACACAATATTAATGCCTAATTATCTCGATAAATTATGCAAAATGTTTTGCTTAAGATTCATTTAAGGAGTGCTTTCCCACTATCATTCGTTTGTTACATAGTTTTTACAAATTAGTTGATGCGCGACTCACGGCTATATGGAGTCGGCAATACACAACAAGCGAAATAGGATCCAAGACTTAACTTGTGAAATCCTAGAACGGGCAAAATTGAGACTGAATAGATGAAGTGTCGCCACAACCTAGAGTTCTACTTGATTGATAAGACTCAAAGGCGCTACAAACTGGTCAAGTTTGATAAGCCCATTGTTCTTTACAAGAATGAAGAGATTGAATCACTCAAACTCTCATGGACGTATTGTCACAAAATCTTTTAATCGTCTATGCTCTCTTTTGGCCGATTGGCCTATATTTATAGGATACAAGAATTGTTAAAAAGATAACAACTAAAAATCCTAATCCTAATCAATTTTTTAAAGAAAGGGTGCTGGTTTCCTTTAATTAATTAAAGGGTAGCTTTAAAATAAAAAGTAAATAAAAACCCTAAAGCCAATTGGACTTGGAAGTTTGACCCTTTAAGGCTTCATTCAAGCTTACAAATTTAGCTACTAAAATTACCTAATAATTGCACTATTCATGACACTATTCACAACAATATTTACTATTCACATTTTGGCCCTTCAAGAATTAATAAATTCTTAAAAATAAAACCACAAAAATTAATTAGATAACTTGGCCTATTATCACACTAGAATTCGTCCAAGGCAAAACTAGTGTTCTTCAAATCAGACTTGCAATAAATTAATGACTTGCAAGTCTTGGCAGTATGCTTGACGAGCTTGAATGTCTTGAATTTAAACCACTTAATGGTTTCTTGAAATTATGTAGCTCTAACTCTCGCCATCGGCCCCGTGATATGCCTTCATGGATCAAATGCTTGGCGAGTGGATTGCACGACTCATGGATTCCCATATAGTAGGTTGAACAGCTCTCAGATTCTCATCAATAGTATTTGACAAGGAACAATATAATTGGTACATTATCTTGTATTAGTGGTATGTGCTATCTATTTAATGGTATTTGATGATGGGTACAATGTAATTAGAACAAGATGCAGTGTGGATAGGAGTATAAAATTGCAACACAAAACCACAATTAATCAAGCTATAAAAATCTAAATCTACACAAGTAAGTGCAAGTATATGCATGTTGTTGTATTGTAGAAGTAGAGTAGGAAGAAATAGGAAATGATAAGAACAAGAAAAAAAAAACAGAAGGATAACAATAAAACAAGAAAGATATGAACAAACACTGAGTGCAAAACGAATTATGGATGTTGAGGTTGGATATTAGATTATTGCCGCCACTCTAATTTCGAGTGTTTTTCCCTTGAATGCTCAAAATGGAAGACCTTCGACTATGAAAATCACAACCTAGGAGAATGAAGCTCAATATAGTTCAGTCTTAAATACTTTGACAGTCTTTGTAAACTGTTGGCACACCACATTCTCAGAATGTTCTTTCTATATAATCTACAGTTATCCAAGTCTCCAGGTTTAAACCATGTTGATTGCAATTGTGAACTATAATATTGATTGCCACTTTGTTTAGATTTACTAAAATCTCTCTCTCTCTCTCTCTCTCTCGCTCCCTCTTTTTTGCAATGGATGATTGAAAAGTATTTCTTTATATGCGGACATCACAATTTCAATTGGCATCATAACTTTTGCTTTTTGAGGTATGATGTTGGAGGGTATTTTCCTTTTTAAGAGAAGTTCAATAAACTCATACAATGTTGGGAAAATCTTTATTCTAGGCTTTGCTTTCTCTTCCAAGTTAATATTATTTAAATTGTAAAATAAGGATCTTTGTGATTACGTCAATTTGGCTACTAACCTAAAAATGAGCAACAAAAGTGAAATATTTTCCCATTATTCATTTCCAGCTCTTCTTTAGGAATCATTCTTTCAAATATTCTTTAAAATTTTACTCTAACGCTTATTTTTCCATGTCAGTTACTACATCCTAATGTGATGTGGATTAGGATATAAAATGTATCACAAATACCTCAATTAATTAATTAATAAAGTCTAATTCCACACAATTAAGCACAAGTATACACTTGCCATTGTGTTATGGAAGTAGGGTCGATCTCTCGAGATTGTTGTTAATTTGAGGGGTTTGTATTCTTTATCATAAGGTAAAAGGCAATTTATACATTTAAAGTTGCATTTATACTAGGGGCAATTTATACATTTAAAGTCCACCTGTGCATGTTTGCATAGCCTGTCCCAAGCCAGGGTAAAGGAGGATGGTTGCATTAGGCGTTGCGAGACGGCTATGAAAAAGAGCTACCCTTTATGAGATGAACCCTACTGAATTTTCATTGGAGCATACCTTTCTTAGCGACCAGTTGCATTAGCGCATGGATGTAGTGAAAAATGGGCAAGGATCTTTGCACCAATATAGGTGGGTGGGAGGGGTAACGAGGCTAGCCTTGGGCCATCATTCCTAGAGTGATGCACCGCATCCGGGCTCGGGTGTGGTGAAAAGTGAGCTAGGGTCCTCACATTTTTATGGGCTAGTGTGGGAGGCAAACAAGGCCCAGGGGGTAAGGATTCGACTAGAGAGTTGGAAGATAGGAACCTTAACGGGTAAGTTGAGAGAGTTAGCAGATACCTTTGCTCGGAAAGTGAATATTGCTTGATTGCAAGAGATTAAATAGGTTGGAGAAAAGGCTAAGGAAGTTGAAGGTACCGGATTCAAGTTGTGGAACACAGGCACAAAAAAGAGTGTAAATGGAGTTGAGATTTTGATTGATAAAGGTTATAGAGATAAAGTGGTACAGGTTAAAAGATCAAAAGATAGAATTATTTTGGTTAAGCTAGTAGTGGGAGAGCTAATTTTGAATATCCTCAGTGTATATGCCCCTCAAGTTGGATTGCAAGTATTCGATAAAAACAAATTTTGGGAAGATCTGGAAGAGATTCTAAGGGGGATACCGCGCAAGGAGAAGGCATTCATAGGAGGGGATTTAAATGGACTTGTTGGTCAACATAGTGAAGGTTTTGATAGAGTTCACGGAGGTTTTGGTTACGAGACTAGAAATGACGCTGGTGAGGATATCTTGAGTGTTACTTTAGGCTATGATTTGATGTTGGTAAATACATTCTTTAGGAAAAGAGAGTCACATCTAATCACTTTTCGCAGCGGTCAAAATTGTAATCAGTTTGACTTTTTTCTTGCTAGAAAAGAGGATAGGTTCTCATATGCAGATTGCGAGGTTTACCCTGAAGAATGTGTAGCTACACAACATAAGTTGGTGGTTTTAGAGGTTCGGTATAACAAAGTATGCAAAATGCAAAGAGGTGCTCAGAATCCCAGAATAAGATGATGGAAGCTAAAAGAGCAAAAAACAAATAGCTTTCAAGGAAAAAAAATCCTTCAGGAAGGATCGTGGCTACTGGAGGGTGACGTAAATATGGTGTGGAACGAGATGGCCAACTGCATCCAAAGAGTGGCAAGAGGGGTTTTAGGGAAAGTAAAGAGAACGGACATCAAATAAAGGAAACTTGGTGGTGGAATGAAGAGGTGCAGGAGGCAATCAAACATAAGAAGGAGTGTTCTAGGAATTTGTATAAATGTCTTAGTGATGAGAATTTGTAAAAGTTTAGACTAGTGAGAAAAAATGCCAAGAAAGCTGTACAAGAGGCCAGAGGCAGGGTTTTTTCAAAAATGTACTAACAACTTGGGAGCAAAGGAGAAGAAAAAGGTATCTATAGGCTTGCAAAGATAAGGGACAAGAAAAGTAATGACTTGACACAAGTTAGATGCATCAAGGATGAAAATCAGAAACTTTTGGTAAGAGATGTGAATGTCGAGGAAAGATGGATGAGTTATTTTAGCATGCTTTTTAATGAGAAGAGTGGTAGAAGTGGGATAGATTTGGAGGATGTTTCTGATGATTCAAACAGAAGGTTTGGGTGTAGAATTAGAGAGCATGAAATTAAGGAGGCATTGAAGAGGATGAAGAATGGTAAAGCATTGGGACTCGATGGTATCCCTAGTGAAGTGTGGAGATGCTTAGGGGATGTGACAATACGTTGGTTGACTAACCTTTTAACAAAATTCTCCAAACAAATAAGATGCCTGATGGATGGAGTATGCTTGTGCCTACATTCAAAAATAAGGGGGATATCCATAATTGTTCCAACTATAGAGGCATTAAGCTTATGAGCCATACAATGAAGTTTTGGGAGAGAGTTATTGAGCATTTTTGAGAATAAAGACCAAGGTCTCTAAAAATCAATTTGGATTTATGTTGGGAAGATCTACCATGGAGGCTATTTTCTTGATACGATAGCTGATGGAGAGATATCGAGAAATGAAGAAGAACCTATGTATGGTATTTATTGATCTTGAGAAGGCATATGATAGGGTTTCAAGAAAGGTTCTATGGTGGGTACTTGAGAAGAAAAAAGTTACTTCAAAGTATGTAGAGGCAATCAAGGATATGTATGATTGGGTTACTACATGCTTGAAGGTTTGTAATGGAAGATCAATCTATTTTCCATTCACAATGGGCTTACACCAAGGCTCTGCTTTGAGCTCTTATCTTTTTGCCCTAGTTATGGACGAGTTAACAAAGAATATCCAAGATGAGGTGATGTGGTGTATGCTATTTGCAGATGATATCGTGCTTATTGATGAGACCAAGGTAGGGGTAAAAGCCAAATTAGAATGGAGAAGCATGCTGGAGTCAAAAGGATTTCTGTTAAGTCGAAGTAAGATCGAATACATAAAGTGTGAGTACGACACGAGCAGACAAGTAGACGAAGATGTCGTGAGTATGCACAGATAGGAGATACCCAAGAGAAATGCTTTTAGATATCTGGGATCAATACTGCAACAAGGGGGAGAGACTAATGAAGATGTAAGACATAGAATCAGAGCAGGTTGGATGAAATGGCGCAGTGCATCAGGGTTCTTGTGTAACCACAAAATCCCACTTAGGTTAAAAGGAAAATTATATAGAACATCAATAAGATCGGCAATGCTATACGGAGCTGAATGTTGGCCAGCACAAGGTAACATGAGCATAAGTTGGGAGTACCAGAAGTGAGGATGTTAAGGTGGATGTGTGGTAAGACAAGGATGGATAAGATAAGAAATGAAGATATTCGATAAAAAGTTGGAGTACCACTGGTGGAGGAAAAAAATGAAAAAACATAGATTGAGATAGTTTGGGCATATTGTTCGAAGACCTCAAGATGCTTTGGTAAGAACAGTAGTTTGTAATAAAGAGCATGACAGGAAGAAAGGGAGAGGTTGGCCGAAACTTACGTGGGGGAAAGTAGTAAAAAACAAGATTTAGAGGAGTAAGAAATAGATTGGCATATAGTTTGTTTTAGGAAGTAGTGGAGAAAAGCTATTAGTGTGGTGGAAGAGCAGAATTATTATGTTCTCGACTGCCATTTCTAGTTCTAGCCCTTGTACCTTTATTTTCTATTATAACTATTTCTTCTCCTCACTTTTTTCTTTGGGTTCATTGATCGCCGACCCAAACTAGTTTGGGATAAAGGTGATGTTGATGTTGATGTTGAAAGTTGCATTTATGCTATGTTAAAGTAGAGAAAAAATGAGGTAAAATCAACAAGAAACAAAATCACATGGATAAAATTAAATTCTCAACTAAACCTAAAATTTGGAACCAAGGAAAACAGGTTAATGCCTAGGAAGTTACCAGGGCTATTTTCATTTCTTTTAATTGTTGATTCATGCATTTAAAGATGTAATTGTCTTTTCACTCTTGATTCTATTCTTAGTCACTAGAACGGAATGATATGGATCCTATTCCTAGTCTACTACACCATTTAATAGAAGACATTGATAATATAGTGCATTCCTATGTTAGGAGTACTATGGTTCCAATAACAAAGGTCTAAATCTAATGAATATCAAACGATCAAACACAAGCACCAACACATCCAACTAATGGGTCCTACATATAAATTGCATGATTCTTGAATGAAAACTACCTATTTGACAACAATATGCATTAGTAATAATATAAATTAACAAAATAAGATAAAATATTAACAATCCATCATCACTTTTTAGGGATTATAAGAGTTTAGCCACATATAGTAATGAAAAGAAACACTAAATTGAATAAACCAAACATATGATTAGAGTGATGAAAAATCCTCTTTACAAGAAAAAACCTAGCCCAACACTTATTCTTCAAATCAAGATCCAATTTCTTCCAAAATGGAGACTTTTCTTTTCAAAACTCCAAAAAAACGTAGTCTAAAGATGAATTTCTATACAAAACCCTAAAACTCTTGTAGTTAGGGTTCTAAGATTTTCTAAAGTTGAGGCCCCCTTCTAATGTTCTAAAGTTGAGTTTTCATTGGAGTTGGATCTATTGGGCTTATTACAAGTGGTTTAAAACCAAGAAAAAGAGTCAAGAGGGGATAAAGGATGTAAATTGACTCAAATTGGTTACAAGAATAGAGCATGGTTGTACTACCCGTGTGACTTAGTCATGTTGATAGCATAACTAAGTCCAAGTCTCCCTTTGCCCTCTTTGCCCTCAATTTTGTGTACTAGTGCTATTTTCAGTTAATGTTTTGATAATTTTTCTAATAGAGTTAGATGTCATTTTCTCATGAAATTTTAGCTCTTTTTCTTAGCTTTCCAATTGTTCAAGAATCATTAAATATGGACTTTTGTTGCGCTAGATATAGCCATTCACCCAAACTATGTCAATTATCATCTGGTTGATTCGCATTGTTACTTCAACCTTGATTTTGACCTAGATGCCAAATGATTTAGGTATTCAAAGAACTTTATATATCATCTAATATCTCCTCATTTGACTGCGTAGAAGAGAAGACACTCTATTAAAACTTTATGACCCTTAGTTGGTTGTTTGTCCGTACAAACACCATCTTCCTCCAACTTGTACCATTGATGAAATATTTTTCAATCTTGTTATTTTTCTGACTTCATTATGCCCGTAAAATATTTTTACCTACAAAACATTAAAAAAACATAATTAGTATTGATTTATCTCAAGAAATGATGAAAATTCGTATTTTTGGTTTCACTTAGAGAGTCCTTTTGCACTCTCATCACCTCCACTTCTCTCTCCTTTTTGGAGTTGTGCTCCAAATCTTTTTCTCTTTAAATTAGTATTTAAGATTTGTGTTAGAGTTGTTCTCTAATTATATATCTCTATATTAAAGTTTCTTGTTAAACTTTGCATCTCAATGTTGAAGTACTTCTTCTAGATATATGTTGGAGGTATTCTCCAACTCTATATCTATTTCAATTTGGCATTGGAGTATTCCTCAAATTCTTCATTAACTCTAGGTTGGAGTTTTTCTCCAACTTTGAATTTCAATTTTGAATTGGATTTGTGTAACTGTTCTAGGGCTTGGATTGGAGTTCTTCCCCAATCTTTCTTCCCAAATGTAGTCGAATTAGAATTTTGACAATGGGAAGAGTTTTGGCGTAGGTCTGACTATTTATTTTAGTTTTGATAGAGTTGAAATTATACTTCAACCCTACTCATATCTTTTGTAGAGTCATTCTCTATTTTTTTTTATTTTTTTTGTCTTTACATTGTTTCTTCAACTTTACGTTGGAGTTGTTTTCCAATTCTTCAATTTTCACATTATTTTCTTTAACTTGGTTGGAGTTTTTCTCTAACTCTTTTTAGCTTTACTAAAGTTGCATTCTAGTTATTTTTTCAACTTTGTTTGAGCTAGATTCCAACCTTCTTTATCTTTGTCAACACTATTGGAATAATACTCCTACCTTTTTTGCCTTGCTAGCTCTTTTAAGTTGTGCATCAGGATGTTTTTAAGCTATGTTAACTTTGCTAGAATTGTACTTAAGATTTGTTCAAATTTGTTAAAATTTGTATTTTAACTACATTCAACTTTTCTTAGTGTTCAATAATTGTCATTCTTTTTTTAAAGTTACTCTCAATTTTTCTTAGAGTTGGGCACTAACTTTTTTCAATTTTGCTGGAGCTATGTTCCAGTTCTTTCAACTTTGTTGGAGTTATGTTTGTTCACTCTTCACTTGTTTATTTAGGTTGGTTGGAGTCTCTTTTTTTCCCAACTTACTTTCATTGTTGTATTGTTTCTTCAACTCATACTTCTATTGTTTTATTCAGGTTGGTTGGAGTTAATGTCCAACTGATTTTCCTCTTTCTATTGTTTCTTCAAATTTGGAGTTGTACTCCAACTTAAACTTTATTTTTCTCTAATTTTTTTTCTTTCGACTTCGCTGGAGTTATTCTCTAACACTTTTCAACATTTGTCGAGGCCTTACTCTAGCTCTTTCAGCTTTGTTGAAGTTATTCTCTATATTCTTTTAAGTTTGTAGTTGTTTTTCATTTATTGTCTTTCATACATAGTGTAATATTTTGTGGTCATTTAGAATTTCTAGATAATATTGGAGTTGTTCTCCAACTCTAGATTTCAGCTTTGGGCAGTTATTATGCAACTTTGCTTCATAGCTTTGTATACATCCCAACTTTGTGTTAAAGTTGTATCCTAACTCTATTACTTAACTTTGTGTTAAAGTTGTCCACTATCTTTGACAACCCTAACAACTTTGACTATGTTTTTTTTTCCCAGTTTTGTAGCATTTCAACTCTATAATGTCTTGCTTGTTAAAATCTTTATCTATTTTTAAAATTTTCTTTTCCATAATTTTTTTGCGTTGTTTCTGTGGCAAAGCTGGTTAATTTTCTACTTCATATGTAAATACCAATTTTCTCTACTTTTATGATGTCCTGCAACTCTTTCAAACCTGGAATGCTCAAGTTCATCAAAGGTCAAGAAAATGTTGAACTTGTACATCATGACAAGGCCAACAATTCTATAGTGACTAAAGAACCCACTGTTTTGACAACTATCAATTCATTTTAGCCTTATTTCATTGTAAGAAATTTAAGTGATTTTGCATATCTTCTTCCCTCATAGTTTTGTTTATAATGAGCAAAAAAAAATTAGTTGTCTTGGAAAACACTCCTCTATGTTCAACCTTTTGCTATTGATTTCTTCTTGAGATTCTCTTTTAAATTTTTCCTTTGATATTCTTCATTTTATTGGGTTGCCTGATTGTAATTTATAATTGTTTTCTCCTTTCTCACCATGGAGGTTAAAGATCTTGTTAATATTCTTGTTGTTGGTTGTGGTTGTGGTTGGTTGTGGTTTGTTGAAGACCCATCAACATTTGTTTAAGTTGCTCAAAATCATGAGCAAAAGATTGCTTCAAGATATTTGACAGTGGCAGTAGAATATTTGAAAGAGTAGAAAGTATACACAGAGTTCTTCCTTGAACTAAGAATTGTTAGATGACATATAGTGACACCAAAGAAAGATTTGAATGGGTGATAAGCACAAACAAAGCTTTTTCTGCCATCACATATTATTAGCTTTTAGAAGTTTGGCCACTCCTTCAACACCCTTTCTGACAATTCTGATTGAGTGAAGTGGAGCTTTTCAACTAGCATTTGAGGATTTTCTTGAAATGTTTCTTTTGTTGTAAAGCTTCTATGTTGTTCAGGAAAATTTTGTGAGAGTATTAGAAATTCAACAATCCTTATACTAAAAGGTTACCATAGATGGTGCAAATGTTAAAAATTTTGAGGTTAGGCTATGAAGGTGCAGTGTACTCAAGACTTCTAATGCAACAAGATCAAGGGTAATCACAACTGGGGTATAGTAAAGATGTGACTAATCAAACCTAAAAGAAAAAAGTGTTAGACAAATATCGAGATTTTATCCCAAACATTTGTTCCGATTCTCAAATTAGTAGATGATGGGAATCCAGGAGCTATTCAACCTATTCGTCAAACATTCGATTTACCGTGACATATTACGGGGCCCGATGCCGAGAGTGAGGTCTAAACGACTTCAACAAACCTTAAATGGTTTAATCCATGACATCCAAGCCCATCAAGCATGCGGCGCATAACGTGAATAGTACCTATGAACAATATCATGAATAGTGCATGAATAGTCCGTGAATAGTCTTTAATGAACAGTCAATAAAATAGTGTCGTGAATAGTGATGAATGGGATTTTCTTGTTTTATTTCCTTTTTATTTGTAATGCTGCCATTTAATTAATTAAAGGAAACCAGTCGCCCCTCCTTAGAATTAGATTAGGGTTAGGATTTTAATTGTTGCCTTTTAACACGTTTTTATACTTTATAAATATAGGCTATTCGGCCAACACCTCAGTAGACAAGTTGAAAATGTTTTTGTGACATTACGTCCTTAAGAGGTTGAGCGAATCAATCTCTTCGTTCTTTCAAAGAATAATGGACTTCTCAAACTTGACCAGTTTGTGGCGCCTTTGAGTCTTATCAATCTAGTAGAACCTTAGGTTGTGGCGACGCTTTATCTATCGGTCTCAATTCTGGCGGTTCTAGTGATTTCACAAGTTAAGTTTGGGTCCTATTCGCTTGTTGTGTATTGTTGGCTTTTTATAGCTGTGAGGTGCACATCAGTAGAGAGTCAAGCCAAGGAGAAAAATGAATGATAAAGAGAGAGAGACAAGTGGAAGAAGGAGAGTAAAGGGCTTACTTGTGGTCTTACATGCTTATTATATGAACGAGGGTGCAAGGTAAAAATATCAAGGCTAATATCTACGTCACATTTCTCTAGACTCGTCTTATAAATATGACAACCTTGATATTGACTTTAATGTTTCCAAACTTATCTCCTTAATGCCAGTCTTGAGCCATGTAATATATAGACATGGCCTCACACGTTAGGTCTAATTTGACTTTATTAACATTATATATCTTGCCATATCAATTACCCATCAACATAGTTATCTTGCAAAATTTGGGAGGACTTTGTTAACTTTTTTTAATTATGTATAGTTTCAACTATATTTATTCTCAAATATGCACACTCACTTAATCTCATATTGCAATTTTAAAAGTTAAATCCTTTGAAACACAGAATGATATAATTTCATATGCCCCTTAGCTCAGTTTTGTTATCTAGCAATATCTAAGTTGAAGTTGTTTTTATTTTTCGTCGCTTTTGTAGAGATGAGATTTTTTGTAAGTTCCGACCTTTTTTTTTTTTTTTTGCTCTTAGCACTATTTTTCTGAATTTTGTACATTCACAACTAGGGTGCTGTAAATTATATGTTCTTTGCTCATTTGTTTTGCAACATTTGAGTTGAGGTCTCTTACTTTTCTAAATTTTGTTTACCTTTAGGCAAATTTTTCTATTTGCTTAATTGCTTACTTACTTTTTCAGATGGTAAAATTCTTATTTTTCCAAATTCAAAGACTTGGATTTCAAATAAGCACTAGCATTTTTCCATATGCTACTTAGCCCAATTGTTGGTTCCAACTCGTAAGCTAAGGTTATCTTATTCCTAATATTAATTTCATCTCTTTATGATCCAAATGAAGTCTTTCACGATTCCTTAACTTTCATTATTTCTAGCTGTGTATTATATACAACTTTTTTATAATTAAACTTTGGAAAAATTGCACATTTAGTCCATAAAGTTTGGACACTCAATATTTTTAGTCCTTACTGTTTGAAGGTCAACATATTTAGTCTTCAAAGTTAAGAAAATACATCAATTTTGGTCCAATTAACGGAGATTAATTGAAAGTAATGATTGAACGTTTGGGTTTCATTTTATATTAACATTTTTAGTCCCTAAAAGTTTGAATTATCAATGCTTTTAGTCCTTAATATTTGAGAGTCGACACTTTTAGTCTCAAAGTTACAAAAATAACTCAAATTTGGGAAATTAAGAGAAAATATTGTTACACTATTAAGATTTGATTATGTGGTTGTTAGTTGTATTATTTAATTAGATGAAAAATCCATTTTCAAATAAAATGTACTTGTTTACTAAAATAAAAGTTATTTAATTTGAATGCTTATATTTGAAGTTTTTATATGTGGAATTTTTTTTTTATCATAGTAACACTATAAAAACTTAATTAAGGAAAAATAATATCGTAAAATTATAACTAATATTTTTCTACTATAATAACATTTAATTAATTGGAATACATATATTTAAAGGTATTTTTTTGCAGACCAGATTTTTTTTCATAACATTATTGCAATGATATAAATACTTAATTTAGAAAAAAATATAATAACACAATAATAATACTTAATTAGGGAAAAAATTAATACATTAACAATAGCAAAAACATTAACAAAGTCTTTATTTCACTATATGGAGTCAACTATAGAGATAAAATACCATAATAGTTTGTAAAAAAATTATTTTGTCATAATGAAAAGAGAGTATTATATAGGTTGTAGGATTCAATAGATCATTTGAACAATTTTGTACTTTCAAAATGGGCATTTTACGTCTCAATTAATTAATTAAATGTACATATTTAAAGGAATGTTTTTATGTAGAAATGATTTTTTGTCCATAATGCTATACAAACACTATAAATAGTTAATTAGAAAAAATACACTACAATAACATTTAAAAGTAACAATAAAAATGTAAAACTTTAAACTTAGTAGTATATTAAGTGTATGATACCTTAAACTTAAAAAATTGTACCCATACAAAAGTGGTCTCTTTTTTTTTTTTTAAACGAAGGGAGTATTTTTTATTTGAAAGAGGATTTATTTCTCTAATTAAATATTACAACTAACAATCAAATAATTAAGAAAATCTTAATAGTGTGACACCACTTTTCATTAGTTTTCAAATACTAAGTCACTTTTGCAACTTTGATACTAAAAGTGCCGATTTTCAAACATTAGGGACTAAAAGCATTGATAATTCAAACTTTAAGGACTAAAAATGTTAATATAAAATGAAACTCTAACATTCAACCATTATTTTCTATTAATTTTTGTTAATAGGACCAAAATTGATGTTTGTTTTTAACTTTGAGGACTAAAGTGTCGACCTTCAAACATTAAGGACTAAAATTGTCAAGTGTCTAAACTTTAGGGACTAAAATTGCAATTTTCCCTTAAACTCTTTCAAATTTTCAAGATAATTATTTTATAGTTTGACATTAAACTATTCATAATTATATGGTATATCAATTCCCTGTTGCTCAATGTTTCATAACTTTGTAATGTATACATAATTCTATGTTTTGTCAGAGTTGTCTGTGCCCAGTGGTGCTCAATTTTTATTTTATTCATTTAACAATAAGACTCTTAGAGATTAGCACTTGAATTTTGACTTATGCACTAAACTGATGCAAACCCTAGTTCATGACGGTCATCATTTTTGGTACATCATTACGAGTTCAGATATGGGCTCAAAAACTAGTCAATGATCCACTTCATCAGCCAATGGGCTAGAGCTAAAAGGTTTAAAAGGCTCTTAATGGGCTCATTCAAGAAGTTCAAGTTAAAAAAGAGTCTAATTTTGGTGATTACAACCCCAAATTAATTAATGTTTTAAATGTGATTACTAATAGGTCTTATATTTAAGCTTTTAAATGATTAGAAGCCCAAATTAGAAGCCCAAAACAAGGGCATGGCTGAAAATTAGTGTTTCTTAAACCCTGTGGCTGAATTTATAGTTTTAACCCTAATCCTCACTGTATTGTTTTGCTTTATGTTATCCAAGTCTAAAACAACTAGTTATGGCTGAATTTTTAGTAGTCTTCTTAGAAGATTTCCAAATTGTATTGAGGACAAACTTTTTAATTCAGTATTAGTTTAGGATTAGGTTCAAAGATTGAGTGCATTTATTTCAACCAATTATAGGATATCTTTAACTACAAATTAGGAGTTCATTCTTTTATGGATTAGACTAACCCTTGCCCGATAAAAAATACATTAGAGTCGGCCACCGTAAGCAAAATTTTGGGAATAATTTTTTTGTGAGCTATTCACAATTCTAAGTTCTTTTGAGAACTTTTGAGTGCATTAAGGTTGTCATTGTGCTACTTTTGCGACTTATCAAGTTAAGATTTGTTCTCTTAACTTGTCGCATTGTTTCGACACTATTGATACCAAGGTTTTAATCTATGTTGTTGGGTTGGGATTGCCCACCAAAGAATAGTAGTTCAATTTTTGACTTCTCAAAACCATCCATACATGTGGGTTTTTAGAACGAGTTCTTTAACTATTCACATCAATTTGGTATCAGAGTAATTTGGGTAACCCCTTAGAATTTTTAATGTATTTTCTTATTTTATTGTTATCCTTGTATTTGTATTGTTCTTGTTCTTATTGTTCTTGTCTTTTCTAACCAATGATCCCTCTTTGTTACTTCTGTTTTTTGTTCTTGTTTCTTTGCCAATTACTCTTAAAATTGTTGATCTTTGTTTCGGTTCTTATTCTTTGTTACTACTCGAATTTTTGTTGTTGTCGCTGTTTGGATTTCTTGATTATGAAAAATAAATTTTCTAACATGAAAAAAGAACAAGAAAATTCGGTACTATTTATTAGTACTATTCACAGTATTGTTCATCATTTTTGTGATTTGTTTTCTTGCATTTTGCTCAATCTTCTTGTAAATATTTTTGAAATTCTTGATCTTTTTAAAATATTTCTTAATTATTCTTGAATTTTTTGTTGAAAGATATTGAATTTTTGAATTAGTTTTGAGCTAAATTCATGAAGAAAGTCCCTTGGGTAGCGGGCATTAATTGTCTAATTTTTTGTGCTAAATTTGTTGTTGCAATCGATCTTCAAATCTAATTTGATTCTTGATCAAATTTATAACAGCCACCTTGCTTGTATTTTGCTAAATTATTGTAAATTGCAATCATTTTCAATTCTAATTTGTTTCCTAAGTGAATTGATCTTGAACACCAATTCCAATTGTAAATGGATTGTGTATCCCTGCTGGAATTTATTTCAAAAATTAGATTATGTCTTGCCTTCTAATCCAAGAAACAATTGAATTTTTTCTTTCCCTTTTCATAAAAGAACTTGGATTGATTTATTTAATTCCTATTTGGACTCAAAAATCCTACATCAATTAGGATTTGTTGCCTTACCTCAACCAAGATTTGTTGCCCAAATCCGACAAAGATTGGAGTCCTACTTCAACTAGGATTTCTTGTCCTACTCATTTAGGATTGGAATCCTACTCCAACTAAGAGTCTTACTACAACTAGGAATCCTACCTCAACTAGGATATTTTTCTACTTGAAAATCTCCCCTTGGTTGAATCATCTTTGCCTTTTGTTCTTTGATTTCTTTTTTTCCTTGTCTTTTCCTTGCTTCTTTTGTTGTTCTTTTTTTGGGATCTTAAGTGCTACACATTGATAACCTTAGTGTGCTTTTGAAAGTTCAATTAACAACATTAAATTATGAAATTGAGAGGAAAAAGGATTGAGTGATTTCATCCAAGTTAACAGCAAAATAAAAGAGTGCAACACTTGAGTTGTGTATAGTATATGATGGAAATCCAGGAGCTGTTCAACCTACTTGATAGAAATTCAGGAACCATTGGTGACAATGAGAGCACCTAGTGTGCAAGTAAAGGAAGACAATGAGGAGAAAAAAACCAATATCTTCAATACTCACATCATATGATGGTGGTAATCGTACTGACATGGTTAGCACTACTCTTGTATAAAAGTTGAAGTTGCACATGACTAATCATCCACATCACTTTCATTTACAATGGTTGAATGAATGTGAGAAGTTTCGAGTAACAAAGCAAGTGCTGGTTTTGTTATCGATTACCAAGTACCAAGATGAGGTTCTATTTGATATGGTACTACTACAAACTAGTCTCTTATTTCTTGGCATCCCTGGGTGTATGATCGAATAGCCCGTTCATGATTGTTACATGAATAAATACTCTTTTGTAATAAATGGAAAGAAGATAACTCTTGTACTATTCTCACCTCAACAATAAGCAAATGAGAATGAAAAATTAGAGTGATAAAAGGCAAAGAGGGTTAGAGAGCTCAAGGAAAGCAAGGGAGAGTACGATGTAAAACCTGAGAGAAAAGAAATAAAAGTAGTACAAAGAGTGAGCAAAAATTTGAGAGAAAAGCCATTATTAAAACAAAGTGAGAAAGGCAATGAGTTGATAGGGATAAGTTTATTTACTAACCTTGTTTTTCCATATTTTTCTTTTTTGCTAGTTTATTGGTTAGAATTTCTCATAACCATTCAACTTCCTAATGTTTAAGAATTTTCATGCCTCGACTTTGGATCAGGGAAAGACAATTTTACCATACCCTGACAAAATTGGAGCCTTCATTGTTTTGTGGTAAAAGCTACCACAAGAATAGATCATGGAGAGCTAGATTGAGAAAACATCAATTTCCTTGCCCAAACTATTCTTTCCATTCTCTAAAGTGGTCAAATAATGTTAATGTTATCCCAAGGGTGTTGTTAAAGATTTATGAATGAATTTATTTAAGGAAAGGGGGAATGATGCAAACCTTGGTCCATGGCAGTTATCATTTTTGATACATCATTACAAGTTTGGATATGGGTTCAAAAAGTATTCAAATTTCCACTTCATGGGCCAATGGACTAGAGCTAAAAGGCTTAAAGAGACTCTTAATGAATGGGCTCATTCAAAATGTTCAAGTTAAAAAAGAGTCCAAGATTGGTGATTAAAAATTTAAATTAATTAATATTTTAAATGTAATTACCAACAAGCCAAGTTATGGTTTCTTAAACCGTTAAATGATAAGAGGCCCAAAATAAGGGCATGGCCAAAAATTATGGTTTCTTAAACCCTGTGGCCGAATTTAGGGTCTTAACCCTAATTCTATTTGTGTTGTTTTACTTTATGTTATCCTAGTCCAAAACAACTAGCTATGGCTAAAATTTTAAGAGTCTTTCTAGAAGATTTCCAAGTTGTATTGAGGCAAAATTTTTTAATTCAGTTATTAGTTTAGGATTAGGTTCAAAGGTTGGGTTCTTATAGAACATTTATTCCAACCAATTATAGGATATCTTTAACTACCAATTAGGAGTTGATTCTTGTAAGAATTAGACCAACCCATGTCCTATAAAAAGTAAAATAGGGTTGGTCACCATAAGCAAAATTTTGAGAATAAAAGTCTTTTTCTTCTTCTTCTTTTTTTTTTTTTGTGTGGTATTTACAATTCTAAATTCTTTTGAGAACTTTTGATTGCATTAAGGTTGTCCTTGTACTACTCTTATGACTTATCAATTTAAGATTTGGTTTCTTAACTTGTGGCATTGCTTTAACACATATTGATACCATGGTTTCATCAATGTTGTTGGGTTGGGGTCGAGGTTTTCCCACCTCATAATAGTAGTACAACTAATTGATGGGTTGTTCTTGGGGCCATCCATACAAGTTATGGGATTTTAGGACAAGTTCTTTAAAGATTCACATCATAAACCTTCTTTGTTAAAGTTGGCATGTTTTCATATACTGCAATGGAGGGTAACTTCATCTAGTTTCAATAGACTTTACATTTGCTTTGTCTTCTTACAACTACCTTAGCCCAATTCCTATATTACAACCGCTAGGTTGAATTATGTTAGTTTTTCTAGCTACATATAGTTTGAGTTATGTTTGTTCTCAACTACATTGGTTATTTGACTTGCTTTTTAAGTTGTAAAAATTTCAAGTATAATAACTTAAAATTCAAAACTCGAATTTCATCTAGTTCAATATGCCATTGATAATGCTAAGTACTCTGAGTTCCTATGTGAGTTTTTTTACTTTATCACTAATTAATTGATAATTCAATACATATTATGGTTTTTTGTCCTTTCAATTATAAAAAGAGCCTTTTTGGGCTTCTCACATTTTGGTTTTCACACCACTACCATTTTTATGCACTTACCTTCTATGTATCGCCAAAACTTGGATGTGATTATCATTACTAAAGTTTTTGTATTTAAGTTTCAAACTTAGTGTTTTATCTCTTAATATATTTGTATGTTCTATTTTTCAATTTCAACAAGGTAAAGGCAATGATGGTAACAACCACAAACAAAATGAATGCTATATAATATTGCCAAATGTGAATATATTCTCAATCTTATAAACAAAATCATTTGTAAGAGTAATGTTATTGAATGCACAATTAATTTATTGAGATATTTTTACCAAATAAAAAAGAATGAACTGAGGTTCTTCATAAATCTTAAATTTGCCAAATTTGAGACAATGATTGGGCTAGCTATTATTTGGGATATTAACAACGCAAAATTGTTCTTTTTAAATGAGGATGCACTTCATATTAGAATGCATTGGAAAATTTCACAGAAAAAAAATATTCCTGTCAATGCCTCAAGCAAAAGATTTGGTATAAGAGGTTTGTACCTTGAAATTAATTTTAGTTCATACCTAGTATGGATGGAAACCTAAAAAAGAGCCATTTCTTTGTCTCTGGCCTAAACCTAAAACAAAACCTAGACCGCTTTTCAATTTATTTGCCATTTTCCTACCATGGAGGCCTTCAAATTGATTGTTGAAGGGCTACCTTCTTCATTTGGTCATCAGTGGAAGGCATTTCCTGAGCTACTATTATCTAAATAACCAAGTTCTTTCTACCTACACCCTGATTAGATTGGAATCTCTTCTAGCTTCATGAATAATACATCTCCAAACCTATTGCTATGTAAGCTAAACATCCATTGCCCAAAATGGGGAACAAAGGCAAACTTCTAAATTCTTTATGATTCAAATTTAGAAGCCTATTATCAACTATTTAAGTTGGCACTTCATAGCAAATTTTCACAAGGTTGTTCAAAGGCTAATTTGACTCATGGTAGGCCAACTATGGAGGTAATTAATAATTTTTTTGGGCTCAATTTAGTGTTGGATTACTTAGTAGTCAACATGTGTTCATCCACCTAAAATTTAAGAGAATTTCTTATAGATTTGTTCTTATATGGCAAGCTACATTAGGATTATTGTTTAAGTGGTGATGTGAACCCTTGAGAACTCATCCTAAAAAGTCATAACTTGAATAGATGGCCCCAAGAACAACCTACCGAAGATTTGAACTATTGTTCTGTGGAAAAAAAACCTTGACCTCAACTCAATGATATGGACTGAAACCTTGATATCAATATGTATTGAAGCAATGTCACAAGTTAATGGGACAAGCCTTAACTTGATAAGTTGCAAGAGTAGCACAAGGATAACTTTAATGCAGTCAAAATTTCTTGAAAGGACTTAGAATTGTGAATACCTTACAAATGAATATTTTATTCTCAAAAATCTACTTTGGAGGCTGAATCCTAATGTCAGTTTTACAGGGTTAGGGTTAGTCTAATCCTTACAAGAATGAACTCTTAATTTGTAAATAAAGATATCATATAATTAGTTGGATTGAATTAAAGTTAATCAAGCCCATAAGACAAAGTCAAACTGGAGTTGTACCATGGTTGATCTTTGAACACCTTTTTTAGCCCAAATCCAAACTCTTAATTTCACCTCTTTGTAGTTTAATCAACCCTTGTTCAATCACAAAAAATGATGTCTGCTATGGACTAACGCTTATAAAATTCATGTTACAGCGTTTATGCAATACAGAGTAAAAATTTCATGAAAGCGGAGTACCACTCCAATTCAATTTTCTAACAATGTTTACTGTAAAAATACTATTCTCACCACTTTGATTCAACCACCTTCTTGTAACAAATATAGGAACATCACCAATGTGTTATTAGAATTTACCTCGCGAAGCTGATCCAGCTTGCTCTTGCTGTTGCTGTTGCGAATCACCTCCAACCGCATCATTGTTTTGGTGATCCACCTCCTCACCAATATTTTGCCTGGCCGTTGGGATGGAGTCGTCTCGGGAATGTGTGGGATCCATCAAGTCAAGGGAACGATGAACTTGCTAATTTTGAAGAACATTTCCATTCGGGCTTGCAAATTCATCATCTTCTTCCTCTTCATCTCTCAGCTGGAACGCAGAGCTGCCTTTGCAGGTGTAAGACGCGCACTTCTTCTAGGAGCAAGAACTTTTGGTGGAAGTATGTTTGGGCTTTCCCTAGTTGGAATATTGGTCTCTATTGGTGCAGCCGGGGCCTCCTCATCTCTATTCTCAAGAACAATTGGAGTTGCCTTAATAGGCGTGAGTCTTGCACTTCTCTAAAGGGTTTGGCCTTGTTCTATTTCAGCTTGGGTGTTCATTAACCGCATTGTCCTTTTGGGTGTTTAAGGAACAGGTTGCCTTTTACTTGTTCCTCCTTTACCCGGTCCAGCCATCACTGTATTAACACCCACTTAACAACATTACTATAGTATTTCACAATTTTTGGATAAATAATTTTTTTCAACTTTGCGCATAATTTAAAGGCGAACAATACCCTTTCCTAAATAAAGGTTGGCCATAACAGTCAGTACAAAATACATGTTTATAGTTTGTCACAAATCCTTAAACTTCCATACTTGAAGTTAAAAACAAATAAATATAGGTACTAGTGGGACGAGAAAGTTACATGGAAATGCAACAAAATTCAAACATAACATGTATACTTCATATGGTAAGTATTTACGATTGTCTAAGCATGTGCATGTGGCATGGGCAATTTTAAAACATCTTTACAGCTAAAGAACACAAATATGAGATAGAGTCCTCAACATGCAAATAACTATAAATGCCCACCATATGTACGTGGTTCGGACTTCACATCTACTTTACTAAATCCATATAAATATTGACGTAAATATTAAATCCCACCTCACTAGTTGATGTAAGTGCATAAAATAAAGAATTAACCATTTTGTACATATACGTGAAACACAACAATGACACACAATACACTATGATGATTTCGAAACCTTCACTTTCATACAAACCACTCTTATTTTGAATCACTACAATCATCTTCCCACTTTTCTTCATCCTCCGCAGCTGACTGCGAATGTGAGGAATCCAGAGCTTCGTCATTAATGAATGAATCAACATCCACCTGAACACCTCGTGATATTGTTGTATTCCTATCACCTCCAACAACTGAGCCATCAACCACTTGCAATGTGGCTAAACCCCTCATCAATTCTAGCACATTCATATTCAAATCAACAATCAGATCAATAGTTGGCTCTTCTTCCTGGTAAACATCTACTACTTGACTTTCCTCACCATTTTCAAGAACATCGTACAATCTTCGTGGACTAATATTTTGGACAACATGCTAGTTGGCGCCAAGTTTTAAATTCGGAGCACAGAAACTTGCTTAACATGAGATGCCAACACATGAGGCTGCTCTATATACCATTTTCTAGACATGTTGACACTAGTGAGCCCACTTTCCCTATCAATTTGCATCCCACTTGCATCGCTAAGCCTAAACCAACCACACTGGAAAACCAACACTTTATTATTAGATCCAAGGTACTCAACTACCAACACATCTTGTAGTACCCCATAAAAATCAATTATATTGTTCCCATGTTCACCCTTCACTACTACACCAATATTTTAAGTTTTCCTACTTCCATCGCGACTAAGGATGTGAAACCTATAACCATCAACCAAGCAGCCACTATACTAGTTTAGTCGATCAATTGGTCCGATCGCCAACGCCTGGATTACTTCACATTACACTTTTGGGCTTGATGACACCTGCAGTAGTACATTTTGGTTTATTACCACAATATAACTTCGCATGCACGTCTACGTTTTTTTTTCTGAGTCATATTATGACACCTACACGATTATGAAACCATGCTAGAAACTAGTGGATATGTCGATCATCCACGTTCTCATATCCTTGTTCCACCAGCAGTACGTTATGCTCTCTGGTCACATTATATAACCATTAAATGTATGGATGTGCAGGATATATGTAAAAACTTTGGAGATGTATAATATGAATCACTGCACTAGGTCCTCTATTTCCACATAATTGTCCAGAATGAAAGCGTGAAGATTTCCCAACTCTATGTCGCTAAGAACACAACAATTCGGCATACCAATTGGTCGACCGCTAGAAGAGAAAATAGATATTTCACCCACACCATCTATATCCTCATTGTTTTGCTAGCTTTTTAATGAATATGGTCTCCACGTTGTTCATCCAAATTGAACAAAATTGCAGACATTCATGGTCTATGTATCGCTCCGCAATACATCCTTTCGGTCGTGCTTTGTTATGCACATACCCCTTTAGAGTGCCCATTTTCCTATAGACATTTGGTGAATAATCAAACTTTTTATTTACACATGGAAAAAGGTTGACAGCTTTAATAAATTGTGTCCATACCTCTCGAACGGAAACATCCAGCGATACTGCAGTGGCCCAGCTACCTGTGCTTCATATGGCAAGTGAATCAGCAAATGCAACATTATGTCGAACATTGATGGGGGAAAGATTCTCTCTAGCTTGCACAATAAAATGGCTATTTTCATTTCATCCTTTTTCAAAACATCTATGTAACTTGTCTGAGCAAATAAATTGAAATAAATATGCAGCAAGTATTAACAACAAAATGACAAACAAATGAAAGACAAAGTTAACAAGGAGACACGTCTACCGAGTGTGTTAAAAGGTTAACTGATGCTAGTTGAGTTCCTCGTACTGCCTGAAGGTTTTATGCACTTCAAATGCAGAAATAACAGGGGGCAAGTTCTTCATGCAGATATGTTTTGGTTCTGCAGACAAAAGAATGTATTAACAAATCAAGCATGTACGAAGAGGATTTAGTAACTGAAAACACTAGCCTTGAAGGAAAAAAAAAGATATGCAAAGGAAAAGGGAAACAAGAGAGATGAGTATTCAATTAACAGAAGGTTTGAAGCATGTGAAAGAAAGATGATTTTGAAATGTATGGTTACACAATGGTACAAAATCTGAGAAGAAGAAGAATATCATAAAAAAGGAAGATGATGGCACATCAATGAATAGTAGACATAGATTCACAGCAAAACAGCAACAGCAACAACAAATCCAATCGAATTCGGCCATAACACAGAAACAACAAATCCAGTTGAAATAGTAAATTAAATTGATGAAATAAATCAGGAAAATGTAGCAAGGGCAATTTGCAACCAGTGATAAATCGGCAATAGACTTCAACTTCATCAAGCGATAAACATGCCTCCTTCCATAGCAGAAAAGACAGAAGTAAATGCAAGAAAGAATAGCAAGAAAAAAATGCATTTAGAGAGAATCAGAGCAAGGAAAAGCTAACACTACAGAAGGAAAAACAAATATGCTTAGTCAAACCAAAATGAAGATGTGCTAAGCATTGTTCCTTCCATCGCAGAGAAATTAGAAGTAAAACCAAGAAAATTCAACAAGGGCCATTTCCAATCAGTGATAAATCGACAATAAATTTGAAGTCCATCAAGTGACAAACATGCCTCTTTCCATAGCAAAAAATACAAAAATAAATGCAAGAAAGAATAGCAAGAACAAAATGCATTCAGAGAGAATCAGAGCAGGGAAAAGCAGAAATTCCAGTCCATTCCAAGCAGAAAAGGCTAGCAAGCAAAATTAGATTTTCCTGAGTTCAAAAACCAGTGCAGCAACAATCCAGCAAGTACACGAAGCCAAAAAGACCAAGCCTTTCAAAATAGAGTAACATGAAATCTATTCATGGAAAAAGAAAATCCCCAAAAGCAAACGTTTTCAGTGTTTTCTGGAAAATCAAACATAGTAGTCCACCAAAAATGAAAATTTTCTCAAATGGGATGCCAAACGAGTAAAAGCATTTCCATCATCTCACCTTCAGAAAGCAATTATTCCACGAAGATCACATCATTTCCCATCCAAATCGACGAAAGGGCCCAAAAGGCTATCAAGAAAAATAAAGGGCCATTCGCTGTGTTCAAGGTGAGTGGTAGGCAGAGGCAATCGGACAAAACACGATTGACAGAAGCTTTCTAAAGCAAGCGATTGAGTGGCTGAGGGCATGAGGTGGCAAGGGAAGGCCGAGGGGGAAGAAATCGAAAAGGTGCAGCCGTATAGGGTAACAGACGGCCAGAAGGAAATTAACCCTAGCAGCGACGATCGAGCAAAGGAAATGGCACACCCTTGGCTATAGATCAAGGAGGAGGGAGGTGAGGTGGGTTTGGGGTCCTCAGAATCTGACAAAATCGGCAACGAAGGGGTGGGAATCGGACGGATGTTCTCCGTGAACTGAGAGTGAATAAGAGGAAGACCAAAACAAAATCGAGGTTTGGTGGAGCTGAATTTTGACTAAGTGTTGAAGGCGTAGGAGAGTAAAGTGAGGGGCAGCTAAATTTCACACACTATTGGGGGTACTAAAATGCTCCAAAACGACGACGTTTTGTGGATTCCTCTCCAACCTAAGGAAAAATTTTTGGTTCCCGCTTTTGTATTTTTTTAACTTTGTTTCTTAAACTTGTAGTATTTTGTCAATTGTTATTACTACAATAAGTTAAATTTCTAATTTTGAAAATATTATACAATTTTTAACAATACTTACACTATTAATTCAATTACAGTCATAATTGTTTGTACATTAATGAAAAAATAATTGTGTATACAAAATTTGAATTAATAAATTCAAATTTTAAATTACATCAAAATTTGCAAAATAAAATTTACTCCCACATATGCAATTGAAAGTACACATGCACTCCAGAATTATAGGAATAGAATTATTTGTTGTCTAATTATTATATAACGATGATAACCACTTAGTAGGCTGTTTTTATAAAAATAAGGACAGACGTTGATCACCACTTATGTTATAACCATATTGTATACTAATATCATATCTTGGAATTCCAACTGGTTTCATATCTGTATATATATATATGTATGTATGTATGTATGTATGTATGTATGTATATGTATATATATATTAAGTATCTACGTTATTGAAGATGTAATAAAAAGAGATATATATATGTACAAAGTATTTACGTTAGTTGCAAATCAAATCAACTAATATCGTATGTTATTAGGGCAAATGGTTATAGATATAGATATGTGCTAAGTAGAACGTACTTACATTAGTTACAGATCTAATCAACACAACCATTATGTTACTATTACAACTGATTATAAACATAGATATCTACTATATACTTACGTTAGTTGGTTGCAAATATAAATATGTACTAAATTTTTATGTCATACTTATACATGTGTATTTATAACTTTTGTTCTACTTCCCTACATGTATGTATTAAAATAACTACATATAATTGTGTTGTCCATTAATATTATGTTAATAATTTAGTCATTAACAAATTACTTATGTTTTGGTATAAATTATATGTCGAATTCCGTAGAAATAAGAGTATTATTAATCAATAGTATCATCTAAGTGTTACCTCATAATCGCTGGACTATTTTGAAAACTATGAAATGTTAATTTCTGATAAGGGGGGACCTAATTGAAAAGATTGATAAACTTGAGGGTTAATTCATAATTTACCATACATACCTAGGACTAAATTCAAAATTCTTAAAAATGAAATGTCTAATTTGTGGGACCTTATTGAAAGTGATTGAAAGTATTTAGGGTCTTAATATAATTTTGAATAAATGACTCTATAGGCCACTAAATTCTCACCAATACTTGGTACATATCTATATATATTTCATTACATCTTACATAACGTAGGTACTTCATGTGTGTATATATACATATATAAAACCAGTTGGAATAACAAGATAATATATTAGTATACAATATAGTTATAACTTAGTTGGTGAGAAATTTTCGTGCTTTTTTTTTAAAAAGCAGTGAGCTACGTGGTTATCATCGTTATATAATAATTATACAAGTAATATCTATTCCTATATTTCTGAAGGGATCAATCATATATTTATATGTAAGTAACATAAAACACAAAGTTACACATCATATTTATAAATTTGCCCCTATAATTTTGATGAATTCTATTAATTCATCTTCTTATAAGAACTGGTAGTTTTAATGAATACGAAAGAGACCAAAAAATAGTTGGGTTAAAATTTTGGGTGGTATTATTGGTACTTATATTGAATAATTTGTTTCAAACCGAATGACTTCTATTAATTCTAGAGTGAATGTATAATTTCAATTGCATATGTTTATTAAATTTCCTTATGAACATTTTTATGTAATTTCAAATTTACATTTATTACTTCAAATTTTTTATACAATTTTTTTTTCACTCATGTACAAACAATTATGACTATAATTGAATTAATAGTGTAATTATGGTTCAAAATGTATAATATTTTCAAAAGCAGAAATGTAACTTATTGTAGTGATAATATTTGACAAAATTTGAAAAGTTTAAGAAAGAAAGTTAAAAAAAACAAAACAAAAGCGGGAACTGAAAATTTTTCCATAGGCGGGAGAGGAGTCCATAAAACGCCGTCGTTTTGGAGCACTTTAGTACCCACAACACTTTGCAAAATTCAGCTCCCCCTCACTTTACTCTTTTCAGTCTTCAACTCCAACACTTAGCCAAATTTCAACTCCACCAAACCTCACTTCATCCTGGGTCTTCCACTCCTTCAACCTCGGCTTACGGAGAACTTCCATCTGATTCCCACCCCTTCACCGCTGATTCAGTGAGATTTCGAGCACCCCAAACCCACCTCACATCCATCCTACTTGATCTACAGCCGGGGCACCCTCCAATGCCGAGAGTATTACATCTTCTTCCTTGCTCTCAAGCTTATTGCTTGATCCCTTAAACCCGAAAAGCTTCTCCCTCTTTCTCTTTGGTATGAGTAGTCCCCAAATCTCTCATTTCTTTTGTTTACTTTCCATGTCTTTCTTGTGTGAATTGAGTGTTTTTCGAGTTATGTCCCCTCTTTTTTTTACCTTACACCCAAAATGCCCCCTCACTTTCTCTTTCTTTCTTTCTTTTTTCATTTTAGTGTTTTTTTTTTTTTTACTTTAAGGCTCAATAATTTATAGATTGTGGGTTATGAGATTGGTGAATATAGAAGTATGAATTTCATTTACTTCATATGGGTTTGGTCTTTTGTATTTGTTAGTAAAGCTATGATCTTTTAGAGCTAGTGGTTTATGAGATTGATAAATATGGTAGTCTTAGGATGATTGTCTTCATAGTGCTTGATATTTATGAGATTGACATTAAAGGTTTGATCTTCAAGAGTATTTGGTTATGCGCTTGGTAAATATGGAAGTCTTATGAGGCTTCTCTTCATATTGTGTTGCATTTATGAGATTGGCATTAAAGGTTTGATCCTTAAAAGTATTTGGGTTGTCAGCTTGGTAAATTTGGAATGCTTATGATGCTTGACTTCAAATTGTTTTGTATTTATTGGATTACATCCAAGGTTCCATGTTTTAGGTTATTTGATGTATGAGGTTGGTGAACATGGAAGTCTTATGATACTTGTCATGTTCTTGGTTAGTGTATTTTGGATAAGCAAGAGAATGTTGTACAGAACACTGCATTCAATTGGATACGCCAATTCAAATTCAAACAGTTACAGTATTCCTTTGAATCTCTGCTATTAACTGTTGTCATTAATTTCTTCTCTTGGTGCAACTCTTGGTTCTTAATATAATTGGCCGATGAAGAAATTTTGTTGCATTTTTTGAACTTTTCCCTTAATTAGTTTGATTGTCAACTTTTCTGTATTTTCATGTTAGATGTGTAGGTCATTTGATGAAATTTTTTAAGAGGATTGTGTGTGTAATAGAAAGTATCGTAGGTTGGACAAGATCTTATATATTGTTGTGCATTATGGTTAGTTTATTTATTGGACAATGAACACAAGGGTTGAGTTTTTGATTTTGTAGAAATAAGATGTTCGTTCATTATCTCTAAAATAAAATGGAACTTAAGAAGTTCCATTTATTTTATTGTAATTCCACTTGCTATTATATATGTTGGGTAATATTTAGCCCATGAAATGAGTTTTTGTGGTATAATTTAGAAGGTTTAAGATTTCATTCGCTCAAAACTTTGCTTGATTTTGTTCGATATGTTTATTATAACTGTAGCCGAGTAGATTGAGTGTTTATAGCCAAAAGAAAATCAAATAAATTTATTTTAAGCAAATCAATTTAGGATTGCAAAATCAAACCAAATTAAATACTTCAATTTGGATGTGTATATATTATATTTACTTTTCCATCTTGGGCAGCATTAACAATGTAGAATTCAGTAGTTCTTCAATCACATCTGAATGTCACCACCATATGACTGCATTTTGCCACACCTCCAGGGTCAAAGAAACCCTGGACATCGGTTTTTGAGGTGTCGTTTATGGAAGGTTTGTGATTATAGAATTTGCAAAATAAACAGATAGAATTAATAGAGTAATTTCATATGCTTAGTTATTAGTTTTCCCTTTATACGTAGACGAATGATTGTGAGTACTTTATGTGGTTGGACTGGCAAAGCATTGATCATGAGAGGACATATGTGTTGACGGTATTAGGAGAAAAGATTCTCTGAAATGTGAAGTGGAAGAGTTGGAGGGGAAATTGAAGAAAGTATGAATTAAGAAGAAATGCATGAAAGCGGAGTTGGTTGAGATGACAAACAAAGTTGTCATGTTAGAAAAGGAGAATTGCATATTGAAGAAGAAGGTAGCAAAAATAGGAATGTGCAAACATCAATATGTCCCAATTGTAGTTTTATGTTTTGTGTTGATTATGCTTATGTTACTAGGGAAGTTAATCGAGTTTGTTGGGAGGAGTGAAGTGTTGCGTTTGCCACAAAAACTTATGTTAGGAAGGTAGAAATTATGTATTAGTAAGATATGGGTAATTTAGTAAGCACCCTTTCATATATTTTGGGGTCTGATATTTTACATAATTGCCCAAACTCCAAATGAGAATAACAAAGCTCAAGGTTACACATTTCATAATACAATTCATCTATCATGAAAATAGAACCCAAGCTGAACGAAAAAATTAATCAGCCATCATAATACAGCTACAAATTCCAAATTTCAGAAAGAAAAATAAAGAAAAGTTCAAAACACAGCTCCAATGTCAAATTTCAGCGTGTTTTAATATTGAAAACATAAGGAAAGTACTAACTCCAAGAACCTATTTTGCCAAAACATTAAATTCAACAATGGAAAAGTCTAAAACACTAGAATGAAACCGATGAAAATGAAGACATACCAGTCAACAACCCCTAACTCTTTCAGGGCCTAGAGAAGGGTCTGGCCATGCGGTATAGAGGGGATTTTCTTATTCATTACAACTACTAATTGTACTTAATAAGATATCTTCATATAATAAGTCAAAATAATGGGGGCAAAATTGTAAATATCAGGGTGTCCTAACAAATTGGTGAAAATTAATTTTGCAAAATTGTAAAGAACATGGTGCCGTACTATAATGAATAATCATTAAATGTCATACAAAAAACATGTTTCACCTAATAAAATTTCTTAGTCCAAGAACCAAATTATTCTTTCGCCATAATTTAACTCAATTTCTTAACTATTATTTTGCTGAATTCCGTATTCATTACAACTTCAGTATTTAGTGACGACATTTTCTCCTCACTAAACCGTTCTACACTTATAATTCATAAAATATACATAGTATTTTCTACATTAGTGACAACAAATTACCTTCACTAATCTTCTAACATTTGGTGACGACAATTTTTTGTCACTAACTCTTCAATAATTCTACACCAATTTGGTGAAGACAAATCCTCATCTCCAAACTATCTTGTGCTTATCATTGGTGACAAGATCAAATGTCGCCATTAAAGTCGTCACTAATTGTAGTGCATTTCCCGGTCTTTTTTGGCGCCACCACATTTAGTGACGACATTTTCCATTTGGTCACTTAATTACGTTATGACGGCTTTGATTTAGTGACGACTCACTCAGTGGTCACCAAGGAGGCCATTTAGTGACTAAATAGATTGTTGTCACCAACATTTTGGTCACTAAAGGCCATTTTTTTTTGTAGTGGCACTGAGGTCCCAGCCTTGGCTTGATCATTTGGAGCTTCACCAGCTACAATCTGAAGGTCAGGATCTTCATCCACCACACAAACACTAAGCTCTTCTAGAGTCATAGGGGAGCTATGAAAGCTAAATGCTTCGATAATGTAAAGGAGCCATCGAACCCCTTCATAGCATCTATATACGTTTTGGTAGCCCTCGCCTCAGTTTCAAAGTCATAACCAGGAAACTCCTCCAACTTTAGTGAGGGATATTTTTTCTGAATATCAACTGCTGCTTCATGTCTTCCAACCTTTTGATAGCCCTAGATAAATTCACAGCAAACTCACCAAAGTCTTGTGTATGAAAAACCTTTTTTACTAGCAACTTGGTGAAATCCCCCTATGCAATGTTGTGCACCTTCGCATCTCTTCTTCCTTTTCCTGTCACTGCTGCTGTAGTGATAACACCTACCCTTCCAATTTCTCCATTTCCCGCAGCTGTTACTGAAGGGATAATACCTCTCCCTCCAATTCCTTCCTTGACTCAACCATCCCAGATAACTCTTCCTCCAATTTGTTCCTAGCTTCAATAGAGGCCTTCTCGGCTTCCTTAAGCTGAGCAATCTCAGCCTTAAAGGCTAAGACTTCCTCAACTTGGTCATTCATCCTAAGGACAAATTCAGCCCAAGAGGCAAATGCCTATATCCCAAAATAACCACACATTATGATACTTAAAAAAAAAACCCAACAACAACAGAACAAATAGAGAATTCTTACCTGCGGAACAGAATACTGAAGATTATTGTTCAAATCCGCTAATGGCATCTCAGCCAACCTCCTCTAATAATTTTCCAAACCCTTCACCTTAATCACCTCTTCTTCTCCAGGTTTGGAAAAAAAACAACACAGTCTCAGAAGCCACACCATCAACCTTTGCTTCACCAGGTTTCTTTTTCTTGGTAGGTATATTCACTATCTTCTTCTTTGCTAGAGAAGCAATCTTCACCACCTCATCATTAGACTTCCTTTTGGAAGGCTCTCCCACTTCAAATTTCCTGGTAACAGGAACTTCCTCAACTTCAAAACGAGTCACTATTGCAGGCTCCATCTTGATTGAACTACCAAACCTCACCAATGCAATACCAAACATAAATAAGATTAATCGATGTAACACAAAAGAAAATTCAAAGTTTCACATAAGATCTCTACCCTTAGCCTCATCATCTCAGGCAGACTGCAAAATCAGAGATCCAGTATCAGCTGTGGTAGGTCTCAACTTATATTTAACCGATTCCTCTTCAGTATAGTTGCCAATTCTCTCCTTTTGGAGCTCTATATATGCCCGGTCACGGGGGTTCTACCTTTTCCAATTCGGATATGCATTGGTTTTCTCCCCATAGAACCACCCCGTCCTCAACTCACAAACCTCAGATCTTATAAAAAAGAACCTCCTTGGACCTAAAGGCCAAGACCTTCACGACAACTGCAACGGTGCGACCTCCACTTAACTTCGAAACTTTGCATCCATAAGCCAGTAATGGTAATACACAGAAATCACACTAAATGAATGGGACCCTTGAGCCCCAGGTCACGAGGTGGGAACTCAGCAAAATATTATTGATCCATAAACACATAACTATAGCCTACGGTTGTAGAATGTACATTGTAATGTGTAGTCAGTAGTTATAACCATAATCCATAAACACATAACTATAGCCTGCAATTATGGAATGTACATTCTGATGTGCAGTCAGCAGTTATAACCGTAATCCACGTATCTATTCACGATATCAAATCCCACTAATGGTGAGGTAAGGTAAATAAAACCAGAAGGAACACCCAGGTATGGGGATATTCAGTGACTATGGAAAAATTACTAAACTTCAACCAAACTACTGACTTAAACATTGGAGAGTTTACCCCGGAAAACCACTCCATATTCTATTTTGCAGGAACATCCACTGTTAGACATCCAAAGGGTCTTGAATTGTGATAATCAGATCGAATCGTGATGTGAACTTGGGTTGGACTTCCCGACCTTCAACTCAAAGATGCGAACTCAAAGTCAAAAATGTGTATTCGACTCAAAGATGTGAACTTGGAGCATAAGATGTGAACACTGTGGATAGAGATGCGAACTTGGCCCTAACTTCCCACCCAAATCAATGGAGTGAAGTTCCAAGTTCAAGAGTGCGTTTGATCCAAGTCAAAGATTAATTTCGGTCCTAAAGATGGTCCAAATTCCAACCAACAATTATTCACGTAATCTAGTGTTGAACACTTCAAATTCAATGCTCAATCATCCATTTTGAGGCATAGAATGATGAAAATTCAAGGCTGAAAATTCAGTCAAACAAGAATTTAATGAAGTCTTGGAAGCCAACTCAAGATGCATGAACCTACTCATTCCAACACTTGGTCAACATACCATTCTAATTTGCCTTTTATTTAGCCAATAAATCATCTAGAATGGTGCGTAATTTATATATTAAAATGCATACTTTTTATTAGTCTAGTCTAGAAGCTAAAAAGTCAAAATTATTATTTATTTCTTCTAGACTAGGATATTTAGGTTTAATTTTTTTAAGACTTTTTGTAGCCTATAAATAGGCATCTTTGTACTACTTTGAAACAAGCTTGAGTAATTGAAATTGTGACTTTTATCTCATCTTTGGGTTCTTTGAGAACTTGGAACTTATCAAGTTTTCTTCGAAAACTTGTGGCGTTCTCCGAACTTATCAACTTGTGGCGTTCGATCTAAACTTATCAACTAATTTTGGTGTAGTTGGTTGTGGTGTTTTTATACCAAGGTTTCTATCTCCTTATAGATAGTGGGTCACGGTTTACACCTATCCAAACTAGCAGCCCTTAGACATATTTTGGGCAACTTTCTAAGTGTTTTCTAATTCTTTGGATTGCAATCACATCATTTGGTATCAGAGCTATCTCTAAGGGGTTGCATATCCTTTGTTTTCCTTTTTGATTTTTATCCTTTCTTATTCTTGACTTTCTTGAAAATCAATATTCACATTTTTGTTAGCAGGTTTTGTCATAGGTTGGCAAGGTTCCTAGCAGTGGGTTTTGATTTTATAATTGATAACTCTATTTTATATAGGGTTTTTCTTATTAATTTTGGTTAAAAATTGGCTTGTGTTTTAATTTGTTTTTACATATTTTGGCCAAATTATCCTTTGATTTTATGATTTCTGAGTTTTCTAATATTTTTAGAACTTTTGAGCTTAATCTTGAATTTTTCTTCTAATTTGAGAAAAAATGACTAACCAATTATTTTGTTATTTTATAGCCAAGAAAGCTTATCAAAGCTTGACCAATTTACTTCCAAAAAGACAAAGAAGACTCTTTTGGCTGCAACTAAGAAACCAAGAGCCGAGCTGCAAGAAAGAAACAAAGCTAGGTTACAAATTAGAAATAGAAACCGTGTTGCACAATTAAGAAACAAAAGCAGCCACACCCTATCTCTTGATTTCTGAAGGCAGCAACAACAAAATAAAGAAGGAAAGCCGTGCTGTATAAGAAGTAGGAAATATAAGTCAGCTACAACAAACAAAAGAAGAAACCAAGCTAAGCACAAAAAAAGGAAATAAGAAACTTGAGTGACAACAAAGATAAGAAGAAATGAAAGTGCAAACTATGTTGGAAACAACATATGGCTGGGATTTGGAAACTAAAGGAACCAATTGCAAGTTGAAGACAAAAAGCAAAACAAAGAAGGATTCGGGTTTGCAGAATTTAGGAAGAAACAGCCAATCTTTTGCTCTATATAAACAACACAGTAGAGAGGAAGAGAGGAGCATCTATCGAGTTCGGGAACATCTTTTCTTTTTCTTCTATTTTGCTCTCTTTAGCTTTAGTTTAGATTTAGCAGAATTTTCTTTTCTTTCTGTTTTCTTTCATTAGTTTGGAAGCACGGTCTTTGCTTTCTTTTCTTAGAAATGTCAGTAGTTTTGCTCTCGGTTTTCTTCAGCAAATTCCAGTAGCTGCTCTCAGTTTTTTTTTCTCTCAGTAGAATTTCAGTCATCATCTTGTTTTTTTTTTCTGTTTTCTTGTAAATTCTTTGTCCTTCCTTTGGTTGTCTTTAGTAGTTTAGTAACCCAAATAGAAGTAGCCGCCAACTTGGACTTGGGTGCAGACTTTGGTACAAAGCAGTTGCTGAATTTTTTTGTCAAAGCTATCGGGTGCAGAAGAAACAAAAGGCAGCAGAATTTTGTTTGTTTGACTTTAAGTCCTTGGTTTTGTTTTTTCTTACTTTAATTAGTTAGTTTAGCAATTTTAGCTTTCTTTTCTTGTCTTTAATTTTAGTAGTTTTACTTCTTTTGTTTTGTTATGAACTTCTAGTTGTGTTTTATTTTCAAGTATTAATTATTTTAGAGCTTTTATACTTATTCAATATAGTTATTTTAATTTTCAGAATTTATTTTTAATTTTAATTATGTCTACTTTTATTTTTGTTGTTAGTCTAAATTTCATTATGTTCTAAATTCTTTTGTTAGAGATTAGATGGATCTTAATCATGAATAATTAATTCTTAAGACTTGTTCATGCAACCTATATTTCAATTATGAGTTTAATATCATATTCTTAATGCCTTTAGGTAATTGATCACCACCTAATGATTTTTTATGCTTGTTTGATACCATGTGGAGATAACATGCATGTGCTCATGTGATATTAAACCGTGAATTCAATTTAGACCGTAATAATCTAGGTTGTTCATGTGGTTTCGGTAGTAAAACTAAGTCGTGGCTACTTAGATTGAATCCGGGAATTTCCATAGTTCCTAATGCATTTAGAAATCTAAATTCACCTAGACCAAGTGTAAGTTTATTTTAATCTAAATAGGGTTATTAGACCGATGTCGGCTATTAATTTACATTAGGGAAATTTCACCATCATAATTTGGAATTTAATTTAATTGCATGACAAGTCAAGAGAGTTAATTAGGATTGATTAAGTGATATCGAAATCTCTAACATCTTATTTGTTGCTTTTATCAATTGTTATTAATTTTTCCTTCTTTAGTTTAATTTACCATAAAACAATTTAATTGGCTAGCTTGTTGTTGAATTAATCATATTGGTAAGTAATTGGTTAGTTTTAAACAATCCTCGTGGGAACGATACTCTACTCACCACTTTATTACTTGTTGATATTGTACACTTGCAATTTCACTGAACAATAATTCATGATTCACATTTATGTTAGCGGGTTTTGTCACAGGATGGCAAGGTTCCTAGTAGTGAGTTTGGAATTTAAGGAGTCACTTTCTCATCTCCACTTCGTTTTTTACTTTATTCTTTTAAAAAAAACTGAAAAAAAAGAAGAAGAAAAGAGGCCGAACAAAAAAAAAAGTGCTTGCCATATATTAAAAAAAAAAAGAAGAAGAAGTGGACACTAAAATTCTTGGAGTTGTGGTCCTTTTAAGATCTAATATTCTTGTCTCTTGTGATCCAGGTTGCCAAACGATTTATCAACAAAGTTCTCAATCAACCTTGGATAAATTCTATTGTTCATCTAGTTCATTGTTCTTTTCATCTATCTTTCAAGTTGTTATCTTCTCTTATTCCTTGGTATATTCAATTTCACAACTTAAAGAACACAAAAATTATTTGATAAGTTTTAGTTGTGAAAGTTACACTCTAACTTGATAGTTGTTCAAGTGAGTTCAATAAGAACCCTAAGAGGGGTAACGAGTTTAAACCTCATTTGTGAGAAAATTTGAGTGTGAGTGGAGTGAATATTATTTGTGAGGATTTTTCTTGTAGGATTTTCAGAATGTCTCACCATTCCAATGAGGAAAATCATCCACAAAACTTACAAATCGAAGCCTTGAAGGGAGAAATGAAAAAATTGCTATGACAAGAACTTGAACCCTGCATGAAAGAATTGATCAATTGGAGGCAGAATCTCAAATGGCTCGCTCACGCACCTCCAACATCCAAAGAAGCTGTAAAACACAAGGGGTGGAAGATGAAGAGCTTGATGAAGTTGATGATGAGTTTGATAGGGAATCTTTTGGGCGCACTAGAATACCAACTTGGAGGAGACAAAAAGAAGACAACAACCTTAGTGCCATCAAAATGAAAATTCCTCCTTTTTAAGGAATGTCCGATCCAGAGTCCTATATTGAATGGGAGAAAAAGATGGAATTTGTGTTTTATTGTCACCATTACTCCGATCTCAAAAAGGTAAAACTCGCCGTCACTAAGTTTTCCGATTATGCATTAACATGGTGGGATCAATTTGTGATGAGTAGGAGAATAAATAGTAAAAGACCTGTGGACACTTGGGAGGAAATGAAAGCAATAATGAGAAAAGGATTTGTGCCTAGCCTTTACTATCCGGATCTTTACAACAAGCTTCAAGGCCTGAGACAATGAAGCAAAAGTGTGGACGATTATTTCAAAAAAATGGAGGTTGCTATGATAAGAGCCAATGTTGAGGAAGATCAGGAAGCAACCATGGCAAGATTTTTGAATGGTTTAAATCGTGACATCCAAAATCAAGTGAAAATGTAACCCTTATATGGAGTTGCAAGATATGGTGCACATGGCT